>CM060839.1:78275404-78680404 GCA_030762175.1 Metallyticus violacea | reverse complement strand
TTAAAAAAATACCAAAGTTTGAGTGTCAAAAATTCACAAGATTTGGTAGAAAAATTACAAAATTACAGAAGAAAATATAATGGTATCGTTTTATGTAGAAGCCTTATTCCCAAGCATACCAAAAGGTACACTTATGCTAATGTTAAAGAAATGGTTAAAATCCTTAGATCTACAGACACAAGAAATTGAAGACTTGATAAAACCTACGAACATTTGCATTGAACAAAATTACTTCATTTTCAATAAAAAATATTACCAACAAGTCTCGGGACTAGCTATGGGAAACCCGTTATCTCCATTTCTAGCAGATTTTTTTATGAGTTCGTTTGAAATGCATATCACCAAACCCTTCCCTCTAATCTTCAAAACATGGTATAGGTATGTGGATGACATATTTGCAATAATTCCGAAAAAACATACAATGGATGCACTAAAACTTCTGAATTTGCAGCACAAATCTATAAATTTCACCATAGAGGAAGAAAGAAGTGGATATCTCCCCTTCCTAGATGTAAAAATCATAAGAAATGAAAACTATCTTACATTTGGAATTCATAGAAAGGATACTCACGCAGAAAATTACATAAAAAATGACAGTTTTAACCCCATTCCACATAAATATGCAGTGTTTCATAGTTTAGCACACAGATTAGTTAACATTCCACTCACAGAAACAGAGTACAAATTGGAATATCAACACATCATAAAGATAGGAGAAACTAATGGATACAACAAAGACACAGTAATAAAAATCATCAATAAAACCAAAAAACAAAAGGCAATAAGAGATGTTTCCACTCTTAAAAGTGCAAAAGAAAGGTACAAATTCAAAAGTTTCACATACCACCCAATTTATCACAATAAGTTCAAAAAGATATTCAAAGAACAAGGAATTATGTTAGCCCCAAAGAACAATTTTAATATAAAGAACTTATTAGGTTGCAGAGTAAAGGACTACATGCCAACAGAACAAAAGTCAGGTATTTACGAAATAGAATGTGCAGAGTGCGACAAAAAATACATTGGAAAAACGAAGAGGAATTTGGGAATCCGGAAAAAAGAACACTTCAGAAATATTCGCTTAAAACAAATTGATAAATCAGCAATAGCAACACACTTTTGGAATAAAAATCATGAAATTAAACCAGAGATAAAACTACTTAAACAACTTCATAATGCAATAGAACTTTCCACTTGGGAAAACATTTTCATTACAAAAAATAAGGATAATTTGATGAATTTCGATATCCCTCCATTGGATGAACTCAGCAAATTCCTAATAGAACCAACAGATGCCGCCACAAGAACATCAAGAGACCCAACCGCCACGTTTAACAACAGTTTGTCAACAGGCTGAAGATGGGAGGGATTGCTCCCGAAACATATGTTCCAAATTTTATGTAAGTGAATGGAGTTAGTGTGATAAAAACTGTATACATGTTTATATATATACCACTCCATTGTCAACAGCTTCGTAAGTACACTTATTTGTGTTAGAAAAATTCAGCTCACAGTCAGATTCAAAACATAGATCTTCAACCTTCCATGCTTATGCTCCAACCAACTGAGCTATCATGTTTTCCAAGATGGAACTGCAAAACCTCTCGTCTAATTCAATATCCTGGAAACCACACTAAAGTTTTCTCTACTACAAGAAATTTATTCCTTACAAGACAACTGGAAAAGCTAAGATTACTTTTGCCCTGGTCACTAGTTTAATCCTGAACTATATAGGGATTAACATATATAAAAATGGTTCTTTCACACTAGCCATGTGTAGGGCATTTGTGCTTGTAGGAGGATATGGTAGCTCAATTGGTTGGTGTGGAAGACTTAAGATCTGTGGAACAGAATAATAAAAGAGGCCATAACACTACCATATGTAAAACTTAAATATAATAAGAACTGTTCCCATAGTTCTACCAACCAAGAAGAATTCATAAAGGGTGTCATTTATCTCCTTACTTCCATCAACCACATTACAAATATTTTATATCCTTTTCCTATGCAAAGGTCAAGTCTAAGAGAGTAAGATATGCTTACAACATTACACAGGTTAATTTAGATTCAACCTGCTATTTTATTCTCATCTTCAGTTGTGACAACACCTGTTTGGTTCATTTTAACATAGCTTACTGATCAGAGGGAAGATTCCATTTGGCCTCAGTATAAATCTGCCATGACCACTTGCATTGTCTAGTGGTAGCACTTGTGACCACTAATCTGAAAGTCCTGGGTTCAATTCCAAATCAGATCAAGCTGTCTTTTTAGATTTTCCTTATCCTGAGAAAGTGAATGCCAGATAGCTTTTAAGGTGCCAAGGACTCCGAGCTCATTTGTACCATCATTCATTTCACTCCATTCATAGCTACAGACTTACTCTTATAGAATTCATGTTCAATCTAAAGATATCGCATGAAGGCCAACACAGTCAAAGTGACAATAAATAATATATAAAAATATTTTGCTCTTGTAACTATTGTACTTTCATATTCTAATGATATCCATAGAGCTATAAGTTGGCACAAAACTCTTATGTTCATCAAACATCTGTAAATAGCCCAATATAAAAATTTATTTAGCAACACTAAACAGAGGTATTCAAGAAAAGGAGTATGAATCAACACTGATGGATTCTTTATTAAAGAGTATGCAGGCATTATTGCCATTACTTCCACTAAAAACATGAAAAAAGATTTTGATGCTAAAATTGTGCAGTTGACTTTTGCATATTCTCAGATATATATACAAGATATTTCAAAATTCGACTGCACAAATTCAATGGGTTGCAATCATTTTGAGAGAGGAAATCTATGGTCTGCAGGCTCAACTGACTCCAGAAGGGCTGCATTAATTTGCAGTTAGATCCAATGCAGAGGGGTGGGGGTATTAATTAAAAATCCTATTCAACAAAGAAAATATATATAATTTCATTGGGTTCCATTCCACATCCAAGGCAATAACAAATTGAGATACTGATCAATAAATTAACAAAAAAAAAAATATTCCAGAAATACTCTGCATGCGCCTCTTTCCATTTAAAACATCTTATATATTTCATTTCTCTTGTTTCCTCTTCCCTATGACATTACTCTAAGCTCATTTTCATTTTTAGGGAAGTGCTCACTACTAATCATATCCAGGACTCCAGCAATTGATTGATTCCTTCACTGCATAGCATATAATCAATCACACTCTGTCCATTTATATTCATAAATGTGAATTCTACTTGTTGGCTTTATCCTCTTAAACCATTGTACATAATTAGATTATTCAACTCGTAGAACTCAATTTCTGCCTTCCTTATTTAGCACTTTATCTCTAATTATCCTTACCTACTCATCTTTTCACCCATACACAATCATTTTCTAAACTCTTAAACCTCTACTCTAGCATTGAAATCACCAACTATAACAAACTCCATACTAGGGTACTGCCTATTTAATTTCTTTACACTTCCATTTATTTTTAAAACAAATTTTTATTGGTAAACTCTAATGATTAAATAGATTGTACAATATACCTAATCCTAGGCATACTCCCTTCTCTTATACATCTTTAACCACATTACTTGCCCTTCTTCTATAAATAACACTTCTCCACTACTCTTATTTGTGAATATCCCTGTACCACCAGAAACCCTCCCTCTATTACTCTTCCTTATATTATGTTCACCTATATAATAATCACCTTTCACTTCTATACTTTCAACTTTGTCCAGTCACGTCTCAACCATTACTATCATGTCTCCTATCTTTAGCACTTCAAACACTTCCCCACTTTTTATTTTCAACCTTAAGCCCTGCCATAATATCACCTTCCAATCCAATTCATATCTTGAACCAGTGTCCTCCTCTGAATTTCTCCAACCTCGCTCTATACCTAGTTCTTCCTTTGCTCACAGCCAATTCCTATCTTGAACCACTGTCCTCCTCTGAATTTCTCTAACCTTGCTCTATACCTAGTTCTTCTTTTGCTCACAGCCATATTCTCTTTATCAGCTATCATCTCCATTATGCTACCCTTGGGAGTTGATATCACTTTAAGCCCAGTGCCACTGACAGTACTACATGTTCCCCTCTCAGCCGATTACAAGACCTTTGCTTCCTCTCTTTCCCTGTTGTTTGGTGTGACACATCTCTTTGGTGACATCACACAGTTCTCTTCTTTCTCCCCTCTCTCTTCCCTCAACACACATCTTGTCAGTGTACCTTCTCTTCTTTTCCTCACACTCAGACACCACACTGCTTCTGTTTGCAAATACTTTGCTGAATCACCATTTCTTGATATCCGCTCTTTAGTGTTTTGCCGCTGACTCACATCCTGTTTCTTCCTGCCAATCCATAGTTCCATACCTTTTACATACGCTTTTTTTCCCTCTTCCCTGGCCTGCTTTATTTTCTTTAATAATGAATTTCTAACATTCCTCTCTTCTATTTCATAATCTTGTTCTACGAAAATTCCTGTTCCTTTCAATTTCCCTGCATTGCTCAGAATTGACCATTTAATTTTATTCGTTGCCTATCTAACTACTATTGGTTTGTTTCCTCTTCTTCCAATTCTAAAGTAAGTCAACATTTCCAACCCAGCCAATTTAATCTCCAAACAGTATCAAACTGTATCTTCTTAACTCCACTTCCATTTTTCTCTCCATCCTCTTCATTCTTTCTTTACATACGAGAAGGTCTTCATGCACTTTTTTCCATAATATGTAACATGCCTTTGACTTCAACTTCATCTTGATCTTCTTTTCTATTTTTTTTAGATCACTTAAATATTCAGAGATAATTTTCCATATAGTCATTATCTGACTGATCTCTTCGGGGCCTGGATTCAATTCAATGCCCTCAAAAAACAACATTAGGGTGTACAGCTAACAACCACAACTGCTAATTGCTCATTAGGGTACCTTTCCTTTTGTTATTTTTTCTTCTGCTTGCAAATACTTCCAATACTTCCCAGTATATTTCCAAATGATCATGCAAGCTTTATACAATGTAGAGTGTCATGTGTACACATCCTTCACTACTACTGCTTGTCTTTGAAAATGTGGCTTTGGTGACTATTTACTTTCATGACTTACCCAAATTGTATCACGTTTGTTAAAATAAACTACTTGGATTGATTGGAAGAGGGTAAATGATCTGAGTAAGGGTATTTCTGGGAGTTGAATACTTTTGTTTTGTCCATATGCATACGGTTTCCTTGCTAATCAGCAGATTTCTTTGATTTAACACCACTGTTGTTGCACTGCCGAACATATTGTTACATCAAAGGTACGCCACTTTTTTGATACTGGTAATGATGAAAAATACTGACTAATATCCATATGCTGATAAGCTCAACTTGCAGTCACTGTAAATTATTAGTTCACTTTCAAAACTTGTAAACAATTTTTGGTTATTCAGAGTTCAGGTATTCAGTATGGTATATTTGATTATATATATTTGAACTTGAATTTATTTCCACTTAATAATATAACAATCTTTCACATTACTCTTTTACAATCACTTAGTCATACAAGAAAATACAATCAAAGTCACTCTTGTAAATCTTCCCGAGTTGCTGTGTAACCAAGTTGCCCAAATAGTTTCAACCTTGCAGTTACTCAACTATCACGTAACCTACATCTACAAAATTGACTCAATCAAAAACCAGCTTAAATTATGCTCCTGCCTGGTTTGGTTCCTCATTTCTTACTTATTTTCTTCAACCATACCTAAGTAATTCCCAAACTCCAAGATTTTCTGCCTTGTTTTCATATTGACCAACTTGTTTCCCCTTATCTCTATTGGTAGGTTATCCTACTTCTCAATTCTAAGTTTTAATCTTATTTCTCTAGTTTCTCTACATTCCACAAATGCATGCCAGTAACTATCTTACATTCCACATATCAGACATTCCTCTATATTTAAACCTCCTCTTATTCCATTCAGATTCATTACCCCTGTCCAGGCCCATGCGATTCCCTCTCTCGCCCACTATCACCTTCATCCACATAATTCTCCCTACCCCATATTTCCTTTAACCATCTATAAACTCTCAATGACTTTTTATACCTAATATGTCTTTCCATGTCATCAATTCTTTGTTTAATTTCTCTCAAAAAATCTCTTTCTCTATGATGCCACACCATCCCAAGCCAATTTTCTTCCATAATCTCATTGATTCTACTAACCCAAGTATTTCCTTCCCTCAGTTTCTCTTGCGTCACTAGGCAGTGTTTAAAAATACAATTCTCTTCTAAATTTTTAATCCTAAACCAATATTTCAAAGTTCTTGTCATCATTTTTCCTTTACTCCTAGCTCTACCTAATTCAGTTTGTGCAACCCCATTTGGTGGGCTTTTTGGTAGGCCCATAATTTGTTTGCAGAAATTCCTGTGAATCAAGTCTACATTTGGCCATCCCTCATCACTACCCCAAACATCATTTTAGCCTCTACTACTACCGCATATATTTGCTCCAACCACTTTATATGCATTTCTGGTACTTTATACCTATAGGTAGTCATAGCTTTCAAAGCTAGCCTACCATTTATTAGAACCTTTCTTTTTTGTACCCTCCACCCTCCATTATTGTTAAGCCTAATACCCAAATAGTCAAATTTATTAACTACCTCTATTTCTTCCCCTTCCCAATACCATTTCTCATTCTTGCATAGCTTGTTTCCAATCTTAAATATTTGATTATGTTAACTTTAATTCAAATAGGCTTATGAACTGTATTTTGTAAAAAACATGGCACACTGTTCATTTATTGGGAAAGCAGTTTCCAATGTAATATTAAGCATCTACATACTTTACAAGATTGATCTACCTGTACTAATGCTGCTATTCCAGTTCATTTTCAAAATAAATGTTAGAACACCCAACAGTGAAGCCTATATGTATTATTAAAGAAAATGAAAAAAACAAATAAACTCATGAATTAGACTTGTGCAGGATAGGAGGCCAGTCAACACTGTCTCATATCAAAGGACTTGAAGGAAGTATTTTTATGAAAGCTTTTGGTTCTCAGACTTACCAATTTCCTTCTAAAATATCCAGAGTGAATGGATTTTTGCACGTAAAAATCCTAACTATGACTTCCTTTCAAAGGGAAGTATAGCTGTTGGTCCCGTGTCGTAGATTTGCCGCATATAAAAGAACCTTGAACCTGAGAGAGCAAACCTCTTAGCAAAATTTATCACCTGTTTCTCACCCTGAATAGAATAGAGGCTAATGAACAAAGATGGTAAACAGCATTCATAAATAAAATAAAAATATTATAGAAATAGGATAACAAAATAACTAATAAGTTGTATGATGTTGAAAAATTAAAATTAATACAGAAACTTAAAACTGCAGAATCTGTTAATCTCATAGGCTAACCATAGCTACTTGCAAGTTACAGTGCATTGGATTGATTCAAATTAGGGGAATCATAACTCAATTAAAGTTAAGTATGTCACAGAGAAGCACAATGTCTTTACTTGCACAGAAGAATTTGAAGATGTAGTTTTTGAATGAGACTTGAAGAGCAAGATATGCCAATTTTGGGTGTGCTGCCCACACTTTACAATTAAGTTTGAAAAGAGCAATTAAGAATGTTTTTGTCAAACTTTACTTCCAAAATGGAAAAAAAAAGTGGGTCATCTTGGACATAACATTTATATAGAAAATCAGCTTGATCAAAAACTAAAACAAGTAAGCCCTGAGCCTTGCAAATTGAAAGTTACCACATAGTCGCTAATTAGAATAGCATATATTTGATATTCAAGAGTTTCATGAAAACTAAAAGGGGTATAGCAGAGATGTTATTGACATCTTCTAATATCAGACCTCTAATAATAACTGGAGGGGAAATGATAAAAAACAATTGTTAGATATATCAGGCCTATTTGGTGGCGTAAATATGACAAGTAATGTTATATTGCCAGCAATAACAAACTTAATATTATCTTTTAAGTTCTTCTAATGTCAAGTCAGATTTAAGAGAGATCTTATAGAATATTAATGAAGAGAGTGCATCAAAGGAAAGTTTAGAAACTACAGTCTTGATCCTGGATTTAAATATTTTGAAATGTACTGAAAAAAAGGATAGGAATTCCACAAGGAAAAGAATTTTATAAAGAGAGGTAGGCAATAGAGGAAGGTGAATTTTGAGAGTGAAGGGAATAAAATTCTAGATATGTCCTTTTTGTTTACAAAATAACATTATTTATGATGGAATATGCAATCTATAAGTCATTACTGGAATTAGAGAATGACTCCTCAGATCCTATGCAGTGGTGGAAAACCCATTCTGTTCAATTTCCACATCTTGCAGGCAATGGGAAAAATTGCTTTGCATTCCTGCTGCTTCAGTTCCCTGTATTGTTGCAAGAGAAGAGTGACTCTTAGTCACAAGTCAAGTATTGATAAATTTGAAGTCCCGGATCAAAAAGATATGAATGTAATAAATATAAATTGGAAACTTTTGTTTTTTAAATTTATTATAATACTGTTTATTAGATTTTATAACATCATTAGTATCAATTGCATTCTAATAATTAGTCATTAGTCAATAAAATTAAAAATATTTGTAAAACAGTGTTTTTCTATATAGCATTTTAATTTTACATTATAAAAATTAATATTTGTATTTCTTTAAAATTGTGAGCATTGATTAGAACAAATGAAATGTTAATTAATTAATTTATTAATCAATTAAAACATAATGGTTAACCAATTGCATTTTTATTAGCCATCTCTATTAGCAAAAATTAAACAAAAGTAAAAGCAATTTGGGAAATCCACAAATCAGACATTGTTTAGTTCTAAGAACAAACAAGGATAATGAGCTACATCAATAATGCAACTTTTTATTTATTTTTATTTTATTTTCTTGTTCTTTTTTTCTTTCTTTTTTGAATATATTAACATTTTTATAAATCTTTAGTACACAATTGATTACTGTACAATTTTATGTTTAGAATTCCTATATTCTGTTCATACAGAAGTTGCTAACCTTTTTTCACTTTTTTAAAGCAGATGACAAATTTTTATTTTTAAAACAAACCATAAGGTGAGCTTTATGAATAAACTTATAAGTTATAAATATTTCTTATAAAAGTAATTAAGAAATAAAAAAAATGGTATGCATAAACAAGAAAGATATAAAAATTCCATTTAAAAGTGTAATATGAAAATGTTTGAGTTTGTGTATTTAAATTATTCATGAATCTAGTTTCATTTGCTTTCCCTCCAATTTCACTTTATATCATGTTCTTACTCCCAAGTATTTTGTGGAAAAATATGCATTAATAAACAACTGTTTTTTAAAATGCAATGAAGCTATAAAATTTTTATATTAAGAATAAAATCTTTCCTGAATTCAGGAAGTATTATTGAATAATTCATTGTAATAATTATGGTTTTGTGAACAATAAGCCCTTCAGTTTTATAACTAAAAATTAAGTTTATAATGAAAAAAGTAATGCATAGCATAATGTATTACAATAAAATGAAAAATTGAAATGTAGTATAACCAGTGCTTTTTTTCTGGAAAAAAATTTACCAGAACCCTTTATCACTCGTTACCATTAAAAATAAATTGCAGGCTTTAAAAAAATAGCTCATAAGTTCCAAATAGGATTCATCACAATAGTGCTGCCATCTTCACATGCTCTTAGTGTCAGTTGCTAAATGTCTGCCTTTCAGGAACCAGGAATTGATGTGTGGCAAAGTAGAGAAAGAACATAGAGGAGGACCAACCAGCTTGATGAACATCAATGCACTCAAAGGTCTTGATTTGTTGAGAAGCACTTGTGAGGGATAAGAATTATATCCATTTGAGAAAAGCCATGTTTACATTCAACTGTAGAAATGAGAATGCTGTTGACAGTGTTTACAATTGCAATAGTGTAGCAGCTATTTTCTTCTCTATCAGCAATTCATGATAACCTCTTAGAACCTGTCTTTCTGGAATCCTAAGCCTGTTGCTATTACTTTAAAGTTCCAATCTTCAAGTGCTCTTACAGCTTCATGATATGGCTCACCATTCACTTTTCTGTCTTTGAATAGTTTAATATGCCTTGATATACTAAAATGAGCTTTATGGAGTGTGATATCATGTGCTTGAAGTTCCACACTAAGTTCTGATAGTTCCTGGAGGGCATCATACATCAGTCCTAGATCCAAAACAAAATCTATACTCTTTAACAGGACCTCATACAATGCTTGTCCCTGTTTTAGTCCTCTTTAAAATGAGTGGACAGTGCTTCATTATCTTTCCATACCACAGAAACACTTCTGATACTAGAAGAAGCCACCCAATGCATACTTAAAGTTCTTCCAATTGAAGATTTATTTATCTAAATCTTCAGCTGCTTTTTCCAGTTCTTTGGCTTTTTTTAGTGATTAATGGTATAAGGTGTACAATTTATCAAGAAATGAGTTGAAGTGATTTGTGATGGGAAGTCTATTTTTACAGCACCAACAGATATTTCCAGCCTATGGTTAGGATAATGCCAAACCAAAAATTGTTGATATTTTTCCTTAGTAAATATCAGTCACTATCCAACATCACAACTGCTCTGTCACAAGCAATAGTAATAATATTTTTTTTTTTCACAAAATCATCTTAAACCTCAATTCATTTAGAACATTCATCAAACACTGGAAAATACCTTGTGCAGAAACATTTTCTAATTTCAGTATCAATAAATAGATTTTTAGACTCCTTCATGTCAGGAAGAACAGTTAAGTGGTTTTTTCATTTCAGTTTCAATATCTTTTACGATATTAATGCAAGCATTAGTAAAGTATAGAGATTGGCCCATGTTGTAATCACTCATTTCTTGAACCTTAAATTCAGATTCAAAGTCTTTAAATGCTTGGTTTTTCTTTGCAACTTTGTATGGTGTTCTGAAGATTCTACTTATGACATATTTTTCTTGTTCAAATGCTTTCATGCATTTCTCTTCTGTTGCAGAAGCCATTACTTCAGTGGCTGTGATGTGTGCTGAGCTGTTTTTATGATCATGTATTTTTTTGTGCAGTGAAGTTATCTGTTCTTTTTTACTGTCACCATAATGAGAAATCTGCATATTAGCCCAGGGTTTTGAAATATTCACACCTTGTTTATACCTTTCTGCTCCTAAACTTGCCACTTGCTTGCATATTTTGCAACCTATTTTCTTATTTTTTAATACCGACTCAAGTAATGAAACTGGTTCATACAATATCCACAGTATAAGCCACACGTGTAATGTAACTCTACTGCATTAAGTCAGCAACCCGATGTGGTAAAAGGAACAGGAAATTCTGATCGACTATTGATCAATCTCAGTGTATTTAACATTAATCCACATATATCAACCTTGATAACAATTATAGGCATAGCCTTCTCTCACACGGAAATGATATGAAATTCAAGCTAAGTGTCAGGGTTAATAACCTAAGATAGTAGCACTAGATTGCATGAATCGTAATGAAAAAAAAGTAACATTTTGGACTTGGCAATAACGGTATTCTTAGTTTTCAGTCTTGCTTATAAAAATATTTCGTCTGAACATTTAATGCCAAAATATTTATCGAAATGTGGTTCAGCTGAAAAAAAGCACTGGGTGTAACTGATGTAGTTCAACAGATATTCATGTGCTGTTACGTATAGAAATGTAATCTGTCAAATATGCTTCAAATCTTTTACTTTAATAATTTATTTATTTATTTATTTATTTACTCATTTATTGAAGTTGTTGGTTTGCTATCTTATTAGTTTGCTTGTAAAATGCACAAGTTAAAAATTTCAATTCTCATATATTCCAATTTAGTTTACTATAAATTATCTAGTATGAAATACAACTGCTGCATATTTACTTATAACACATTTTGAGCCTTATACAAATGGTTGGTCCATCATATATTGGCCACCTTAACAAAGAGATGAACAAATTATAAAAAATCTCCTTTGTTGAAGGAAACTTTTATTCCATTCCAAGAGTCTGCATGAAAAGTGCAAAAATGTTTCCTACAAATGCTTTCTCTTTGGCACCAAAATTCATGGTTGTGATTTATTATTACAACAGTGTTAAATCTAATAAAAATAACAAAAGTGCAACTGGAAGGCACATTTTAGGGCTGAGGCTAACAAAAAAGTATCTCATATTTAATGAGTAAAAGAAATATAACATGTTAGAAAAAACATAATTGCAAAGAAAATGCTTTCTTAGTTTCCCAAACTTTAAATAAAACATCAAAATATGAAATAAGAACTGCAAAAAAATTTGCTGCTCTTTTACTTAAGATGAGAGTTACAACTTTCTTTTTCAAATATGATAATTTCAGATAGCTCGCTTTCAATCAAAAAGCACTCAGATGTGATCCCACAGCTTATTTGGAATTTATGACTAAGCAGTGACTAGGAAAGTTCTATAACCCAGTTACTTCCACATTAATTCTGTAAGCAGCTACATATCACTCTGATTTCAATCACACTTGCATATATGCACTCGCCACCATCCATATATTTAGCTCATTCTATGATATGTGAAGTACCCATTTGTAATAACTAATTCAATTGCATTAGGGCTGAAACAAGAGTAGTACGGCCATGAGTGGCTAACACCATTAAGGCACAGACTTGTGAGAGGGAAGTCTGGGATTTCATTTCTGCTGGGATTATCCTCAATAACTGAGGTTTCTTTCATGTTTTCCTCAGTCTTCATAAATGGCAAATGCCAGTGAGGTACCCTAGACTTAGACCTGGAATGATACCTTCCTTATACTAACGTATAAGTAATGACAATGTTATAGAATGTTCTGATGTAATTAATGCCTGAGGCCATACATTGAAGTTCCCACCATAAAAATCAAGATTATATTTATTTCTGAATTCATATGAGTTTTTTTTTAAAGAAAAACTTCAGAATTGAAGATTTTATGAAAATAAGTTCTAAAATGAGAGAAATCTAGAATCAGTAGTGTTGTGTGTTTATAGAAAGGGATAAATATGCAGTCTGCAAGCATGCACTATGGCAGTGTACAGGTTTTTCTAGCTATGCATAGATGAAAGATTTTTTAAAACAATGCAGAACACAGCAAATTTTATTTTTTAAAAAGATTTATTTTAAAAAGCACTGTTACATCAGCTAGGATGTTATTGAAGAAGTTTTTAAATTAGAGCCTATGTTGTTATTTTTTTTTATACATTTTCTGATAGGGCGCCTTCATGTTTATCATTCTGCATCTTCATTTGTTTTAGACAGAAGCATAGGTTACTGTGAAAGAAATATTTTTATCATAGTAACACATGCTTGTTTATAAATTGTAAGTCCTTGAGTATGGAAAGCAGTTTAATGCAAAAACAAATTAAGTTCTGTATAAAACATATGATGGTGTGGAGTGATAAAAACAAAGCTCCTACATCAGGAAATGTGAAAAAATTATAAGTTTTGATATAACAAAATTTCTTCAATGACTGTGGAAAGATATCACATTATAAAATAAATCTTTTTAAGAAATAAAATTGAAGTGTCTGCAATTTTTCCTAAAATCTTCCATGTACCTTTTAAATAATTATACATTACTTTTTAAAAAAGCCTAATTACTGTGGCATGCACTTGTTTAGGTCTCATTTTACACAGTAGAATGAATCCCAGTCAGCACTCAAATTTGTGCGTACAAATCCCCTCAAGTCATGGTATTATTTATGATTAGCAAACATATAGACACACTGCATTCTTATAAATCAAGAACACAGAATAACCATAGGTTTAATTAATGAACAGTACAAAGCTAAATTAGTAAAATATTTTATCAATTTAAAAATTGTGCACATGCCTAAAGATATTTTATCAAAGAAAACTTTTGAAGTCTTCTATGAAAGAGAGTTTATTAAGAATCTGAAGGCAAATTTTACTTCTGGGGTTGTTTAAAAGACAATCTATAAATTAAATCCGTTGCTCAGTTAAGCATTGCCATCTTTCAGTTCCTTTTTATTTCTCACTCCTCTACATGTCCTTAATATGCTCATTCCTCATATGTATTGCAGGTTGCTTGTTTTTATTGGTCAATACTAATGCCTGCATATATATTGATTGTTATGGTATAGTGATGTCATCCTTTCATTCTAAGCCCACTTTCCTGCCAAAGTGGAGTAAGCTCCAGCATCATGGGCCATTATCATCTTGCATTCTAAGTTTTTTTTGGATGGATGCTATTGTTAGTTGGTTTGTGTTCTAAAATTTTTCCCAGTTTAATATATCTTTACACCAAAGTTATTGACTAAATTTACTAGGCAAGGACCAACTCCAAGTTTATTCATCCAGTGATGGAGGTACTGAATTTAAATTTGTGTTGTATATTAATTTTTATTATAAGTGTTTATCCAGGGAATTTGAAAATATATGTGGAGGTCAGGCACTGTTAACATCTGTTTCTATCATATAATGTTTTGTTCTTGAAACATTGTTATATTCTAAATTTAAAGGGTATATCTCGACTTGATTGTTTTAAGAGAATACTTTTGTATGTGTTTATATGCTTGAATTCTTAAGTCACTATGAATCGAAGAAATATGCTTCCTAGCTTTTACTTGATATATTATGCAAACTAATAGTAATACCATTTATTCATTTGTTTAAAATCTAGGACTTATTTCAAGAGCAATTGCCCCCATTATCAGCTCTGTCCTCTGGTGATGGTAGGTTAAATGTGCTCAGACAATCCAGTAATGGAATCTTGAAGTTCATGACAATGTCTTAATATTTGAGAATAAATTTTTTCCCAAGTTTTTCTTGGTTGTTTTTAATTATTTTGGCACCTTTTTAATGTTATGATTATTTGACCAAAAATGTGCTACATTACAGATTTTTCAATTTATTTATATTCAATATTCCTGAAATGTTCTTTGGTTTGAATTTCTAAATTCCTCTTCATTTTTTCCATATACATCTGATTACAGTCCTCACAATTAATAGTCCTTTCTTGTAACTCACTTTATCTTCTTGAGATGATTTTAATAAATTCTTAATGCTAAACATATTCTGGGAAACCAACTTAATGCTGCTTAAAAATTTAAAAAAAATGATCTGGTTTTGAGTGGTATATGAATTTCACGTAATAGACATTTTCATTTTTTTGTTAATGATGCTTCTGTTTCTAATGACCTTATAACTGAGTTTTATGTTAGTATATAACTTTTATTTATTTTTTCACTGCATAAGAAAAGAGAAGTTGAATTTGGAATTTACAACATAAAGTGCAGAATATTTCAGTCCTTTGTGCAGGAGGGTGAGGATGAGTAAATGTGCATGTATATACATATATGGAATAGATGACTATGTGGCCCATTCTAAATGTCTCAAATAATTTTCAACCGATAGGGTAATTAGCCTGAATATAATTATTTTAAACTTTATTTTTAAAGGGAAAAAAAATTATTTCAAGCAGCATATTTGTAAGCAGGCACCTTTCTGTCAAGTTTACTTAATGCCTCAATATCATCAAACCATATTAATATCTAAATTTTGGCCAGTTGGGTGTGAAAAGACAGCAACTGAAACTGGACCATACCATGCTTCATTTTGGCCTACAAGAAGATGCAGAATCGTAGAATAATTGAAAAGAGACATAGCAAATTTCTATAATAATTAAACAGCAATATTTTACCTTAGCTTTTCAAAATTCATAAGATTTTGTGCATTTTGCAAGAAAACCAAATGTTGTCAACTGCTTAAAATCAAAAGAAAGCTTTAACTTCTCTTGAATCTTTGTTTCATTTTTTATACAAGAATCATTTAGTCAAACATACAGTCATAAAAATGGACATAGATGTGTTACAAAATAGAAAAAGCAAAAACCTGAACAGTTTTCAAATATCTTACAACACTACTGAAGATCCCTCATTTATTCTTAGCATTTAAAGCAAGTGCCTGAGGATACATTTGTATAGGTACAGGATTCTAATTGTGTAATGCAAGTAGGAGATGAAGTTGATCTAAATAAAGAACCTGTAAGAGAATAATGCTGCCAAAGTACCAGTCATATAATTTAATTAACCATCCCATTTCATATCAGATATTTTTCCTGAATCCTGTGAGAAGTGCTGCACATCGCACTATAATGTTTTTTGGTTTATTTCACATATCTCAGATATATTGATGCATTTTTTGCTAAAATTTAAAAAAATTTGTAAATATAAATATAAATAACCTAACTTTCTTTTGTTCACTCATGTGAAAGCAATTGATCCAACTATGCTATTTATTCCAAAAGAATGAAGCTATTGTGGTCAGCACCATGAAAAAATCTGCATATTTTTCAGTCATTTTATATTTTTAGCAAATTCTGAAGGAATGTGAGCTATTGTGTCTGTACCAATGGAAAAATTTTTTACTAATCTATCTAAATTTTAATTAATCATGTCCATTCTCTTATAGGGATCACAATTTTTTGTTTTTTCTCAAACTTGGCACACAGCCACTAATTAACTGGACATGGGGAGGGGGGGTAGTTAACCTAAAGTAAAAATATTTTAAAAAATTGAAAAATTGCTCTAGTGGCTGCAATTTTTGTTAATCTTTAAAGAAAGTCAATAAACTTCTTTAAAATAAAATGATAAAAATATTTTTCCGAAAATAACGGCAATTGGGCCATTATGAATGGGGAGATACCTGAAAAACTATTGGGGATGAAAGCAAAATTTAAAAATCGCTCTGGAGGCTGCAATTTTATATGTTTTTAATGAAAACTTAGTATATACCATTGAAATAAAACAAGAAAAATAGTTTCTGAAAATTAATGGCATGGAAATATTAGAAGAGGAGGGGGGGGTTACCCAAAATCCAAAATTTAAAAATTGTTCTAGCAACATTAATATATGTTTTTTTCCCAACAGAACTCCATATGTGGCATTTAAATAAAATAAAAAATATATTTTGTTAAAATCAGGGAAATTGAGCAATGAGGAGTGGGAGTAACCCAAAACAAAAATTTAAAAATCACACGACCAGCACGAATATTTTTTTTTCACAACTAAACTCAGCATTTACCATTTAAATCAAATAAGGAAAATATTTTCCGAAAATAAACGAAATATGATAATTAGTGGAGGATTACCTGAAAAAAAGAGTGGGGATTAAAGCAAAATTTAAACATCTCTCTTGAATTGTTTAATTTTTTAAAGGAAACTCAGTATATGCCAATGAAATAAAACAAGAAAAAAAATAAGTTTCCAAAAATCAGTGAAATTGGATTATTAAGAGGGGGTGTGTTACCTAAAAAAATTTAAACATTTAAATTTCTCTATTGGCACCAATATTTGTTTTTTTTTTTTTCACAACAAAACTTGGTATATACCATTTAAATCAAATAAGAAATCAAATTATTAGGAGTGGGTCCTGAAACCCAAAATTTAAAATGTACTCTAGTGGCACCATTTGCTTTTTCACAATAAAATTCTGTATATACTATGTAAATAAAATAAGAAAAATAGTTCCTGAAAATTTGGCCATTAGGATTACGCGTATACCTGAAACCGAAAATTTCAAAACCACTCTGGTGGCACCAATATTTGTTTCTTCACAACATAATGCGGTATAAAGCATTTAAATAAAATAAGAAAATTATTTTCTGAAAATTAGGGAAATTGGACCATTAGGACTAGGGGTATACTTGAAAACCGAATTTTAAAAAGTGCTCTTGTGGTTAATTTTCTCTATATTGTTTTAAAATAAAATGACAAATTAATTTGGAACATAAACTGTATTTATAATGATGCATATGTTTTATATTTAAAAAAAATAACATCGCCATGAAGATAGCAAATGTGAAATATTAATTTAACAGTGTTTGAGAATTATATTTGTATGTAAGAGTGCTCTATAATAACCTTCAGAAAACATTTGCATTATACGATTTTAATACAATAACATTTAAATTAAATTTCAAAGTCAATGAAAATATGAAACTTTTGATTGTACTTTGCTGATTCTGTATATTTGCTTAGTACATCGAAATAGTTTTTAAACAGTAACATGTTTCTGTTTAATTGAAACACATGAACATCATCATCTTAAATATGCAATGTAATTTGAAACTTTCTGTTATTTTTCTCTATTTTAGTGAATGTAAAGATATCAAGGGCTCAGTTCATAAACATGATTATATTTAAAAATGTTTAAAATATTCACACAATATAACTTTATTTATCAGTAATCATATATTTAATTTAACTTATAGTGTACCATTATTTTTTACGGTTTAAATCAATTATAATAATAGTAATTCTAAAAATGGATTTTTCTTTTGTGGTACTAATAGTTTGGAAGAATTCTAATTTTGTTCCCCTAATACCACACAGTAATGCCATTACTTATTTTATTTCATTAATTAATAAAACCTAATTTGTATTTTATATTAATTTTTATTAAAATTTATTCAACTTGGTGAGAAATTCACTTAGTTTACTCAGTCCTTGTGTAATGGACTTTTTATATTTTTGGTCATCTAGTTACATATTTATCTTCTTGTTTAAGTAATTGCATATGAGTCATTTCACATCAAATCGCACAAAATGGAACTATTTTTACCTCCACAGTTTATAATTTTTTACTAATTCTAGGATCTAACAAATAGCATGCATGCATTTATTTTCACTTAAGCTTGTGAGTTTCATAAATATTGCATGTTGGCATTCATAAAAAAATTATGCACACTATAAAATATAAGTGCAATATTTCTGAGTAGACCCATGCTAAACATTTTTTAAAAGTGCATCTAAAAGCCTGAAAAACAGTGATGTTCCAAAGTTCATTAGGCTAGTAAGAGACAATATAAGATGTGATTGTCATACCTTATGGGCACTGCATTTAGATGTGAGCAAATATGTGGATAATATATTTATTGGCAAATATGATCTGCATTTATCGAAAGTAGTCCTACACATTCAGAAAAGTGTTAGATAATATAATACACATAATAAAAGCAAATCAAGGAAACTAGTCACTGAACTGTAGGTGTTCATAGATACAAAAGTGAAAGATTATTGCATAGCACAAATGGAGATTTAGTTGTTCAAAAATCATAGAGTAATCAAGCCAGTCATCAATGAACAGATGCTATAAAAATCCTTTACCTAACATGCAGTACTTAAGAACAAAAGTTAATGAATTGTGTGTATATCTTAGGGCTGTCAAATGCAATGTACTGTGTCTAAGTGAATATTGACTTGAAGAAAAAGAAATAGATTATGTAAGGATCGAGAAGTGCAAATTAAGTGGCTGCTTCTGGCAAAATAGACATAAAAATGAGATGTTGAAATCTTTATTCATAGTGCATTAGAAACAAAAATGTTGGAATTAAACAATTTTGCATAGAAAAAGTCTTTGAAATGACAGCAGTATTAATTAACACTTGTAATATTATAATTGTCACAATATATAGGCCACCAGATGGGGATGCTAACCTGTTTCTTGAAAGTATTGGAAGAGTCTTGACATATCTGTTTAATTTTAAATACAATGTGATAATTTGTGGTGATGTAAATGCTCATTTGACATAACCAAAAATAGTAATACAATAGGTCTATTTTTAAATTTATTGCAGCAAATAGGTTATCATTGTATAAACACAACTTCTACTCAAGGGTCTGCATGCCTAGATAATATCTAAATCCAAAATGCTATTCATTTAAGATATTATAGCACAAGCATCAGATAATCAACCCATATTCTTTCAGTCTATAATTGAAAAAATATCTTGCCCAGAAAAAAAAAGTTGTAAAAGAAATTTGATCACAGTTTATAAAATGTAAATAAACTTGAGGACAGTCTAGCATTACTAAATTGGGAAGGAATATAGTGTGATATTCAGAGGTCAACTGAAGAAATATTTGAGGTTTTCTTTACAACGTTTGTTAGTTTACTCAATAGTTCTTGTAAAAAACAAAAACAGATAATTAATTCCAAACAAAAAAAGCTAAGACTTAAAATTAGTGCAACTCAGAACTTGAAAGAATGAAAATAAGCTAATAATTCACCATGATATGTATAAAGAGAGACCAAATAATTTATTACAATACGCAGTAAAAAACTATCAGAATCAGACAGAAAAGCCTTAGGAGGGTAGAAAAAAAGCTAATCAAAGGCTCATAAAAAAAAACTAAGATAATAAATAGAAAACAACATGGTCCATCTTAAATTCCATTGCAGTTAAAAATAACAAAAGTGGCAGATGAATGAATAACTCCTGACAGTTACAATAATTTTTTCATATATTTAGTTGAAGATGTAAATTTCCAGGTAAATTCCTATACAGTCACTGCAATGAGTTTCATAAATGATGTACATGTGAAAGAAAATGAATGTTTTGTACCTAAAGAGGTAAGATGTTAAATTGAATAAGTGACCAAAAAGTGTAAAAGCTCAAAAAGTAGGGAGATCTATGATATTTGGAATAATTTCCTTAAAGAAGTAGTAGAATATATCCTAGTTCCATAAACGTTTTGTATCAATAGATGGTGTAATGAAGGTGTTTTTCCAAAAGTACTAAAACTTTTAAAAGTAATACCAATGTTCACAAAGGGCAACAGAGAAAATGTGAGCAGCAATAGACCCATTTCACTAATTCCTACAATATAAAAAAATTATTGAATGTTTTCTGAAGAATCAATTTAGATATTGCACAGAAAACCATATTGGCAATCAATGCATCTATAGAAATCTGTAGGATGGGCACAGAGAATTTTTGTGATTTAAGTAAAACTTTCTATTGCATGCAATATGATATTTTTTTTAAGAATTAGAATCCTGTGGTATAACGGAACAAAGTTGAAATATAATTAAATCTTACTTAGAGGACTGCAAACAACTAGCATCATATGGAAAAACACACTCTCACATATCAATCTGAAAACTGGTGTTCCACAGAGCTTGGTGATGGGACAACTTTTAGTCATTTATGCAGATGACATATCCTTTAATGTAAATAAAGACTTCAAATTGCTATCACAACCTGTAAATGAAACTATGCAACAAGCTCAGCTTTGGTTTAGAAGCAAAGGTTTTTTTATGAATGCAAGCAAATCACAAAATTTCATTGTTTCAACACATTTTTAGGCATGGCTTAGAGTTAGTAGTCCAAGAATAGCAGAGGAGCTAAAAATTCAGAAAAAAGTTATCAGAATTTAAAAACCTCTAAGAAAATTGAACATTGCAAACCACTATTTGTAACTCTAGAAATTCTCACAGTTGTTAATTTATATATTTATTATATTTTTATACATATTAAAGAGAATTTGCAAATTTGTAATGGAAGAGGTTAAATACCAACATTAAACACATATAACAGGAACAAACAGAGTGGATATGCCATTTCACAGACTGCAGATATATGGATATTACAAAATAACAGGAATAAAACTTTTCAATTCACTTCCTTTAGAAATAAATGGTATAAATATTCAGTTATTAAAAAATATAGTATGTAAATGGTTAACTTTCAACTGCATACAGTACGAATTTGAAGTAGAAAATAAAAGGATAATATTAAAGAAAGAAAAAAAAAATTATAATGTATCATTCATTGTACATAAGCTATTACTCTTCATCCACAGACTTTAAGCCTATTGTAATTAACAAATAGTGAACAAATTATTATTATTATTATTTATTTATTTATTTTTTGCCTGTTTGTCACATGATCAATTGCTTCATAATATTTAATTTTATTGTAGGATCAAGTTTAAAAAATGGTTAAAATTGTAATCTTTACCAACTTGTCATCTGGTGTAAAAAAATTGAACGATTTTTCAGTGAATGCCACTCATTATTTTCAACATAAATGTTTTCTTTACTAGGATGTGTCTTTTCTGAAACTTTACTTAGGAGTATCATTTTGTTATATTTTATTTTATTGGTAGGGAATTCTCCTATTGAGAATTCTTATTTACATTCTCAATATTATTAATGATAGAGCTGCCCCAAACTAGAAATGGGATTGTTACCATGATTTGCTTGCACTTCTTTAACTTGATTTAGGCTTATTGTCACAAGAACCACTGCTTCACATAAGTTTCACTTAAACTATCAGAAACTTAAATGTAAATTGGAACTTTACACAGTGAAGCCAATCATATTAATGAATATCAGAAACTTATCAGTAAATCACAATTTATACATTTTAGTGTACTTTTCTTAATAATTAGGAAATGAAACATTTGCCATCTTTATTCTCACTGTCACTCATGTACACAAATCACAACACATGAACACATGAACTTCACCTCATAAAATTCAAGCCCTGAATGGTTTAAATTTATCAACAATATGCCCTTTAATTAAAAATGTTAATTGGAACTTGCACAGTGAAGCTAATAATGTAATGAAGATCATTGTATGATTGAGTCGAACAATATGTTCTTATTACTTCACTTACTTGTTTATAATATGCAGAACTAGTTTCAGGAACCTTTTGTTTGCATCCTCAGCTAACCATTCTACTGGATAATTCATTATGCTGTGGGAATGTGTATTCTGCTCTGGTGGAGGTGCAATGAATTTAAAGTTGATTTTTTTTCATTTCTGGAAGTGTGAAAGTTCATTAAACTGTCTCTGTATTTGTAAATGTAGATTTTCTCTCATGTTGCTAATTCTGTAGGTCCTTGTACTGATTTTAATAATTTTACTTTATTCACTATGTCATGGTTTTCTATCCAGAAATGAGATACTACTGCTGCTTTCTCCATTTACTTGTATTTTTTATGTTTCTAAAATGTTATTTTAATCATGTATCTATGTTTTTCTTTGTTTTTCCAATGTAGATTTTTTTAATCATACAATGATCTTAATAATGTGCCCTTTGCTTGGACTCTGTTTATTATCTAGAAATTATAAAGACCAGTATAAACATGCAGCTTTTAGAGGATGTTTACGGTTTCTTTAAACATTAGACATTTCATATTTTGTTTGTAAAATGAATTATCTATAGGGTTTCTCCTAAAACCAGCAGCTTTTTAATCACACATATGTATACAAATGGTTCCTTAGACAGGGAATGCAAGTGCATGCCTGATTTTGAATTTTTGATTTTTTTACTGATTCCCAAAGCAGTAAAAACTAATGTATTTAACCTTTCAAGTACTCCAAACTTCAAATCCCAACTATATATAGACTTAGAGCTCTGGACTGCCATGGGTGGCTGAGGTTGTTAAGATGTGCACTCATGAGCAGGAGATCTGAGGTTCCATTCCTGCCAGGATTGTCCTCCCTGACTGAGGTTTTTTTCAGGCTTTCCTGAGTCCTCATAAAATGGCAAATGCTAGGTACGTATCCTAAACTTAGACCTGAACCACTTCCTTCATTTAAAAAAAAATCTTTTCCCATTTGTAATTTTATCTAGTGTATCACTAGTGTCCACCACCTGTGATCCTTCAGTAGAAAATGGGCATTAAACACTATTAAAAAAAAACAATTTAAGAGTACCAAATAATTTCATATTATAGTGAGCCCATAACTTGTGTAATTTAAACAGGCATAAGACCTTCTATGAAAAAGATGTGTTTTACAGGTGTGCAATTTGATGTGAAATGACTTATGTGAGGAGGGTATTGTAATTTGTACAAATGCAATACTCTATGTATCTTCAATAATATTACTGAATTATTGTCTTAAATTGTAATTTAAGAAATGGTGATTCATAACATATTCTGTAGCTATATAACATATTTACTATGTTCATATGAAGATTCTGTTGAAATTGAATATATTTTTCCATATTTAATAAGTTACAAATAATCTACTATAATTGAAAGTTTTTGATATAGAATGAGAATAAAGGTGAAGGCAGAAAAGCGAAGCATCTTAGATTATAAATACAACTAAGCACATTTTATTAGCAAGTAATATTTTTTGGTTCTTGTAAAATCACTCCTAGTTTTGTGCAGCATATTATACCCAATCAAGTCACCATATTCAATAAGTTCCACGTTTATGCATATCTCAGTACCAGTTTGGACATAATTCAATCACATAGTTTTTCGGTATTAAAATAATCAAATTTAATAAATTTATGTAGCTTCACTGATTTGAATATGAAAATTATATGCAGATTCTTTCAATTTGGACATATAAATATGGCAACAATAGGAATAGTAGAAGAATTGTAGAAGAAAGAGAGAGAGAAAGAAAAATGAAAGAAAGAAAGATGAAGGGAGAAAAAAGGAGGAAGGAAGGATGAAAAAGTTTCTACACTAACATTTATGCATAATCACATGTAAATGTTTGCTTTTTTTTATGTTGTGAATGAGCACATTAATCATAAAAGCATTAGCAGCAAGAAGCACATACTGCTAGTAGCTAAAAATAAAAGAGGGATCTGCAAAGTGTAGGCTCATGTCAAGAAAATACTATCTATATTTAAGCTCTCTGTGTTAAGTTTTACCTAATATTTAAACTTATTTACATTTTAATGTGGATTATCCTTTGATAAAATATGTACATTTTTTTCACATTAAGCGAGCTTCAGATGTACAGAACATTTTTGGGAAGCCTGGTATAGTAAAAATGTCTATTTTACAGTTAAATATTTGGTGTTGAGTCCATACCCTGAGTACTACGTTAACAAGCTTGAAGCAGATTCTCACAGGATAGCTTGGAAGGAAAGCAAAGATGCAGAAAAGTACAAGATCTGAACAGTGAAAGATGTAGCTCCACTTTTTGCCCTCCTCCAATCATCCAATGTATCATGAGCTACCCTGATATGCAGAGCATCATCGTTTTTATATTCATAGAGAACATCTGTCATATCATGCCGTCCAGGGCTGTAGTATGTGTATGGCTCAACAGGCACTATGCCAGAGTCCCGGCCTTCATCGTGCCCCAGTTCTAGTTCCCCATCACTACGTCCTATTTCTCCCCGATCACCACCACCACCACCAATTACTGCTATGCCATTATTTAAACCAGAAGCACCATGATCACTACCACCACCAACAATTCCACTCCCACCAAGAGGGACTGAAGTTCCTTTCCACAATGATTGCACGGGCAGTGGCCTTAGACGTCGACGAAACCATGTCTGATTATGGTGACCATGACCTACCTTGGCAGGATGGAGTGTTACATTAAGAAGAGTAGGATGCTGTTCAACTACCATAAAATCCATTTCCCTTGGGACGTATCCATCAGCATAAACCTATAAATAAAATAAATGCATTTAGGTATTAATTTTTTTGCCACTCCATTGTCAACAGCTTCATAAGTACAATATTGAAAATAAATGCAGATAAATTCATTTCACTTCCTCATTTCAATTTTGCTCATAGAGGTTGCAAATTATATAATAGTACATTTTTTGCCTTTTTTTTTTTTTAAATACAGAGACAAATAAGAAAAAAGAAAAAATGTTCCCTAAAATTTTATTCAGCATACACAAAAAATTTAGTTTAATCCAAAGGATTATTATTTACATGTCTTCTCTGATTATACCCATAATGTTTCTTGTAATTGTGATAAAGGAATTTTAGATCCAATAACATACATACTTGAATCAACCTGTACACCCTAAAAAGTAAAGCTATTGTAGACACAACATTTTCCTGCATACTCCCTTTCTCAACAATGCAACCATGGACAAGACTCCTACTAGTCTTGAGAAACAAGTCAGCTTTAACACTGCTAATTGGAGGTCACTTGCAATATTCATTATGATAATACACTTCCTGTGAGATGTTTTGAAAGGTTGAATGACCATTTGAGGACAGCAGGCCAGATAAAACACAAAAAGATTATATCAAAGGTTTCAAAGCATTGATCAGTTAAAAGGTTTGCTAGAACATATACTGGAAGCTAATATGCAGACAATACACCAAGTCACTAGATCTATCTGAATATGAATACATGAACTATATCACTTAACAGTTGACATTTATATCCATCAGAATATAATACAGTCGAACGCTTAATGATTTTTAAAACTGTTTGTCATGCAGCAGCTGCATGAACTAAGCAAATTTCTCACCATGTTGAATAACTTTAAAAAGAGTATAAAATCCAAATTTACCTTGTACAATAAATATGAATTTTTAATTATGCATATATTTACGTACATATACTCCTGTACAGTAGATGTTCTTCACTTACCGTATATTGTACAACAGAACACTACATTATTACACTAATTAACAATAAGATAATGTATGTATATATGGTATGTACTGCAATTTTCTGTAACTTTATTTTCTTGCATTATTATCCATAAGTTTATTTGCCTTACATCTCACTCAGTTTTTTCGCCACATATCAGAGAAAACTGTTTGAATTTTCTATCCACAGTTATTTTTTCTATGCACTATATAATAGTTCCAAAACTTGGGAGAATTTGTGTGTGCTGTAAATTGCTTGACATGGTTTATATAGCAGCAGCAATTGCTTCTTCATGCACATTAATTTTCTTCTTCTTCGTTTCTTCATCTTATGCATTGATTAGATCTTTGTCGAAGTAAAAGTGGAGTAACTTGACAGGAGATCATCATTTCGAATGTAATCATCAGGACAGCATGAAATGTTCCGCATTTTAATGAATTTTCTTCAGTTTTGATGAATTTTTATTTTCATCATCTCCAAACTGTGATTCATTGAAGCACTTGGTGAGTTTATTTTTATTTTTGCCAGAACAATCCAACTCACTTCATTCAGGACAGAAAGTGGCCGTGCAAGAGCAATCGCACCCTCAGCTTCTTCAACACTGAGAATAAGAGACTCCATCAATAATCGCCTATAAGCGACGTGAATGTGTAAATAACCTTCAAGTCTATGGGTCGTGTGATGCTCATTGAACCAGGTGGGAGCCAAGCCAATTTTACGTTTGATAACTTTACTCTGGGGTCATATGTTGCGTTGTAAATGAAAAGGTGCACTGGCGCTTTTATTTTTCATTTAGGCATTGCAAAAACCCAGCCACGCTTCCATAAGGCTATTCACCATCCATGCCTTTTTATTGCTTGCCGTGTGACTGGAAGCTTGCTGATGTTTATGTTTTTGAAACAGTAGGGTTTTCTTGCCTTTCCCATAACCATTTCCGAACAGCTGTAACGAGTCTTTCCTTGGAAACTTTTCCACCGTTGCACTTTTACCCTCGAATTGCGAGAGATTTTGAAGTCAGTGCATGGTAAAACAGCCCCGTTTCATCGGTACTGAATACATCTTCAGGGTCATAATCCGCAATTAGGTTGTGCAGTTTTGTCTTCCATTCTATCGCTATAATTTCGTGCTCATCCTTAGCTTCCCTACACACGCTATGAATTGTTTTCCAGGCATCGTGTAGATGCCTCAAATTCCTTATTTCTTAGTTCTTAAGTGACTTTTAAGAGCCTCACTCTATAACATGGATCCAGAAAAAGGTAACTTTTTGCCCGTGCACTTACAAACCATTTCCACACTATCTCGTTCATTTCATTTCTCGTCCTCTTCGCTTTTCTTTTCATTCGGCCGTTCCCTTTCATTCAATTTCCTTAATCTGATCTTTTAATCTTTGGCGTTTGGGAAATTTACGTTTGCATTTAAAATGCAACATAATGTTTTATGTTGCTCACTTGCCTCGATTACGTTTATCTTTGCGACACGCACTTTTATCCGACGTGACTTTGCAACTGGCGCGTGGCGGAAAATAGAAAACAATAATGCAAGCACATTTCTTCGGGGTATTTAACCTTTCGGGTAAACTTCATTGCTGAACTGCACTAAAGTCACCCCCTTTCACACCAGGGCTTTACAATCTTCACGCTGAAAGTAATGTGCTCATATAGACGTGAATAACAAAGGTGTACTGTAATACATTTAATGCTGTTTTTTTCCGCATTATATAGTGAACTATTAAAATTTTAAACTTACATTTCGTTTCCGCGTTGAGCACGTTCCGTTTTGCACAACAAATTGACAAAATGTATTGAAAACGTCGGGACGCTTTAACCAGATTTCTGAATTATCCACTTTCTGCTCTGATCAAGTTTTACTGTATTATTGTGATTAAGTAACAAAAATTAATGGTATATTATTAATTAAATGAAATATATGACCACAAATAGACACAGCTATACTTTGTGAGCATTTTTATATGTAATGGTGCTTTATGAACTGAGCCCTTGATATCCTCTTTATATTCACTAAAATAGAAAAATAACAGAAAGTTTTGAATTAGATTGTGTATTTAATCACATGTTTCAATAAAACAAAAACATATTACTATTTAAAAACAATTACAATGTATCAATCAAAAGTTCCATCAATTTTCATTTGTTTTGAAATTTAATTTAAATGTCATTGTAATATGTAACAAAAATATTTTCTGAAGATTACTACAGAACGCTCCTACATACAAATATAATTCTCAAACATGTATTAGATTAATATTTCACATTTGCTACCTTCATGACGCTGTTTTGGTTAAATATACTGAATCAATTTGTCCTCTTATTTTGAAACAATAGAAAGATTAAATGCAAGAGAACTTTTTAAATTTCAGTTTTCAATTATACACCTTCTCCTAAAGGTCCAATTTCTCCAATTTTCACAAACTACTTTTCTTATTTTTTTAAAATGGTTATATGGAGTTTTGTTGAAAAAAAATTGTAGCTGCTAGAGCAATTTTTAAATTATGAATATTCTTTGGTTTCATAATTGTTGCCCACAAAAATTGTACAACTTGAGGATTGTACATTCATTTGGAGGTGCTCCCATCTTGCAACTGCCATTTTGCCTTTGTAGACATCAATTGTCTCATGGTGAATGTCACAAATTGCCAACAAACTAATGCTGCCATCTAGTGATAATAGCCTCATATGCCTCATTCAGCTGTGCAGAGCCCCACATCAATTTGTAACTTACTTTATGATTTACCCTCATATAAAGTGACAGAATATGCTCCAAAGTTGGTAAAGTTACCTTACATCTGCATATCCCAATATTTGCTTATATTCTTTACTGATAAAAATCACAGAAATATTTCAGGTATTCCACCTGAACAGTGTATTTATGAAATTACCTTAACATTTTTGTAGCAAGTCTATATGCAAGATGTCAAAACAAAAATTGTCCATAAGTTGTGGACAATATGTTCATTACAACCAAGGCCTATTTATTACTTCTGCTATTTAATGCATTTTTTTTAGTTGACACATTTTTATTATCTCTCCTGTGCCAACCTCCTAAGTTCGTATTTGTATTATCAGCCAAGATCGCCACGGGTGGTCAAGGCTGTTAAGGCATGGACTTGTGAGCAGGAGGTGAGGTTTGGGTTTGACTCCTACCAGGACCATCCTCCCCGACTTGGATTTTTTCCAGGTTTTCCTCAGTCCTCATAAATGGCAAATGCTGGGGAAGTACCCTAAACTTAGCCTGGAATGTTTCCTTCCTTAAAAAAGAATCCTCTCCTAATATATCATTTCATCATCAGTGTCCGCTGCCTGTGGTATCTCAGTAGTAAAAATGGGCGTTAAGCACTATTGAAAAAAAAGAAAAATCAGCTAAAAGTCAACTACCTTTGTATTTAAATTATAAGAAACCACTGTAGTAATTAATTATTTAGTTATTATTTATGCAATTTTTCTTATTATTTCTATAAATTCAATTATTTTATTTTCACTAGACATTTCACATTAAATGCTTTGAAATAACAAATTTAAAAAGATAAAATTTGATATTTTTATGATTTAGAATCCCAAACAATTGATACTGAATGGACATCACTAAGTTCATTTTTCAATTCAGTTCTAATCTAAGGAATGTAAATATTGTTACAATTGCTTCACATTTGTATATAAACCTTTTTCATAGATTTATCAAGCAGTCCATACTGCAAAAACATGTGATTTGCTGTATGGTAAGCATATCACTTTTGGATGGCTCAAGTCAGTGAAAATAATTGGTCATACTCCCTGATTTTGCTATAGCACCTAATACAATTTGTGCTTTGTCACTTTGACGTATTCTTTTATATAAGTCCTTCTCCCCCTTGCTATACAAAATGTTAATCTCAAATGTGCATTTCACTTTAGATTTAGAAAACCTATAAACATAGATTTCTTTAACTAAAACAATTTCAGTTAAAGAAAAACATTCAGACAATCACATCAAAGCTGACAGTTTTAATCACAGAATGCACAAACATGCAGTTATCAACGGGTTAACCTAAAAATTAGTAAAGAAGAATACCTTAAAGAATACAAACAAATAGAGAGAACAGCAGTTAAAAATGATTGTAACAAAGAACTAGTACACAAAAAAGTACAGAAATTCAAGAGACAAAATCTTATTAAAGAAACCGCAACACTTTCAGCAAGCAAAGATAATCTAATTTTTAAAAAATTCACCTGTCATCCATGGGCTACAAAAAGTTTCAGAGTATTCTTAAGGATTTTAATATCAGGTTAGCACCTGTAAACAGATTTAATGTTAAAAAAAATCTGATTGATAATATTAAAGATAGTATTCAACAAGAGAGAAAAATAGGTATTTATAAAATTTGTTGTGCAGAATGTGAAAAGGTTTATATTGGAAAAACAAAGAGAAACATAGGTACATGGTTAAAAGAACATTTCAGAAACATAAAATACAAACAGTTGGAGAAATCAGCAGTGGCACATCATTTCTGAACAGAAAACCACAACCTATTCAATAATACAAAATCATTAAAATCAGCGAAAACCTACAGAATTAGTGATATGGGAGAAAATCTGCATTTACAAGTACAAGACAGTATAATGAACTTCGACACTTCCAGTGATGAAAACATAAACTTTAAATTCATCATACCTCCACCAGAGCAGATGACACATTCCGACAGCATAATGGTTTATCCTCCAGTTATCTAGGGGCTGACGATGGACTGAAGGGTTTGTGAAACAAGTAAGTGGAGCAAAGAGTGTTAGTTGGACTCAATGATCTGAATACAGATTTCTTTGATTCTGGTTTTAGTGCCTCAATAATGTTGCTTTTACTTTTCTGAGACATTATTTTGTATTACACAATATGTAAATGCTCACTTCATAATACATTACAGTTACCACACAATGTAACACAGAACACACGGCTTACAATATAAACTGGTAAGTATAAATGAAAACTGGCTTCTGTTGCCATGTTGCATCCACTAACAGATCTGTGCTAGCACATGAGTATATGGAAAACAACAATGTAAATTTAACAAATACAAAATTGCTTTTAATATCTGTTAACTACTTTCTTACACTATACTCTAAAAATTATGATAATAAATAGGAGACAAAGTTGTGGACAAAAAATATGCTGAGACAGGAGGCTTGATTTTAGAAAGATCCCTAAAAATTGAGGAAAATGGTCACTTTAGCAAATATACATATAGGCACCCATGTGTGTGCTGGATTTTAGCAAGATATGTTTAACATGATATAACCCTACCTCTAGCTTGTATATTCCTGGCAAAAGAATTCTCCAGAATTCTCCATACTTTGTTGTCTGGAATCCAACATCACGAGACTTGATTTTGAGAGAAGCTTTTTCCACTGGGTTGCCATTCTCATCCATTACAAACCCATGCACTCCTCTGTGGGCTTCAGCCAAAAACTTCACCAGAGACTGGGGGGGAAAAGTTTGCAAAAAAATTAAGCCATAATCTTTCATAATTTTTTTTTGTATTAATAGACCTCGTCTGAAAAGTATTTATTGGGGTAATAAAATTCATGCAATTTATGTAATTATGTAAGAATTATCTTATATTTATTTATGCAAGGTGCTTCAAACATGATGGTCAATAATTTGTAGATGAGAAGTATAAACAAAAAGAAGTAAAAGAGTGCCAGTAAACAATAATCTGCAAATTGTTTACAAAAGATTGCCATTGATAGTTAGAATCCACCACTGATTTGACAAACTCAACTCTTTATACAAAAATTATTTGTTTTTATTCCTTTCACATGGAACCTTCATAAGCATAGGCTACTTCAGTACAATACAGTACCTCGTCAACATAACTTTAAAATTGTTCAATCACATTTCTTAGTGTTGAACCAAAATGAAATTTCACTGTCTTACCATTAATAAGCCTGTGCTTTGCAGGGAACTCACAACTTTCCGCAGAATTAATGCTATGATAGTCAGTGGCAGATCTCAACAGAAAAGATTATATTACCTCTAAAACAGTTAATTTATGGATCATTGTTTACTGGAACAGTTTTTACTCCTTTTGAGCTACGCCTATTGTGTTTAAATTATTTAACATCACTTTTGAAACACAAAAATTTTATTTTAAGCACAGAGCATGATGTATACCTTTTCATTTAAACGAAGTGAATATTCTTTTAGAATATATTAAATATGTTCACACTAACTCCACTTACTTATACAACATTAGGACATGTTTTGGGGACAATTGCTCCCCAAATCAGCATGGTGACTGTCTGCTTGATTTGGTGGCTGGATTCCAAGGCGCTTCTGTGGCAGTCTCTGATGGTTCAAGTAGGAACTTGCTTAGTTCATCCGAAACATGTCCTAATTTTGTATAAGTAAGTGAAGTTAGTGTGAACATATTTAATACATTCTAATAGGATATATTACCACTCCATAGCTTCCTAAGTACAATTTAATTAAAGTGAATATTCTTTCTTTGAGTATTTGTAATCAAATGACTATTTCCATTTGATCCTAAAACATGCTTTTCAAAAAAGAAAAAACTTACTTGTTTTCAGTTTATTATACATTTTAATATTAACTTTTCAAAATAAAACTTTTTTTTTCATAGTTCACTTAGGCTCCTTACATTAAGTGTATTGTTTTAGAATCTATAAATAAATACAGCAAAGGTGTTTAAACCAATATTTTCAACTACACAAATTTTTTGTTAATACAGTTAGTACAGACAATCAGAGAAACAAAAATAAATAGGGCACAAGTTAAAGAAAAGGGCAAAAATAGATTTACAGAAAGCTAAAAACAAATAAATTAGATTATTCCAGCAGAATTTATAGGAATTATATCATTCAATCCATAGATCCTACATTTGAATTGATTTAACTTTGTTGAGTTGGTGTATTTCTAGAATATAGATTGCATCAGTAATGACCTATTATCTGTATTGTTACACAGGAAGAGATATTTATATTTTTATATTGGTTTATATATATGAAAACTACTTTAATATAAGTTAGAACAATTATTTTTCAGGTAAATGAATTCATGTACTGTATAGAAGGTGTGAATGAAAAGGTATTTTTTAATTTTAATTTTAATTAAACTTTATTATAATGCACATCTTTTACAGTTAACACTACTATAATATTTTTTTGGCATGGATGTTTGAATTTTTTATAAATATTTCAGAATTTTCTATTACATATACCAACCAGTAGAGCTAAAATATACTCATATGTTAGTGGTAGAATTTCCAATCTTTTTATAGTGAGTTCTATATTTTGCTTCTGACACTTTTCTTATCACCTTTTTCTGTAATATATAAGGATCACTCAATTAATATTAATTGGGATTTTTAAAAATCAATTTATTCTTTTACCATACATAATTACAAAACAAATTATATTACTTTCCTATTTTAACAGATGTACATTTTCTCCACAGGATGGGCTATTTCTTTAGTCCCTCATCAAAGAAAGAAATTGTGCACAAAGTGCTAACTTCTGAATTGCTGAATCGTTTCCCTCCCAACACCTCCTTTGGTGACCCTAGTATGTGGTAATCACAAGGAGATAAATCAGAATGATAAAAGAGGGTGTTCTAGGGGTGAGCAGTGAATTTTCCTTCATTGATTCTACATTAAGGTTGCTGTATGTGGATATGCATTATCATACTAAAGCAGGACATCACGAATGGGTTGCAGGCATCTTTTGTTGTGATAAGTGGCTCTCACATCATCCACCTTGTTGCAGTAATATGCTGCATTCACAGTCCTTTGTTCAGGAAGGAAATCTATGAGCAACACACCTTTGGAATCCCAAAACATGGTCACAAGAACCGTTTTTGCTGATAGGCAAGTTTTGGCCTTTACTGGAGCATCCTCCCCTCTCCTTTCCATCACTCCATACTCGGGGGTGGTGTGCTCATATCTTATCAGTCATAATTTGAATCAAAACTACTCACCTTCTTCAACAAATCAAGCTAGAAGCCTCTGACTGATGTCCTTTCGAACATCTTACTGTTCATTAGTGTGGTGGGGACCCATCCACCAACACTTTCTGAGATTCTTGTTCTTCAGAAAGAATGGTATGCACTTCCACAACTTATGTGCACCTATGAAGCGATTTCGAATGCACTTGGGCTTCAATAAACTTCAACAACATTACAAACAGCCTGAATGTTGCCCTCAGTGATGCTTGTTCATAGCATTACAACCACTGAGGAACTTTTTGTGCCAATCAAGCACTTGGGTTCGCAAAATCATAGCTTATCTGAAGTTTGGCCAAAATCTTGGTCAGTTTGATGCCGGTTAGAAAATGGATGAGACATTATGGAATGGATAGTGCAACCTCTTGCTCATACATATAGCTACTGCAATGGAATGACAAATGTAGAACTTTTTCATTGAATCACTCCCCTCCACACATCTACACCTAACTATCACTATGACTCTACTCCTCTAGCCATTCTTTTCTAGCCCAGAGAACAAAAAGGGTCTGATTTAAATTTAAATGATCTCATAAATATTCTTTCAAAATGTACAGAATTTCTTCAGAACATTATATACTCATTAATGAATAAAAGTAGGCACAAAATACTATTTTTAAGATGTTCCTACTTGTAAGTAAAACGTGCTGAATAAGTTTTGGTAAAATATAATCAATGTGGCCTTTCCAGTTCATATTGTGATCAATAGTAAGACAAATAAATTTTATGTTAGAGATTAATTTATTTTCTTACCTTCATTCCTACATTTCTTAGATTTCCTACATTTTTTTTGTTTGAAAATTTTATTTTCATATCAATTATATGTACTAAATATTTTATTGGGCTTATGTGCTAAACAGTTAATCTAGATTCTTTAATGACAATTGTATCATTAGCAAAGAGAATTGTAAAAGCATTTTTTATAATCCTCAAGGGAAAAATCAAGTTGAACCCTGTGGAACACCATGCTTAACTTTGCACCATTCATTATAGGGTTATATTATTTGAAAAATTTATTACAACTTTCTGTTTTCTATTTGTAAAATAAGATGCAACTCATTGATAAATTTGTCCGCTATACCAAAAAAGCATAACTTTGAAAGAAGTATATTATGAATCCCACAATGAAAAAGCTTTTGAGAGATCACAAAAAGTTCCAAGTGTATAAAGTCTACTATCAAGATATGTAAGAACTTTATTCATTAGCTGAAAGATTGCATTATTGGTGGATACATTTTTCCCAAACCCAAATTGTTCATAGGCTAACATATTATTTTTATATGTATATGTGATGGGAGTATTCTGTTGAAATTGTTTTTTAAAATATCTTTATAAATGAAACAGGCCTATAGTTTGACATCAATAATTTTTGCCCTATATTATATAATGGTTTAATAATGGAGTATATTAATCTGTCTGGAAAAACTGCTCTTAAATTGGAAAAATTATGATTTTTATTTGATAATGCTATTTATGCATTTTTTTTAATATCTCTTAACATTTCATCATATTTTGCCAAAGTTTTACTTTTAAGGCTTTGGATTATTTTATTTATTTCAACTGCATTTGTAGGTTTTAGCTCAATGTAACAAACAGAGAAAGCTTTCTTTAGATGTGATATTTAGGTTGCTGTTTTATGTGTGTGCATGTGTGTATAAATTGTCTGTTACCTCAGTGAAATATTCATTAAATAATATGGGGTCTTTTGTGGTAATTTGATATTCTAATAAATGCTTGAACTAGCTATCCTTCTGCATTAGTAGGAGGTATATTCCAAAACACTATTATCGTTGTTGACAGAACATGTGTTTTTCCATCTCTTTCAATACTACCTCCTCCTCTTCCTTAAAGGATGAAATCAGGGATTGTTGGGGAAGTGACCAAAACTAAAAGTTTTGTATTATTATAAAGAGAGCAATTCCACAATTTGGTCCCTATTGGTTGAATACTTAAAGCAGAACTCTGATTTTTCATGTGTCAAGGGAATGGAATTGTGGAAAGGGAGATGCTTCAAATTTTATGGTAGGCTATATTTTTTCCTTGTTTTAAAATGTATCTATTTAGCTCATTAAAAAGTTTTGCAATTTTTGTGGATCATACATATATGTTATTACTAATATTTATTTATTTTCCATTCAACTGTCCATTCACTTACTTGTCATTCTGTATATCAAAATTCAATACTACTATTTCTGATGATGAAATGAATACATAGGTTACAAACATTAAAACTCATACCATTCGGTTTTCCTCCCAGAATCTAGGTAGTTCTGAAGCTGGTGGGTACTTGCAACAGGAAAGCTCAAGTGTTACCTCCATGCATCCATACCACACATAGTTGAAGTCTTGCATGCCACCTGAAGAATCCAAACAATTTAAAAACTATTTTTGAAAAATATTTTGTCACATCCAACAATAGAAGTTCTATCTGAAAACTAGAACAAAGCACAATTAAAAGATAATGGCAGCATTTTGTCATGGTAGCCTTAACTACTTTACTTAACATAGTAGCCAGGGTTCAGTATGAGCAATTTGTGAAGTCAAAGCATCCTCTCAGTTCTTCTTCTTCTTCTTCTTCTTCTTCTTCTTCTTCTTCTTCTTCTTCTCCTTCTCCTTCTCCTCCTCCTCCTCCTCCTCCTTCTCCTCTTCTTCTTCTTCTTCCTCTTCCTCCTCCTCCTCCTCCTCCTCCTCCTCTTCCTCTTCCTCCTTCTCCTTCTCCTGCTCCTCCTCCTGCTTCAACTTTTTCTTTTTCTTTTTCTTTTCCTTTTTTTCCCTTTTTTTTTGCTTCTTCTCCTCTCTCTTCTTCATGATGCATAATGTAGAATTTGGCTTGCAAATGGACAATGTCATTGCTTTCTACCTTTCATTTTAGAGTTCTTAATATTAATTGGCAAGCAAATGGGCATTTAACATCACCACCCATTGAAGAAGTAGCATCCACTATTTGTGGCCAATACCCAGATTTCACAGCATGATTGGGATGATCAAAGCTCTGAAAATAATGTAATTTTAAATAGGCAGGCTAAACACAGGCAACAGTTCAGTCCTATGAGTCATCATCTTAATGCATTCATGACTTTTATTTTACTGAATGCCTAGACAAATAAGGAAACATTTCAATTGAATGCATCACTGCTTGTGGGTGAATGTGGCATTTGCTAAAAATAACAGTATGACTTATTGTCAGATTATTGACATTTTCCAAGCCCTGCTCCATCTTTCAATGAAGTATGGTCAACTTTGCATTGGATTAATGGCTATGACATGTGTTTATCTATTTTGAAGAGTAGTACCTCGTCAGTGCATTGATCTCTTCAATGGTTTATGAATGTGGAAAGTCCACCCATATAGATGTTGAATAGTGCAGGAGATAGACAGAGCCTATGGATACACTGCTGCTTATAAGTTTAAGTGTAAAACTGTTTCCTGCCATGGTTACTTTGAAATTTGGTGCTTGGAGTAGGAGTGTAGTAGCAGTATGTATGGTTCTATAAGCCCAAGAGAGATGAGTTTCAGAAGGAACCCAGTGTTATAGGTCATTTTTATGTCCAAGGATACTGTGTGATTGAATGCCTTGTCTTGAAATCCTAGATACAGCAGCTCTTGTACGGTAGAGTGCCCAGGACAAAACCTAAACTGATACAGAAGCATTTAATGCCCATTTTTACTACTGAAGCACCACAAGATGATGTTATTGAAATGAAATGATAAATTGGGAAAGGCATATTTTTTTTAAGGAAGGAAGCATTCCAGATCTAAGTTTTGAAAAGCTGAATGTCATCAGCATATTTGAGCTATGTAGACATCTGCTGTATGTGGAAAGTCTGCTATGTAAATGCTGAAGAGTATTGGGGATAATACAGAGCCTTATACTCTGCCGTTTAAGGGTCTAAGTGTAGAGCTTTTTCCTGCCACCATGACTTTAAATGAAAGATTTTGAGATTGGAGTGTAGTGACTGTATATATGTTTTTGGATATTCAGAGGAGATGAGTTTGTGACAAAATGCAAGACTGCAGCCTTCACCATGCACAACTGCTGTTAGACTGTTGAGTGTCCAGGATAAAATCCAAATTGATGTGGAGAGGTAGTTTGAATGTTTCCCAATAGAGGAGCCAAGTGGGCTAATACAAGTCTATCTCTTCAGCATCAGATCATATGACTTCTGGGAGGTGTAATTTCAGTTCTATTTGTTAATTCTATTTTGAGAAAGGTTATTCAGCCTGATTGCCAAAGAAGTTTGCGCTTTCTATTCAAGCAGTACATATTTGTGGCATAAACTTAAAAGTGGTTTGGAAAACTTATTTTCAGTAATCTGTCACCATGGAAGTGATAGTAAAAATCTAAATTGTTCTCTGTTTATTTAAGCCTTTATATCATGTATGCTGAATGGATTTTGTTCTTCTAATTCTAAGTCAAAGAACTGTAAGGGTGACAATGGGCAGCTACCTTTTCATTTGGATAATTTTATTAGAGAATTACAAAGATGATTTGTGCCAAGCAGTTATTTTGATGTTTTAGATTATGCTTCTTTGAATGTTTTGGGTTTGTGGAAGGCCAGTCAGTTTGTTATGTTAGTTATTATTTTGCTAAATGTTTATCAAATAACAGGCATTGTGAAGATTACAGGAATATACTAACATCACCGGAAGTCATTGAAAGAGCTAATATTATAGATGCAAGTGATGCAGGTTGTTGTGATTTGGTTTATATACGGACGCTCTTTAACATCTCAGGTCATCAGTGTCCCTTTCTATTCAAGGCATGAAACAGCTGATAAATTTTGCTCGAAGGCCTCATCTTTCTGGCTTGAGGTTCTTTTACATGCTCTAAATCTACGATATGGGACCCACAGCTTTGCTTTCCTTCTGAAGTAAGCCATGCATAGGATTTTTATGCCCAAAAAATCCATTGACCTGGTGGGGATTGAACCCACAATCTTGGATCTATGAGGCACGTATGGCTACCACTAGATTACCAGGACTAATGATGTGGGAGATAAATTGACATATCCATCAAGGGAACTTTATCATGATGTTGAATTTGCTTTTTTTGTGTCAAAAATTATTAAAAGGTATTATTCATTGAAATTCTGTAGGAGGCCATCTTTCAAAAGAATTATTCTTTCTCATGAGGCCAGTGTTATAAGTATAAGGTGAAATTGTCATGTGAATTTCTTTCTATTTTAACAAAAGTTACTATGCATCAATTTTATAGCCTTAAGAATCATGAATCTGAAGCAGCATATAAGGAAGAGACATCACAAAGAAGATTGAAGATTTAAAAAACCATTAGTTATACAGCACTTAATTACAGCAAATTCTTCTCTATTTCAGGTGGATACTTATGGAAGCAGTTATTTAACAATATTAATTTAACAGCATATAAAAATAATTTGCCTGGAAAAGGTTTTTCTCTGGAGATTTCCCTTACCCTGAAAATGTGAATGCTAGGCAAATCTAGGTGCCATGGGCTCTGGAAGCATCATTTTATTCATGCCATTCATTATCTCAAAGGACATTGACAGTTGACAAGTTGTTAAACCCTTAAAAGTTCTTAAAAATAAGCTCAAATAAAATATTTGTTTTGAAATAACATGAACTGATTTTGTATTTTAAATAGTAAGCCTTTCCTTTTCATTTATCTGTTCCATATTACAATATTATAAAACATTTTGAAGTTGTAAATTGTAATTTTGCAGTAATATTGTTATCCTCAGTTATACTTTTCATTCGTTGGGTATAATTATGTACTGCAGTTTCATTCAGAATATGTAATTTGAAAAAGAAATATGTTAAAGGTTATTTACAGTAATGTTATAAGTTTCATTTCTGTAGGCAATTAAAAATAATAACTAATATGTGAACAATACTGGTAACACACATAGCTTATGGAAAGTTCACTAAAGGCACTGATATGGGCATAATCTAGTATTCTTTCAGTTGGTAGACATCACTGCTGTTTTGGGAACCAATGGTTAACATTGTGGTGAGTCATCTATATTAGATGTTATCTGTGATACTGATAATACTGTGATCCTAACAAAATCATGGAAACCAACAGGAGTAGCTACATGATAGCAGCATGCTCCAATGGACCTTGAGCCTTGACTGCATAAATGCAGAATTAAAATAAACACCTAGAAATCACAATTGGACTTCACAAAGTATCACTTCTGTCATTATTTCAACAAAAATTTTCCATGCACAGCATCAATAGATGTTACAAGATGAACTCAAGATTCATACAATAGAAAAATTCAACAAGAAACTGATCTTTAATCTGTAAAATGATTGTAAGATCCACTATAACTAGACTGAGAAGGTTTAGCCATATTCAAGCAAAGTGCATGCACAGGATGTTCGTGTTTGGATATGCTGTGCATAGGCTTTGCTTAATGGGGCTAAATCTTCAAAGTCTAACTTTAATCCACTAGTTAGCTACCTGGAAAAGAATGTAGCTGGCTAAGAGCTCTAACTCTATCATATCTATTACAAGTATAACCCTGATCTATACTTAATAGCCTACCAATTCAACTCAACTCACTTGTGTCACAAAACTGTCCATAACCTAAGATAGGCTCTTAATTCCTTATGGAGTTGATTTCCCCTCCCTTAGATGCATTGTGTTTATAAGAGCAACCCCAAATCATTGATAATTAATCAATGCAAATATTAGCCCTACTCTTAGAATCAAACATAGGTGTATAAATAAACAATAATGAAAAATCATAATAATTATAGAGTATGCTATTGCAAACAGTTTCATACATACTAATGCATGCCATTAACACATGAAAAAATGTCTTAGATTTAGAATGCTTTAACTACTTATAATAAGAAACTGAGAGAAAATGAATTAAAGGATAATCAAATACTCTAACTAATACCATAGCTTAACTGGTTTCAGATCAACTCACAAGACTTAGAAATGAAACAGCTCCTCTTCAGCTGTCTGTGGAAAATGCCCATAAGGAAAAATATAAACTGCCATTATTATATAGATACCTTTTAATACCATCCTCTTAGCATTTGCATGAACAGTTCTCAATAATACTAAAACCCAAATTTTAGGTAATATCAAATTGAGCAATATGTACATAAAGATGTAGCCAAAATTGCTTAAATATGTGGATAAATATGTAATAAAACAATCATATATACAAAAATATTTTCTTTTTTAGGAAAATGTTTATAAATTTTAGGATTTTAATTTTCTATTTAAAGGTAGCCAGACTGAGAAATTCCTACTTGTTTTTTTCCAAAATAATCAGTAATCAAGTAATCATTTCTGTTAACAAATTAAATTATAATTAATTTTAGAAATATTGATATAAATGCAAACAGGTATTCCCAACTTGAGTCACATTGAAAGGGAGAACACAGTTATTATCAAATACTTTTTTTAAATATTCTGAAGCCATTCACTGTCATTGCCTGACATTAGGCTTTATACATAAAGAAAAACTGATTGAAATCGCAAGATGTCTCTGGTGAGTAGTTATACAGAAATCATCTAGGATTAAAGTTCTTGGTGTTTCTATAGTTTCACAATTAAATAAGGTATACAAAGTCAGAAATTTTGAGTATTCTGGATTTTTTTCAGTACAAATTGCATTTTACTGGAAACTATATCATCTATTTCATTTGGATCAGCACTAGCCTTCTAAATTGAGTCTTTTATTATTGCCATGGCTTCTTGGAAACTAAAGTCTCCCAGTTTCTTGATGAAATTACACATACTCTATGAAAATGACTGTAGTTTGATAGACTACTTTGCCATTCATGATGAACTGGAGTACACCACATGGAGGTGAGTCTATGATGCACCCCAACCCAACCATTCAATATGTTATTTGTTTGAAGTTTAATTAGTTTATGTTGCTTTTTAGGGCAACAAGTAAATCAAGTTCCTGCTGCATTAGGTAAATTAAACTGGTCTGAGCAATTTAAATTTGCTGAATGCCATTTCTGTTTCTACCACTTACTGAAATGCATGAACCAGTCAGATAAAATGAACTGTTTGGATATAAAATGTATTATGCAATTTTGATGCTAAAAAAAAAGCATACTCTGTGTGTGCGCGTGCGTGTGTGATAAAACTACCAGAGATAAAACTACTGAAACAACTTCCAACTTCATAACGCAATAAAACTTTCCACTTGGGAAAACATTTTCATTACAAAAAATAAGGATAATTTGATGAATTTCGATTTCCCTCCAATGGATGAACTCAGCAAATTCCTAATAGAACCAACAGATGCCGCCACAAGAACATCAAGAGACTCAACCGCCACATATAACAACAGTTTATCTACAGGCTGAAGATGGGAGGGATCACTCCTGAAACATATGTCCAGATTTTTATGTAAGTGAATGGAGTTAGTGTGAAAAAAACTGTATTACATTATATATATATACCACTCCATTGTCTACAGCTTCATAAGTACATTTAATTGAAAAATATGTGAAAAAAACTCACCGATAGACTATGTACACTGTACTGCATCTGTATAGGTAGTATTTGTTTGAAGAAATTTCTTATTTATTTCTAAAATGCAGATTTGTTGTAAATTATGTTCAAGTTCAGATATTGTTATACACCCGTTACTTTATCATAACTTGGGCAAACAGTCAATATAGATCTATGCTTTCAGCTTGGGCGATAATGAAGACACAACTAGTACCACGGTTATAAGTTGACTAACAAAATCTGATGTGTTTTGTGAACAAAAAAGGAAAATATCCAAAATGATTCATGGTAGTGTCAAAAATTGTTATATATACAATAACAATGAACAAAGTAATAAATTTAAAGCATGTACAATTATATAATATGGCTTAGAATATGTAATATTATACCAAATATTTCAAAGTATATAAAATAAAATTTATGGAAAATACTCCTACTTGTGTATCATCAATGTTTGTCTTTATATTATGCATAAACATAAAGCACTAAAATGTGCAATTACAAAAAATTTGTGCTCTAATAATACCTGGGTATTATCTCTGAATTATGCCAAGTGTCCTAGCCCCATTCTGTCTCTCTTAATCCCTTGTAAAAGTGGCATCTTTAATAGTGCACACTCACTAAACCTCAGGTTGCTTTGACAGTACCTGACACTTTACCAGCATCTCTTCTTCTATGTTGATGGTAATTAGTGCATGGTAGGGGAGGTGATATAGATTCCTTTTGGATGATCATCACTGGCAGAGGAAGCACCCTCCCTTAAAAGAACCTGAAACACATCATCCCTGATGATGAGGGCAATATATGCTTTAGAAAACTTGGAAGTAACTCTATCTTTCACTTGGATTATCTCCTGAGAGAATTTTCATGATCTTGAAACTCGTAATGCCCAATTCCACATTTTTCAAACAAAAAATTTAAAATCTTTCTGAGTTATGGGTTAGAGGGTTATATTCTTGATGACTTATTTAGATTTCAAACCATTATAAATGTTTTCTGTTTAATATCCTTACATTTAATCAGAATAATGACAAAATATATGAAGTCAGATGTGTATAAAGCTATATAAAAGAGAAACAACAAACCTAAAAGTGCTAAGAATATGGTCACTAGAAATTACTACTGAAAACCACTTCCCTGTGTCAAATGTAGCCAATTTCATGAAAATGCCTGTCTATTCATTTTTTTCTATCCTACAAATCATACATTGCATTTTAATGCAGATGATACAGGACAAAATAACAAAATCAGGCTCTCATATGATATAATTTTTCTCATGGATAACCCGTGACATATATTCATCTATTGATTTAAAGCAACAACCAAGCAAATATACCATTAGTTTTGAAAAAAGTACTGGAAGCTTTTCTGTTGATTTTATGAAATTTGGTAATTTGCTATTCAAATTTATTCCTCTATATAGGGCTTTGACTTTCTACATGCAATTTTTCCTGGTATTTTAGTAGTGTCACTCATGTTGAAGTTTGTAAAAACACTGCTTTTGCATATGAGATTTGTTTCAGTAAATAGTGACTCATAAATGTAGTAGATACAAGGGGAATGGGCAATATTTGTAGTTTTTTTTTAAAGCAGGCTTACATGTTTCTTTCCAGTGTATATTCAAGTTTATTCTTATAATTATTTCTTTGCAATAGGAACAGCTTTTTACAGGAAGAAAAATTTCCCCAGAAAAGGACACCATATCTAAGGCTAGAATGGACAATATTAAATAAACATGCCTAATAGTTCCAATTCAAAGGTATTTAGGAATCAATACAGTGGAACCAAGTATAAAATCTCCAGTAGATAAAATATTTTAAAATGCTTAAAAATACCTTCGTGGCCTCACTTTCAATGAACAAGGAAAATTTTTCAAATATAATCAGGATTAGTAATGGGCAGCCCTCTTTCACTTTTCCTAGCTGACTTATTTATGAGTTCTTTTGAAACACACTTTTCACTAAAGCCTTCCCCTACATCTTCAAGATCTGGTACTTGTAGATATGTAAATGATATATTTGCTACTGCACAAAAGAGATATGCAGAAGATGCACTGAAACTATTTAACCTGCAGGAGCCCACAATTAAATTCACTATAGAAATTGAAACTAACAACATATTGCTGTTGCCTGCATCCTCAACTAACATTACACATAACATTTTCACTTACATACACTTTTAACCCTTGGGCATCATTCAGGATGTGTCATGGATGCTGCCCAAGAATCACCTCTAAAATGTTAGCATTAACATTTACTAACTGGAGTACTTTAGTAGAACCTTACCCAACATCTGCATGTATCATTATTAATAAGCACCCTTCTTGCAGGTTCAAACCTGACCAGGATCAATGGATTTTTTCGCATGGAAAAATCCTAAGCATGGCTTCCTTTGGAAGAGAAGTAAAGCCGTGGATCCCATGTCATACATTTACGGCACAAAAAAGAACCTCAAGTCTGACAAAAGAGGCCTCTGAGCAATATTTGTCGGCCGTTTCATGCCCTGAATTGAATGAGACACTGATGATCTGAGATGTTAAAGAGCTTCTGTAAATAAACCAAATCAACAACAACCCTTCTTCTTGCATGTTAGACACTAACAGCATGGGGCAGCAAAGTAGCTCCTGTGGTTCACTGCCACCAGGAGTGGTGGGTGTGGGGCAGCCACTTTTATAAAAAAAAAATTAAAAAGTGACACAAAAAAGAATAAACATAATAAAAAGAATAGGAATGAGTCAATCACTGCCTTGTTTCCAAGAAGATCAAGTGGAGCACATCATTGATGTCCACCACAGTCTTGGATGAAATGTTTGGGAAGATGAAGAAAAAGAATCCCATTGGACCATGACCCAAGGTCTCTTAATTGACATTGGTCATGAAAGCCTACATTCTACAATCTAAATCTAATATTTTGTTGAGCTGATTGATAATGTGTAACTTCCCCTATTTCACAGTTAATAATCTCTGCAAGCCTTTCCCTATGATCTAATCTAAGTGCATGCTCTCTAATACCATGGTTCTCTAATTTTTGAAATAGTATATCATGTTTTGAAATATCAAAAGCTTTAGACAAGTCAAAAAATATACCTGTAATCTTTCTTTTCCTATCTATTGCCTTCAAAGTGGTGTTTACAAAATGGAAAAGAGCAGTTTCTGATGATCTGTTCTTTCTGAAACCATGTTTCACATTGTTTTTTCAATAAAGGCAAATAATCTTTTGTAGAGAACTTTTTCAAGCCCTTTTGAAAAGCCTGATGATAGTGCTATTGATCTGTAATTGGATATAAGCCTATCATTACCTTTTCAATAGCAATTTAACTTAAGCAATTTGTAAGCACTTAGAAAAACCTGCATGTTCTATGTCAGTAAGAGGCTGGCAATGATATGATTACAATGCTTTATTATAGAGTGTGGAACACGATCAATACCTGCTGAATTCTTAATTTTTGACTCAGCTGTTATTTACATTATATCTTTTTCATCAGCTGATCTTAAGAACATATTTGTCATATTTGGTCTGGTTGTCCCTGTGTTATGTGTTGATTACTGTTTAAATAAATACTAGACATAAACTTTTCAGCTATATCTGCAAAGTGTTTATTATAGTTTCTGTAATTAAATTGAGCTCAATACTAAGATTTGCATTTTCTTCTAGTTTTACATTATTAATAGCTGTCTTTTGAATAATGTGACTTTTAATCATTTGACATTTTTTTTAGCTACCTTTATAATTCTTTGCAATATTTTTTTTATAATTTTTAAAACAGCAAACTGTAAATTGTTTGACTGTATTTATGAAACAAATGTAGCAATCTTTTCTTAGGACAGTTAATTCCTTTTGTCAGCCAAGAATTGTATGTTTTTATGGATTTTAGTTCAATATGTTTGAGAAAGAAAGATCTTCAAGCTTCAAAGGCTGAAATATAGTTAATAATAAAGATCGTCTAATCCATAAAAACATTCAAAATTTGAACATGCCCTGCCATACAAAATAGGAGTAGAAATGTTATTAATAAACTTACTCGCAACAATTATAACATCTTCAAATTGAATTAATTAAGACAAAATCAGTGTGCACAATCATGAAAAGTGACCTCCATAGTCTTGTGGTCAGCAAATCCGGAGGTTCTGGGTTTGAATTCCGTAAGATCAGTTGTCTGAATAAAATTTTTCCACAGTTTTTCCTTATCCTATAAAGATGAATGTGAGGTAACTTTAAGAGTTGTGGACTCCCGGCTCATTTTTGCCATTTTTAGTCCATTTTATTCATCCATAAGTTTAGGACCCCATTGGTACATCACAATTCCAACACTTTCGCCATCATCTCCACTGGGACAATGTAGCGGCACCCTATGGACATCCTGGCCTCAGAAGTCTACTACAATAACACTACCAGGGTGGGGGAATGTCCATTAAGCTCATAAGACAATGGGTTGGTTGGAACTAAAAAAAATCCAAGATGGAGTTTCAATGTAACTAAGTCCAGAGTAAAATTATGTATGAGTATTATCTGTATCGAGAGAGATAGCATAGACAGTGATGCTTGAGACTCACATTCAAGACATCCCCTTGGGCTGACCAGCATGACCTTGGGTTGTTTTGTGATTTCCTCTCACATTGACAATGCTGGGATGGATATTTGTTTTTCACAAATCTTCTACTTTCCTGTTTCATATAGTTTCATCCCATAGTGAGTTGTAGAGTCAAAAGTGTCGGTGAAACAGTTTGGTGTTATATGACATGGTGAGGCATTTGCACTGGAAAAAGTTCCTGTCCTGGCATCTGGTGATTAATGCAAGCTTTACAGCCACCATTAAATGATACCTTAGTCTATAATGTGGTTCTTGTAGGCCTAACAGTGTTAGGACTTGTAATCTGAGAAAACATTTGACACTCTACCTATGTCCCAGTGTTGCAACTCTGAGATTTAGCTGTTGGTGTATCTTTCATCTCATCTCTTCTTCCTGGAGTTATGTCCCTTGGGGAATGTAGATACAAAAGGCCTGAAACTGCACCCGTGATGCTGAACACCTCTATCCTTTACTATCTTATTCTATCCTACCATCCATCCTCTGATGCTACACTAGATTTGCTAGATTTCTTTATTGGGAAAGAAAGATATAACTTTTGTACATTTTCATCTGTAATGCAAAAAATTAGTTTTGATTACTATTCTGTGATGTCTTTAAATTCAAATATTAAAAATAACTTCAGTTGCTGCACTATGCTTAAATATCTGTTTAATTGGGAAATTTGTAATTATAAATATGCCTGTTTACATTTTAATTAGAAATATATATTATGCGGAAACCAAGAAAAAAATCAGCAGCCAACTGCATGGACATTTTCCCATGACCACACTTTCACCCCATATTCAACAACTATGCCCAGAAAAGAAATCAATGTTGCTGACTTTGGGAATGTATAAAATGTCCTGCTAATTAATCTCCATACAATAGAGCAACTCATGCACTAAAAGAGATGAACAAATAAGTAATGTGCAATAAACTCAACAAATTTACCACAGTAGATGGCTCCATCTAGAAAAAGACATACACTTAATAAGTCTTATAAAAAGAGGTTCACCACTGAAGAATAAAAAATTAACTGACGAAAGAATACCACTGCATCATTTTAATCCCTCTGAGGTGAAAAAATGTCATCATGAGGATGTCCTTCAAGTAATCTGCAGGACATGACCTTATTTTTGAAAAAAATACATTATTTCCATTGACTAAAATACTGAATACTACTTGACTAAAATCCTATGTTAAGATTTGCTTATTTTCCAATGTGGAATTATGATAGAGCAGGCCAGTCCTATAAAGTCCCTTCCCTGATACTTAACATAGCTTGTCTTAGAAGCAATTCTTTTACTAAATGATGGACATGATGTGATGTGGCATTGAAATAAGCACTCACAATTGGTCAAGCCATTCGATGCCCTGTAAAATATCATCTACTTCCAGTAAATGGCCTAAAAGTTTTTGAATAAACTTTAATGTGATTTGATGGCATTATATGCTACACTGCACTGCACAAACATGCAAATAATTATTATTGGATAAAGCACAGACTAACTAATTTTACTCAGCTAGAAGCACATACAGTTAAAGCAGACTCTTGACAAAAGGTTGCCCACTGTACCTGCTAGCTTAAACAGGAACTTTATGAAAGTGTACCTGCTCTAGCATTGTATGTTACAAAAGATTGGAAAACTTATGAATGATTCCAACAATTATCACCCTATTAGCTTCTTCTTTTCTCAAAAATATTTATTTATTTTTGGAGGTTCAAACCTTGCCAGGATTTATGGATTTTTCGGGAGTAAAAATCCTAAGTATGGCTTCCTTCAGAAGAGAAATAAAGCCATGGGTCCCCTGTCGTAGATTTACAGCACAATAAAGAACTTCAAGTCTGAAAGAAGAGGTCTCAGAGCAAAATTTGTTGGTTGTTTCATGCCCTGATTTGAATGGGATGCTGATGACCTGAGATGTTAAAGAGCGTCTGTAAATAAACCAAATCAACTAAAAAAAAAAAAGATTGCTCTTTCCTCAGTGGTATTGATGAAATAGGAGTGGTTCATTAAAAGACCCAAGCATGTTAACCTCTAGCATATCCTATGTCCCCTTCTCTTAATCACCCAGCTGACCTGTATCTTTTAAAAAGGTGCAAAGTCCCTAAGAGACATTAATGAAACACTATTTAAATCTTCAAAAGAAGTTTCAAACACTAAACTTCTTCTTAAATTAGCAAATGTTACTCATTTGCAAAGAATATGATGATATATTACATCTCTAGCAAGAGGGAAGGAGCTAATATCTGTACCTGATTGTATCTGCACTTAAAAGATACAACTATGTTTATGTATCTTAACTTGCTGTGATGTACCTAAAAACTTACACAATAAGTGTTAGCAATAAAAGATGATTATTATTATTATTATTATTATTATTATTATTATTAGCATCATCATCATCATTCAATGTTTTTTTTACCACTTTCTCCTTAATCTTGGAGAGATTATGAATGCATGAAACTAACTTTTGACTTGCATTCATAATACAGAATACTAGCTTTTGTAATGCTATAAGTACAAACATTTACATACCTGTAAGAGGATACCAAGCTGCTCCATTTGTAATACCCTGATTGAAAGATGGAGTGCCAGCTTTGCAAGCCTTGCCACGGCTCATCACTGGATGGTTGTTGGCATATGTAAGTGCTAAGTGTTTGAATACATCATCATCAGGTGTCAGTGAAGGTGTTGAAGAGTAGCTCTGGAAGACTGGGCCCACAAAAAAAACATTAAAACAATTTTTTTCAATACCTTCAGTGCAATAATACTGTTGTTAAACTTGTAGGTATAATGAAAAAGAAAAAGGTTTACTTGTATTTGTAAATAAAGTACTAAATGAAATAGAGTAAATGGTCAATTAATAATCAGGAAGGCCAATCTAAGGAAAGGCTTTATAACTAACTGAACTCTTATCACAATGGTACCCTAGCTAATTTTTATGGCTGGATTGTGTCTTGGCAAACGTGTGGTATTTCTATCAGCATTATGAACTGTTACAAATTGGCTCTATCATTTGTTTCCAGTGTTACATGTAAAACTATTTTGTCAATCCTGTGTCAAATATTTTCTCTCCAAATAGATTTAGTTTCTGCATACAGAGTGTACTTAGAACTCTCATGTTTCTAAAGAAACCCCATTTTTTAAATTTTAAATGGATATAAAGCTGTTAAGCTACCAGTGACTCATATTCTCAAATTCAATGTCACACTTTATTTATTTATTTATTTATTTATTTTTATGCTTATTGTTTTCTTCTGTATGAATGAAACATTTCCTTTACGGATAAATTTGCAAAATGAAATTTATTATTCTATTAAATACAATTAATTACCATTTATTTCTACAAATTCATTTACCTGATTTCAATACTGTAAACTAATAAAATTAGGAGATAAATCTACAAATAAAATTTAAAATGCTACAAAACACAAGATTAAAGTACATTAATTTTTACTTTACTAAGTTAACAGCTTCAGTGCAGTCTTTGATACGGTTGTCCTACATACAAGAAAACTGGAATTGTACTGATTTAAGGACCAAAAATGCTGTCCTGGCAAGATGGGCCAGGACTGTAAAATACTAGATTTTTAAATATAAAATTTAATTTCATGTTGGAACCAATACAGTTAAGTGACTAATATATTCTTAATTATCTAGTAAGTAAATTTGATACTCTTATGCTCCATATACTGTTGAATATGCAAAATTAGTTTCGCCTGCATCCTCAGCTGTGAGTCGACTAGCACTGGCACTAGGAATGAACTCACTTGTACTTTTAAAAAACACATAAATTTTTTTCAACTTCTTGACTGATTCTTCTCTTTTATGACCTAACTTCTGCTTTCAGCTCCAAACTTCTGCTTTTGAGCACTACTTAAATATTTAGGTTTATTTAAACTCATGTTTTCTAATTCTTTGAGTGCATTTATTCACCAGAACCTATCATGCCACTCAAGAGGCAATTGATTTTCTGTAACTCCTAATTGCTTTGCATACCATTTGTACACCTTCATAGTCATTCATGCTTATACATATTGAAGAAAACCTATAAAGAACGTAAACTGTATATAATTATAATGTATATATTAATTTTATTCTGAGAATAACTTAATCTCATTTTCTAAAATTTATACTATCACAAAATTTAACATTATTATACACATTCTAGACATAGAATTGACATTGTTGCATATGCATGTTGATAGTTTGTCTGAGATGAAGATGGAAATATTGAACAAATGCTGGAGAATGGGGTGGGGATTGACATTTAATGTTGCATCTTTGGAAGTGGGAGGGGGAGAAATTGCAACTTGAAGATGTTCTTGAAAGAGCAAAACTCTGATAGTATACCTTTGGAATGCATAAATAAAATATGTTATTCAAAATCGAAATAATGTTTCGTGTAGGCATATGTTATAGAATGATTTTATGGGTACCTGTGCATCAAAGACCCTGCAGAACCATTTAGTTATGCTCCTAAACTTTAAGTTAGAAAGCATTATTGAGGTTCAGTGACAATTTGGGAATGAGTTTCATACAGTGCCACTGACACATCGAACAATTGAGTGTATTTGGGACAAATTCGAAACCTGCTGTACTGTTAGTGATGTACATGATGGATGATCCAGGCAACAGCTATGTTACAACTATTTACACACTCACCACACATCTATAAAACAGTGTTGATGTAAAACAGAAGTTAGTTGATCAAGCGGATATAGCAAAATTTGAAGAGTTAATTCCAAAATGGTTTCCAAGCCCCACTACCATAGAGATGTCATGTTGCATCTGGGTCCAACTCTGCCCAGATGATGGATTTGTCAAAGATGTTGTGAGTATCCAGCACAGTCCACAGCCTAACACCTCACGACTTCTACCACAAAACAAAAGTGGACTGCAGCTATCATACTGGACAAGAGTCAGTCCTGGTGGTGTAGTGGTAACCTTACTTACCTTCTAAACCTAATATTGCAGGTTCTAACCCAGCCAGGATCGATGGATTGTTTTGGGCATAAAAATGCTAAGTATAGCTTCCTTCAGAAGGGAAGTAAAGCCATGGGTCCCATGTTGTACATTATGGCATAAAAAAAATCTGGAGCCTGAAAGAAGAGGCCTTTGAGCAAAACTTGTCGGCTGTTTCACGCCCTGAATAGAATGGGAAGCTGATGACCTGAGATGTTAAAGAGTATCCATAAATAAACCAAATCAACAAAATCAATACTGGACAAGCTATGGAACATAATTCAACAGCATTGACAGAGTTTGGATGCAGATGGTGGCTACTTTGAATACCTACATTTAGGTATAATTTTCCCCAAAATGAGTGCATTTCACTTTGTTCCAAAGTTATGGACAAATTTGACATACATGGAGTAAAATTAAGTTATAGACACATGACAATGTTTCATTCTCCACAGATGCCAGAAACTATGTTTCAAAACAACTTAATCTTAAATGGAGTCAGGGGAGGTAGTAATTACTTCCAAGAGCATCAAGGGCAGCCAAAATTAAACTCTGCCAAGTGTATACATGCCATAGAACTCCTGATTCCAAAAGACCCAAATGGAAGAAAAATATTCTCTTTTTGTATACATTATTTTGGACTATTCTGTATAAAAGCAACATGTGAAGTAATATTAGATGTAGAGACAGCTAGTTACCACTATACATGTAGTAAGTACATTCTGCATAATATAAAAGAAACACTGATATCTCTAATAAACTAGAGCCAATTTTGCATTTTCATTGCCACATTTGTGTTCAGAATCTCAAAATCTATAACGAATACCAATTTTACACAAGAGCTCATTGTTGTGAAACTTTGTTGTCCTGTGTAATAGGTGAAAAAGGAATTAAAGGTGCTAGTACTGTTACTTAGTTGGCTGGCCTTGATTTAAAATGACAGTACATAAGCTTCCTGCATGTTAACAAATGTTCAATAAATGAATAAATCTCTAAATATTTTATATATTTGATATTTAAAATATAGTGTATAATGTAGACTTACCAGCACAGAGTGGAGATGATCTACACATTCCTTTTGTTTTCAGCAAGAAAAGAAAGAAAATGGTAGAGCACCCAATTTGATACAAGTATAAGTGTATTCTTAACCAACAAGTACATGCTTTTTTATACATTAGCCCATGTGCAATATAAAATGGTTCAAGAAACAGCTATTGATATAAGAACTATGATTCTGTTAGAAGAAGTGAATTATATATGTATGTATATATGTATGTTATGGAAATAATTGAACTTACATACTACAACAGTTACACTAGAATATTTTTATTCATTGAAAATGAAAAAGTGATTTGGTAAATAATCAGAATTTCCCCTTATTTTTGTTAGTTTTAATTTCTATAGCATAAGTTTTGAGGATTAATTATTTTTATCCTCAACAAGTAATGCCAAATCATGGAGAAATGCAGCTTGCAACATTTCCATCAATGATCAAGGAGTGAGGTTGGAGAGATTGCTGATTACAAAAAACAGTGTGCAAGTGGTGAACTAGTTTGTATTTGATTGCCACCAACAGTCTTTGGTGTATTCAATTAAGTTTGTACATATTTACATTACATTTCTTTTATCCTTCCTATGGCTTGACAACTCTCACTCAGACCAGAAAGTCTATCACAGTTATCACTGCATCCTCTGTCTCTGTCATATGATTTCATTGGTAGATTGTACTTTTGTAGGTAGGTATATAGTTAACACACTGAAACCCTGCCAATCATCATCAAAGGGATGTTCATGATGTTGGATAAACAATATTCCAGGCCTCCCCAAATCAAAAAATCACCAATTAATGTGCCAGGAATTGAACCAGATACTACCCAGCAATACTAATCACTAGACTAGGGAGGCAGCCAACAAAATATTTCCCTACAATTATGTTTAAAATTAAATACAACATTTGTATGGCAGTAAACATAATATATTTGGGATTTTAAGAGAGCCACTTGTTACAATTATAGTGTTAATTATACTAAAATACTATTAAAACAAATATTTTGTTCCTATTATCAGTTACATCTAATTCTTTACAAATAACATAATGTGTTCAATAAAAAGAAACTTGTTTCATCATAATTTCTCCCTAATCATTTGTATCTACTCCAGAAACAATACTTTGAAAATATGGTGTTATATTATCAGATGCAGACAATGTATTTGTGCCAAAAGATTCTTGTTCAATATATATTACCTGCATTTTAACATTACAATGCTCAATGGTGTTTTATATTGGTTTTGAAAATGCCAATAATTTTTTGCAGTATAAGAGGTGTTTCCTTCATATTTGTAGATAAACATTTTCCTCCTATTCCAAATAGAAGTTTCTTTTCTTCATTCTTGGCACAGAACAAAGCTCCAATATAAACATTTTGAAGATAAAGTGCCTCTGACAACAGGATTTCTCTGTCATTCAAAAGTTAGAAAGGTAAACATTATGTTACATGGTCCTTGAGGTTTGCAACACACATTTAAATCACTGCTCACTACATGACTTGCCTGCTCTATTAGATCCTAAGAACTGAATACTAAACACATGCTGCAAGCTGGCTTGTATCTGTGTCTTATTTTTATTTTTCTACTTTGTTTCCTCCAATACCTATTAATTATAGTTTTATATAATATGTATGATGAATTGTTTTATTTTTTTCTGAACTCTGAATGCTCATTTGAATTAAATTTAACTTTATATTTGCTAATAGTTTTATAAATGTACTCTTAAGTATTTTGCTTGATTTACACAAGATAAATAAATGATCTTTAATGCCATCCAGGTAATTCCAAATGAATACATGCAGAATATGATGTGTTGAAAATAGAGGTTTCTTTAAATTTTTTCTCTTTTTTTAAATGACTAAATTCCTTTATGTATTCTAAATAAGCATGCATTTCTAATAAGTACTTACTGGAATTTGGGGTATTGTCAAAAGGATAGCTGGCTACCAATGCACCTCCATGAAGTCCACCAGAAAGAACAAATTGAATCTTTGATATCCATTCCTTTACAGCATCTGTCTCTGGCTGACCTCTCTTATTGTTCTGTTTGAAGTAATCAGGGAAGTTTCTATTTAGGTCAAAACCTCTGGCATTATATCTGTAAATTAGAAAGTAACCAGTTTTTTTTTAAAAAAAAAAAAGATAGTTGCATAAGAGATGTGCATAAAAGTGTGTAATTCCTTCTTATTCACACAGCAAATGTTAATAGTATAAAAAAAGAAAGCTTATGGCTTCATTCAGGTTTGAAACCAGCACAGGAACATTAATTACAATATGATACTGCACAAACAGGTTGCATGATTATCACTAGAATTATTGGTCTAAAATAACATAGATTAATTATGCATTTCTAAGTGCATTTAGTGAGTTTCTGGCCATCTCCATAGCATAATTGGTTAGGATGATGGTATGAAATCAGAAATCCACTGCATATGTACTGAGTATGAATTCCTCATTCCATAGACCATTCTGCTTGAATAAGGAATTTTTACTTAAAACCTTCAAAATATGAATACCAGTTAGCTTCAACACCTATTAGATGTGTGTGTGTGTGTGTGTGTATATATATATATATATATATATATATATATATATAAAAAAATGCATATTCTTAATATGAAACACAGAAATGCTTCCAATTAGCAAGTAATAAAAATAATTTAACAATGGAATTTATTATATTACAGCATTCTAATCTATATGTGCTATCTGTTTAATGCACCTATTATATAGGAATTTACAAGATATGGGGGAAGTTCCTAATAATTTTTACCAAAAAAATTGGTTTTCAAGAAACCAATTTAAAAATTGGATATCTACCATCTTTCAAACTCTCATTTTTAACTACTGAGGCACCACAGGCAATGAACACTGGTCAGATGAAATGATATATTTGGAAAGGAAGGAAAAGTTTCAGACCTTAAGTTTAGGGTACTTCCCTGGCATTTGCCATTTATGAGGATTGAGGAAAACCTGGAAAAATCTGTCAGGGAGGATGGTCTTGGTGGGATTCAAACCCCAGACCTCCCACTCAAGATTCTGCACATTAATGACCTCGACCTACTGTGGAAATCACTTTATTGGCAAGAGAAAACATAGAAATGCTTTGGTATAACAAAAAATTGTATTGTGTATTTACAATTCTAGCTTTAAAAATTCATTATATCTGTTTAGATTTTAAAAAGTAATTATATGGGTATGATATGGAGTTTTAGAATGATTAAGTATTATTTAAATGAGCTTAGATAATATTCTCACCTGCCCTGTCCTCCATCACATTGCCCCTCTCTTGCTACCTCAAAACCATCTGGATTCATGGATGATAGAATATGGATCCTAGTGTTATCAAGCAGCCATTTGATGTAGGGGTCAGTGCTATAGCTTGTCACCAGGTACTGAAATATTTTTATTTTTTATTATTTCATTTTCTTAAGATTACAAGCAATATTCAACAAATCAGTGAAATATATTTCCATATATGATATTTGGATGTATTTGAATTTTAATGTGTTGTAATTATACATTTTGAGTATGTCTCATAAATATTGCTCTAAGCATATTCTATTGCCCTATTAAATTCCCATACCACAAATATTTCCTCTAACTTTATGAGAATGAAGAATAAAAATGCAAAGTTATAGATTGAAAAGTCCTAAGAGATATTATTGTTTTAAGAAATTTCTGAAACCTGTATTATATGTTTGCAAATATAGTGCCTTCTACGAGGTTTCGATTCCTATGCTCCAACCTTGATTCATCTTATTTGATGTACAATTTTTATTTCATGGTAGAAAATATCTGAACTGTATAAACACTATGTTTGCAGTTTCAAATTCATACTTGTTTTGTTACACTATAACACTGTTCATAATGAGCAGCAGTGATTCAATAGGAATGAGTCCGCTGAGCAAATGGCTATGATTAAGTATCTGCAAATGAAAGGATTCATATGATAGATAAGCATCTTTGGAGGAATGTGCCACATCTTATAATAAAAGAATGATGAAATCAATTTAAATGTGATAGAACATCCTGTGAAGTTTGGAAAATTGACAGAACAGAAGGAAACTAAATAAATCAGGGGGTGGTGATATAAAGAAAACATAACTGAATCTGATTACTATATAATTATAGAGATATTGGTCAGAGAGAGAGAAATACACATGTGTGCACACACAGACACGATATATACATATGCTAATAAAAATATTAATTAAACATCACTTACATATGCAAAGGTCAAAAGAAGCATTAATATTGTTCATTTTGGCATTTAGCACCTTTGCACTACCTTTACCTCAAGTGTCTCCAATTACATATTTATACTCTTGTAGGTGAGCAGACTGGACACATCACTTCCCTTACTGCACATTGTGGCTAACATAAAAAGTGTGAACAATAACTCAAGAGAATGGGTAAAAGAAAAGATCATGCAATGCCCTGATTTCTCCATCCAACATTTTTGCTTGCAGGCCTATTTTTGTATGACAGCCATGCTAGAGGTACATCATACCACTAAACACTACAACAAACTAATTTTAGATTGAAATGCAGGAGAGCACCTTTATTTACATTAAAAAGTGCTTTGCTTATATGACTCCTGCAGGCCAACAAGGATTAGCTTTTTCCGCATAATCCATCCACCTTAAAACCAAATCAGCAATTTCACCCTACAACCCCCATCCCATCTCTGCGGTAAAACCCAACACAGGGTAGGGACGCAGCAACTATACACAGGCTGAGCACTGACTTCAGCCTGCCAGATTACTTCAGACTTCGGACTCCTGCAGAGTAAAAGTCTAGAAATATCAAAGTCACTGGTGACAATTGTATAACAAAGTGAAAGTTGCTCTGCACAGCTGTATTATTATTATTATTATTATTATTATTATTATTATTATTATTATTATTATTATTTAGAGTAAAAAGCCTGCTATTCTATTTTAAAACAAATTATTTTAAGATAGAATAATTTATAAGAGTTAACATTTCGTTGCATATATCATGCAATATACATTTTCTCTTACTTTCAAGTAACATTCCAAAATAAGATCATCTTTATTTCTCAAATGGAGGGGAATATTAAATTATTTTTGTCATCCAAATGACCCCACATAGGAGGATCTTGAACAGCTAAATGTTATGGTGAAGATACAATCTTGAGAAGTGCAATTCTACTTTCTTCCATTTGCATCCTTTGAATCTGAGAGCAGGCATGAAATGTTAATTCCAACATTCACAAGAGAATGAATGTCAATAACAATTTGAATTAATTCTGTTTTTTTAAAATTTTTAGAGTTTTTTCCAATTACCAATTTTAATAACAATTAACTTATTTTTAATAAAATTTTATTAGCTTTATTTGTTTCTTTACAAGTTTACTGAAAGCTGTATTTACAATGGCGCTATATCATATAGCAAATTTGCCACACTATTGATCTTGAAAAGTTCTTTTATTCATACATGTTGTTGACATAGATGTTGAAATTAGTTGCTGATTTGATTTACTGTTAAATGAAGACAGTATTTGTGCAGAAGTAGAGACATCAGAAATGGAATCAAAATGTTAGTTTTCAGGATATCATTCCATCCAACCTATACTCTATATCTACATCTCAGTGACTTCAGCCTGTTCCTAAAACTGAAAGAAAACCTTCAGGCAAGGAAATTTGGATTATATAATGAAGTCATGGACATTGTTAACCCATGGCTTGCATAGGTTGGACAAACTTTCTTCCATGAAGTTGGAGAAATGTTAGAGCATTACTAGGATAACTTCATTAGTCTTCAAGCAGGTTATAAAAAAAATGAGATAAAAAATTGGATTTGCTAGAAATGAATCAGATGTGAGCACAGGAATCATAGATTTAAATCTAGTTCTTTAAATAATCTCAGTAAGAAATGAAAGATAAATTCCATAAATAAAAATATAATTTTGAGCATATTTATAAGAATGGAAAACTAAGAGCTTAGAGGTGGCCAATATTCACTTAATTATAATGTAATTTGATGCTGTATAATGTTGTTTCATAATAATATTTTATATGACTAAAATTCTGTTTTCACAGTCACTAATAATGAGTACACAAACAAAGTTTCTAAAACTTTTACAGATTCTAGAGCATTCAAATGTTTTCCACTAATTTGAAATTCTGAAAAGACTGTATTATTTGGTTTACCATCAGTAATGTATAGATGTTTTAACAGCTGTTCAAAGTAACTTTCATTGCTCAGTTTAAAAAGATATACATAGCGTAAATGCTTGAAAATCATGTGCTAACGATTAAAAATATTAATTAACATTAGTTTAAGATGCAGGTAAATTCAATAAATAATGTTATTAACAATTTCACTGGTAATCCCTTCTATTAAATGAGAATAAGTTTCTTTAAAAGTAAAATATATGTATACTATAATTAGTACATGAATTACATTTATTAGATGAAGCATAAGTTCTCTTCCTACAGCTTCATTTCCATGCATGTTTGCAACATATTTCACATCAGGTTTACCAATCATGTGCTCATATGGTGATGCTGAAACGACCATAACCCAGAGATCACGACCTGAAATCAAGACATACATTTTGTATGAGATTACACTAAAGGAAAATAAGGGAAAAAAATTAAATAATCATAATAATTTATTGATTTTAATAAGCATTTCTCTATTTGCTATAACATATTTAGAATTTTGAAATAGGGAGAATTCTTGCACCATTTTTATTTGAAGCACCTATCTATGAACTGTCAGCATAAAAGCAAATATATTTTATAGTTTGGAATCAAGTGTTGCAATTTGAATATAAATGAAGTGAATACTTCACTGTGTGCCATTTATTGCTCTTTTTTTCCTAAACAGTGCAAATGATAAAAGCAAAATATGTTATATTAGTTTATATGTCCTTAATTCAAAATAATAATTTGGTCCCATGATATTGAACAATTAAATAAGGAGCATGAAGAATCTACGAAAAAAGCAGAAATTTAGAAATAAATCTGGTATATAGAATGGGGAAAAAAAAAAAAAACCATGAACACTGTCATTTTAAGGGTGGAGTTTTATTTGCTTTATTTTCAATTAATGAACAATATGGATAGGAAACATTTTATTTTATGCTATAATCTATTTTAACAATCTCTGAATAGCATTTGAGGAAGATAACTATTATTTCTATAGGGAAAATAAAAATTATAATTGTTTGCCAAAACTTTGAATAAAGTAGGCATAATATTTAGAAAATCATTCAAAGCCACCCACTGCATCATGACACTTTTAAATTTAGGGTAACTCCCCGGCATTTGCCATTTATGAGTAATGAGGAAAACCTGGGCAAAACCTCAGTCACAGAGGACGGTTCTGGTGGGATTCGAACCCCAGATCTTCCGCTCACGAGTCCGCACCTTAACGACCTCGGCCACCTGTGGCGGTATATTCAAAGGTGATAATAAAGGGGCAAAAATAATACCTCAAATGTAGCTAAAACTTCTCAGGTGATTATGTTTATGGTCGTCTTTTCAAAATGTAAAGATGTATTGAGCATTGTAGCAGTTCAGAGGGAGGGAGGATTTAGTTTTACACTAGAAAACCCAACGACTTTCAATTGACCGCTTTTAACTTTCGAACGGTCATGTTTTCACTGTTTTGGGAAGTAGTTTTCTATGATTTTGTGACTTTTAATCCCTTTTAATGACGTTTAGCTCATTTTTTTATTTTTGGCGTAGCTTTTTAAAATAATAGCAAATTTACCATAGGCTGCCAGAGGGAATCAATTGATTTCTTACGTTTCTTAAGTGGTTTATTGCGTAGTTGTAACCGACAATAACCATCACTGCATAACAAACATGTTTCAAACTCAGTGTAGCGTAGTGAGTATTGTTTATCAGTTCTTGTATCCATGTCCAAAATTTAGCTTAGCTTTTCATTTTTAGTAGCTTTCATCGACTACATTCATGGCTGATGATAGAAAAACAAAACCAAAGACAGTTGTTTGACATGTAAAAAATGTGTATGTGGTTCTTCTATAATAAAAAACTCTTGCAAAAAGCGCCATTCCATTAACTCTAAAAATGATTCAATGCAACATCTTTCTGTATAAAACCCCGTATTTGTATAACTTATGATTTTTTTGTACAAATAATTTTTTTACTACATGGCATAGATTTTTTGTTGATTTGCTTTATTTGCGAACGCTCTTTTACATCTCAGGTTATCAGCATTCCATTCAATTCAGGGCGTGAAACGGCAGATAAATTTTGCTCAGAGGCCTCTTCAGGGCTTGAGGTTCTTTTACATGCTGTAAATCTACGACACGGGACCCACGGCTTTACTTCCCTTCAGAAGGAAGCCAAACTTAAGATTTTTACCCCCAAAAAATCCATCGATCCCGATCGGATTGAATCCGCGATCTTGGGTTTAGGAGGCAAGTATGGTTAGCACTAGACTATCAGGACCGACACATACATAGCATAGAGCAAACCCAATTCTTATAATAAAGCACTTCTTATTTTTTTTAGAAAACATGCGCTTATACCTGAAATAATAATAATAATAATAATAATAATAATAATAATAATAATAATAAAAACTTTTTAATAAAAATCATTTAACTTGAGATGGTCTATAAAAGATGAGCAAAAGAATGAACGTACAAATGTGTGAATGCTCATTGAATTATCAAAAAATTAAATAAATAGGCACATGAACCCGGGGACATAAAGCGCTAAACATACGTGATATGTGCGCAAAAACCACGAACATAAAAATATCTGAAACTAGAAGCTCGCTTCAAGCTGGACTCGAACCTGATTCGCAGCTCAGAAGTCATTTGTTTCCTCTACATCACTACAGTCGTCTGGTAAGTAAGAACTTTCACTGGTCTGAGTCAGAAGAGCACTTAAATACGCGATACTGAGCAGACACTAAGCATATACAAACTCACTCCGGAAGCTAAATGCAAACTGTATTCGTACCTGGCTTGCAATTTAGAAGCAAAATGTTTTCCTCTGTACCACCACAGTAGGCTAGAAGGCGATAAGCAAGAACTTTCATAGTTTTCAGCGAGAAAAGTTATTAAAAATGCATAAGAGAGTTTGACCGCTAACAGGCGTTTTAGAGAGTACTTGAAGTTCGGTAGTTCTAGTGTTAAGGGGCGCTATATCAATGATCATAAGATCCCAACAGACTTTTAAAAATAGCGATCAATGAAGACCTTGCGGGCTAAAAGAAAACGGAATACTAAGCAATAGATACGAAACGGAACTTTTCACTGAAACGGGGGTAAAGAAACACAGTTCCGTTTAATAAGTATCGCGGGCAGTGCATTTAGCAATTTAACACACTCACTGAAAGTTTGCTCAAAATGCTATCTCTTAGGAAATTTATTAGGAACAACATATTTTAAATTCGTCAGTGCTTAAATCACAAAGAGTGTAGTATGTATCTTCTCTTTATTAATGAAAGAGTATATGTGCGTTGACAACTTTCTCAAGCGGTTCTGCAGCAAATTCTTTCACGTAGTCAGCCAACTTTTCATTCTGAAATAAAGCTGATGTTCCAAATTACTCAATTTAGTTGAATCTCTCTTTTTTCCTTTTCTTCCATCTTTCCTTCCTTCCTTCCTTCCCTCCCTCCCTCCCTCCTTCCTTCCTTTCCTTTTTTCTTCCTGTTCTTTCCTTTTCTTCCCTTCTTTCTTTCTCTTTTTCTCCAAATTACCCAATTTAGTTTAATTTCTCTCTCCCTTTCCTTCCTTCTCCCTTTCCTCCTTTTCTTCTTTCCTTCCTTCCTTCTCTCTTCCTTACGTTCCTTTCCTTCCCTTCTTTCTTCCGGTTCTTTCCTTTTCTCCCATTCTTTCTTTCTTTCTTTCTTTCTTTCTTTCTTTCTTTCTTTCTTTCTTTCTTTCTTTCTCTCTCTCTCTTTTTCTCCAAATTACCCAACTTAGTTGAATCTCTCTCTCTCTCTCTCTCTCTCTCTCTTCCTTTCCTTCCCTTCTTTCGTCCGGTTCTTTCCTTTTCTTTCCTTTTTTCCTTCTCTTTTCCTTTCTTTCTTTCTTTCCTTATTTCTTTTCTTTGTTTCTTTCTTTCTCTCCTTCTTTCCTTCCCTTTTCCCTTCTTCTTCCTTCTTTCACGCGCCTTTACTACACATTAAATAACGTCAGATCACAAATCACTGAAGATTTGTAAAGACAGGAACAGAATAACAAGTTCAAGCAAGTTAATTCTTATGCCCATGTGTACCAGTCTAAATTTTCAGTATGTCGCGTTAAAATCCTATTTCTGATCTACCAACTCGGTTTCGACTTCGCTGTTACTTAACTGCGGTTTTATTTTCAGATTGTAACTTAACGGCTATCTTATGTCTTCGATATCTACAATCTGCAAATAATGAGAGAGTAGCAAACGACAATCACGGAAGATTGCGACTGAAAAACAACACACGTGTGAGAATCCAGCCTCCTGGAAGGATGGGGGAGGGGAAGATTTGTGGTCTTCAGAATAGAAAAGATCATTTTCATTAAATGTACAGAAAGTAAGTGATTTAAATCTTTTATCAGGCCTTTCCTTCAATCTCAGTCCTTTTATTTTCTATAACTACTTTGTACGTTTGTGCCATATCTAAAATAACGAAAAATTCTACAGTTCACTATGATTTGGCGTTCTTATTTTCCACGCTATCGCTAAAATAGAAAACACACACCAAAAATAACCACGCTTCTCTGAACAGTATTAACATTGTCCAGGATTGCAACGATAGCGTGAGATCTTGTAGGCGGTGAGAGCGATGAATTGCTTCAAATGGTGAAAATATCGATGTATTCATCGCGTATTGTGAGGAAGGGTAATAAAGCGACGGTATTATCTTTATCGCTGTTTCGAAAAGGCTGATAAAAACCAAGGTTGGTGAACTTGTGCATTGATTCGATAGATGACTACAAAAGCATTGTGTTAATGTGGTAACAAATCTGCACTAAACCTATACTAAAGCGTTAGTCCTGATATCCCTACAAGCTCTCGAGGTCACATTTGGTAACCGGACGGTTGCCTTCCATTAGTTAACACCGGGCTCCGAAAAACAATCTTATCTGACAAGTACTCATACAGACAATCTCCATAATACTTGTTATAGGAAAATATATGTAACTGACGAATACTAAACAAATGCATACACATTTTAATATTATTTCTAGCATTTTATTCTTTTGGCTATAGTACAAACCTGTTACCTTATTAAAGAGCCGCCCCTGAGTAAAACTTTATACAACATATGTATAAAATATCTTCCCAAAACACTTAGAAATACGAAAACTACTACAATGTTATTATTTGGAACTCGTAGAGAACTATTAAAACCAAACAATGGAATCAACAGCACTATAAGGTGAAAATCTAATGAGAGTTAATGTAAAAAAAAAAAAAAAAAAAACCTAAGTATGCACTTTTATCTTGCAAAAAACAATCAATTGAAATCAATATGTAACGCGAGGACACGAAATTAGAAAACACAGATCAAGGGAAGTATATTGAAGTTGGTTTTGATAATAAATTAAGTGAAGGAGAACTAGAGCATGTCAACATATGTACATATTAAAAATTAGAAGGTTAGTATTATTAAATACAGTATGGAATATATTAAATACAACTTATAGCAAACACATTAAACCAAAGATAAATTATTGTGAAAATATACTGATAACAATAGCCATATGTAATTAATAGAATGTGAATTAGCTTAAAACAGACTTTTCAATTAATTGTTGGACAACAAATACTCCTATAGAAGAATTAGGAACTGACTCCTTAATAAGCCTATCACAGTTGAACTTGAAAACCAGGCTCTTTAACAGTATTAGAAAATAATAAGGATTAATTTTAAAGTTACACCACAAATAACAAAAAACCAATTGAATAAAAACAGGCATTTCAAAAGCTAAAAATAAAATTATAATTAGCAGCAGAAAGAAAATCAAATCAATCCAAATGAACACAATGTTTCTATATGATTTTTTAAATTTTTTTAATAAAAATTATTAAGGAATATATCTGCCTTACTGTAGAAAATATTCTTGTATTAAAGATAATAAAATGCCCACTACAGGACTAGGAACTCTCAAAAACAACCTTAAATTATCAACTTAGGTTGCAATCCAAGTAATAGGATTATATAAAAAATTAAAAGAAATTCATAACGCGAAAAAAAACGAACACGTTAGGTAAACATGTAACAATGAAGTGCATCGCATCATATTGTGTGCATTGAGTGACAATGAGAAAACTGACGTGGTGGCAATAAATAAATAGTAATAATAACTATACAACAATTAATATGAATAAAACAAAATAAATGACTGTAGTTTATAAATTAACGATTTCAAGTCCATAGAAATCATATAGAATCCTAAAACAATTTCAAATCTACCATGAAAAGTACATGTGGCTAACTGCCATTACTGGCCATGACATTGCAGAGGGGGAAATGGGTGTGAAACATCTTAAATCGTGTGAAACTGCGAAGTAACATACATGTCAAATATTAGGAAAAGTTACTGCATGTCGGTCCTTGTGGTGTAGTGGTAACCATATTTGCCTCCTAAACCCAAGATTGTGGATTCAAACCCGGCCAGGATCGATGGATTTTTTCGGGCGTAAAAACTCAATTATGGCTTCTTTCGGAAGGGAAGTAAAGCTGTGGGTCCCGTGTCGTACATTTACGGCACGAAAAAGAACCTCAAGCCTGAAAGAGAGGCCTCTGAGCAAAATTTGTCGTCCGTTTCACGCTCTGAATAGAATGGGACGCTGATGACCTGAGATGTTAAAGAGCGTCCATAAATAATCGAAATCAAACAAAGTTACTGCATTATCAGATCTGAGCATTAGTCATGCACGCATTGTACTTTGAAATAAAATATTTGCATTAGAAAACTACGTGTAATATTAATGTGATCTTTACAATGAAACTAAAACAAAAGATATGGAAATAACTATATGGATGATTTTGTTTAAAAGAGATTACATATGAAAAGTTTCTGAACTAAAAAAACAATTCTTATAAATAAACTCATAATTAACATTTTTGAATATTCTCTTAAAAATTAAAGCTAATAAATTAATTTAATTCAGAGAATATAATTTATATTATTTGTTAAAATGGATATATTTTGTGTTCTTAATTTTCTAACAGTAGCTTTTTAAACAGCCGCCAAGAAGTACGGTAACTTTCAAAAAAGTTACTCAAATTGAGAAGAGGGTACTCTCCACTTACAGCCACGGGTAGCCGAAGTCGTTAAGGAGCGGACCGTGAGCGAAAGGTTTGGGGTTCGATTCCCATCAGGACCGCTCTTTCTGAGATTTTTCCATGTTTTCCTCAGTCCTCATAAATGGCAAATGCCGGGAAGGTACCCTAAACTTAGGCCTGGAACGTTTCCTTCCTTTAAAAAAAGCATCCTTTATCAATATATAATTTCATCTCATGTATCGTCGGGCCTGGTGGTGTAGTGGATACCACACTTGCCTCCTATACCCAAGATCGCGGATTCGAACCCGGCCAGGACCGATGGATTTTTTCGGGCATAAAAATCTTAAGTATGGCTTCCTTCGGAAGGGAAGTAAAGTCGTGGGTCCCATGTCGTATATTTACGGCACGAAAAAGAACCTCAAGCCTGAAAAGAGGCCTCTGAGCAAAATTTATCGGCCGTTTCACGCCCTGAGTTTAATCGGACGCTGATGACCTGAGATGTTAAAGAGCGTCCATAAATAAATCAATTAAAAAAACTCATGTATCATCAGTGTCCACCGCCTGTGGTGCCTCAGTAGTAAATACTGGCGTTAAACATTACTCAAAAAAAAAAAAAAAAAAAAACTCTCCACTTCTCCCGTTAATACTGTTCTTAACTTGTGAATATGCGTTGTTGGGACAAGGTACCAAATCATAATTATAAGTAGGTGTTTCTCCTTATAAAAACTAACGACAACGTGGAAATGTGAAAGTGGAAATACTTTATTTTAAACTGGGTGTTAATTCAACGAAGCTTCCCCCAATTCGTTACTGTGGACCTCCCCCCCCCCCCCACCGACCCCTGCCGGCACCTGTATCTGTACTGGCCCTTCTTACAGAAGACGCCGGAGGAAGAAAGGACCTAATTAGGCTCAAGCGATACGCGGCATTGGTCGCACAGGTAAGCTACCGACTTACGAATGAACATTTTCAGTGCCTCATTGTACTAGAGAACTTATATTTTACTCTAACCTTTACTGAATCTCTAGACACTTAACAATGACTAGCCTTTCTCATAATGTTAATTAACTTTACCTTTTGAATTATACTGGTTTTGACACTGCGCACATTTAGAAAGAAAAAAATGATATACGTTTATCACAAAATCAGATATTTGGCATAATCAGAATCAAAAAGATATCTATGAAGTCTCAGAGAATATACTCTCGGCATTTTTTCTGACAACTGCCACATTCTTCTTATAATACATAATGCATAAAGTGATCTCAAAACACATTTCTGCATCAGGCTTTTTTATGTGTTAGATCATTACTGTTTTAATGTAATCAGAACATAGCTCATCAATGGACACCCTGGTTAAACGTTTTTGGACAGATAATGAAAATTAAATAAAAAGGTACTATATTTAGTAGTCTAATAAGTAATGTATTAACTATTATTAAAATGTATTGATTTAAAACAAAAGTATAGCGTTATACCGAGGATGCCAAAAAATGTATTCACACATTCACAGTAGATATCTACTTAATATATTTCAAAGTAAAACAACAGTAATTTGTAGTATGATGTTCCGTAAACAGATGTGATTCACATTACGTTATGTTGCTACGTGAAAGATAAATCAACAATGAACAAATGAAGTCAAGATTATCGTATGATATACTATAAACAGTTATGTTAGCGTTGCTAAAACAAAATGGAGCCGTGATTGTCGTTTGAACAGCGGAAAGCTATTTTGAAGTGGTATTGGAAAACCGAGATTGTTGTTGAAGTTCAAAGGCAATGGAGACGTGTGTACAGAACAGGACCACCAACGCGAGTAACAATTGCACGCATTCGAGACAAATTTGAGACTCATGGTACCGTATGCGATGTTCACAAGGGCAGATAAGGGAGACCTGGCACAGCAACAAGCCCCACGTACTGGATCCAAGGCACTATCCAAGCCACTATCTCCATAAGACGAAGAGTTCCGATTGAGTTTCCACCGCGTTCTCCGGTTCTAACTCCGTTGGACTTCTACCTATGGGGAACTCTTAAGGATGCTGTATACCGTAGAAAACCAGCTACACTGGCAGCACTTCGGGAAAAAATTGAAACGGTATGTGCTGCAATCACTGAGAACACTTTCCCAAACGTTGCTCAATCAGTAGTTCAATGTACTCAGAAGTGTATCGACGCCAATGGTGGACATTTTGAGCAACTGTTGTAACTGTAAAAGTCTAAGATGATTAGTGCTCGTCATTTTCTGTTTGTGTGAATTCAGTTTTGTTATGTTAACATAGTTTTTTCTTTGCTTGAAGTGTGAATACATTTTTGGTACCCTCCGTGTATGTATATACATATAGCACATATGAAACGACCTACTTTTTAAAACCTATGTATGGACACAGTGAACCATATATATGAAATTAAACAATAAAAATTGAATGTCACCTAAAATGTATTTGATTAATCTAACATTATATGTCAATAACTGTTAAACACTTTCTTGAATCCATGGAATTTGTTTTTAGTATGTTAACAATAATTACAATTCACTACTTTTGCAATGCTTATTTGATGCAATTACGTGTTGCATTCAAAAACTTCAATATAAATACAAGATTTTACATCCTAAGATTGAAATTCTAAAGAATGTTCGCTATCTGCCTTTTATTCAACAATATTATTTTATTTTGCCAAAAAGTGAAAGTTTATAGGAATAAAAGAGCCTTGATTTGCGAACATGAGTGTAAATGCCACAGATATTGGGGCATAGTTATTATAAACAACACAACAATAATATGCTAGCTTGTTATTAAGAGCGCTGAATCGGGTACTATCTTTGAAATTAAAACTATTAATTCAAAATTTGGGAATTTCATACCTTGAACAGATTTTCCGATGGAATACAGCGCCGTTAATTTTGGAAATTTGGATGAGGTCATCCTCAGGAATTTAGTGAGTTTCTCATAATTGTGATAGCTGAAGTCAAGGTTACTGGACGAGGCCAATGATGAATCGATGCTCGCTGCTGGTACTGGATCGTTTGCTCCATAATGATCACTGTTGTAACTGGGATCATAAGAGTAGCTAGGCCTATAGCCGGTCCCCACGGCCCTATGAGATGCACCCTCCTCGCTGGGCTCCGCATCGATTTCCCTCTGGGACGCTGCCTCAGTGCTGGTTTTCTCATACAGACTGGGCCCTAACTCAGCCGTGGTCCTTCCAGGGTTGTACAATCCTTCTGGTGCTCTTTCTTCTTCAAAGGTGATTCTCGAATTTGCTGCGTGCTCTTGGGCTCGAACGTACTGGATGACCAACACGTACAGATACAAAAAAGTGACCACTAGTGTGGAGGCATACCATGAAGAAGGCTTCATGTTGTACGTCGCTCCCAGCTCTGTGAACAAAAACGTAGATTAAAATCGTACAGCTGTTTTCCCTTTCCGCATCCGGTGGTCAGGCTTGCTGAGGCCACGGTAGCAAATTTAAAGATGGAATTCCGAGATAAGCTTACTCATTGCCGTAACTGCCTTGTCAAGAGTTTTGGTGCATTTACAGTCTGTAGCTCTAAGTGGGTTGACGTCAACACTATTTAAGACCAGTAACTAAAGAGGTGCGAGCAAAACTTTTATTTATAGATGGGCTTTAATTCTGTACACTTTAGAGAATTTTGTTAAATGTTACATTAAGTTTTTTATTATAATTAAATATATGCTTTTATTAAGTCAAATTTTCAGGAAAACAAGACAAAATGTCTAAATGTGCAATGTTTCAAAAATTAAAAAAAAAAAAAATAATAAATTGCAAATACTGCTAATCAAAACAACACCTGTAAATGATACACTTTGAACACATCCATATAGATTATTGTAACTATTTTATGTTAATAATTTGTTGGATATCCTTTTGATTTGATTACTACCTCTATTCTTTGTGGCATTGACTCCATCAAAAATTGGAGATCTTGTGATGTTATCAGAAGTAATATTACCAGAGGGTCAGGAAAGCTCAGTATTTCACGAACAAAATAAAAATTTAAATATAATTCCTCTAAGCTCGACTTACAAATTGTAATAATTGTATATTTTTACTTAAGCTTTTCAAGCAATCTTACGACAGAAGAATTCTGATTGTCAGTAATGCCAATAGAGAAGAGCAAAATACTGGTTTAGGACGATTTTATGGCTAAAATAATAAGAATAAAAGTGATATATATATATATATATATATATATATATATACTGAGGGTGTCAAAAATGTATACACACTTTCACAGTAGATATCTATTTAATATATTTCAAAGTTGAACCGAAAAACAACATTAATGTGTAATATGATGTTCTATAAACATATGTTATTCACATACATTATGATACCGTTGCTACGTGACAGGTAAATAAATAATGAACAAATGAATCGTATGATGTTCTATAAACAGATTACTCACAGTACGTTATCGTAACGCTGCTACAACAAAATGCAGCCGAGATTATCGTTTGAATAGCGAAAAGCAATTTTGAAGTGGTATTGGAAAACCGAGAATGTTGTTGAAGTTCAAAGGCAATGGAGACGTGTGTACAGAACAGAACCGCCAACGCGAATAACAATTGCAAGCATTCGAGACAAATTTGAGACTCATGGTACCATATACCGTAGAAAACCAGCTACCTGGCAGCATTTCGGGAAGAAATTGAAACAGCATATGCTGCAATCGCTGAGGACACTTTGGCAAACGTTGCTCAATCAGTAGTTCAACGTACTTAGAAGTGTATCGACGCCGATGATGGGCATTTTGAGCAATTGTAACTGTAAAAGTCTAAGATGATTAGTGCTCACCATTTTCTGTTTGTGTGAATTCCGTTTTGTTATGTTAACAGAGTTTTTTCTTTGCTTGAAGTGTGTATACATTTTATGTATTTGGATATCGCGCACAGAATATTAACAATTGTATAAAATGCTATACTAACGCATATCTGTAGTATTCAGAAACCGCGAGACTGAAATGGACAAAAGTCGACTATTACAATCGCCCGTTCGATTTACTAATACCAACTGAGAGAAAAAAATAACAATGTCTCTATTTTTCTTTGTATTCTTTGGTTTGGAATTCCTAATGATAAGATCAATTTGTACATTTACCGTATCACCAAAACGCTTTGAAGAACCCTTCATTTTGTGTTCTGATTGTCGATTGTCCATGCTTTTGTTACTATCATTAGCTTCCCACCGCCTCTAGCAAAAGTGGTCAGTGGTGCGTGTTCAGGAATTATGTAGTGGGGGTATAGAGTTGGCTACACTGGCCACTAGACAAATGCATGTCGCGTGATAAAATGGATTTGATACTTTTTTTCGATAATTTCACTTCGGGCAAAATTCAAAATTTTGTGTCGTTTCATTGGTCGATTTTAACATGACATCAAATGATTGAAACAATCACCCTAAACCACGAATTGATGATGGCCTCTAGTAACTCCCTCTTGTTACTGGGATTCCGACATGGCACCAAAACTTTCAGCGTTGATTGCACGTTTTCAATTGGGTTGAGGTCAGGACTGTTCCACGGTAAAGGGAGTCCCCCCCCCAAACATAGCAGGCGGCAGTTTTAAGTCTAAGACCTCTTCTTGGTATTTTTTGTCATTAATATTGCCCTCTAATGCTGCTAGTCTCCCGACACCATGCGTTGCTATTCTTCCTCATGTTATGACGCTGACAGAATGTTTTGCTTCATAGTGGCAGTGGTGCACTCAGGCAACATGTCCTCACCTGTTTGGCGACGCACAGAAGTGACGTCATCACCTCTAAAGACGTTGATTTTCGTTTCATCGCTCCAAATGACTTTATCCCAGTCTTCTTGCGTCCAATTCCTGTGTGCTATTTAGCCCACTCCACATGCTTTTGGTTGAGATAAGGCTTCATTCTTGGGTTCCTCGCTCGTAGACATTTTCGCAAAGTTTTTGTCTGTTTGTTCGGTCAGAGACTTGTAGCCCAGAAATTCTCAAGATGGTGTTTATATCTTTTGCCCTATGGCGCTATCTTGTAGAGAAAGGCGGCAGATTCTGCGGCAGTCTTGAGCAGATGATTTTCGTTTTCTGCCACTTCTTGTGCTCCCAGTTACTTCATACCGATAATGCCTGCTTTTGTAGCGCTATCACCCAACCTTTTCGCTAATTGTTCATAGGAATAGCATTCTTCACGAGGTGTTGCTGCCTTACTCCTTTTACTTGGTGACCAATCAGCGCGTTTTGTCTTAGGAGTCATTATTTCAAATTACAGGATCACTTTTCAAACCATTCTGAAAGATGTTCACGCCATAAAAGTTAGTTTCCAACTGCTATACAATAATGAAGAACACACTTGACTTAGGTACTGACAGACTATACAATCGAACACAAGAGCTCTGTTCAGTTAGTTGAAAAGACAACAATTACACAACAATTATGTTGCTGCACTAAGATAGAATTATTGAGTTACTGAATGGCGTTAATTAAACGTGTTTCTAACATCTATACAGACTGTAGCACATTCCACTATTCTTAAAAACAATAGGCACAGAAACATCACACACAAAATAAAAACGTCATCTGTTGATTTAGCCCAACTCAATCTTTGTATATGTTGTAAGATTTAAAAAGGATAAAGCTTTTACGAAAAGTGTCCAGAACTAATACCACTACTATATTTATGACTTGTCCTGTAACGTGTTTCTGCTGTTTTTAATACTACGTAATTGTACAACAGTATAGACTGGGAACTTGAAATTGCACTTTATTTACACGTAACAAAAGAGGGAAAACATGCCATAAAGGAGTAATTTATGCACATTTTAGCACTTAATTTATTGGTATTGTCAGTTTTTCCTTTCTGATACCCTTAGATTTTAAGCATGTTTTTAGATTTCGATATAAGACAATACTGCTAATTTGACAAAATAATAAGCAAATAATTTTGGTAACTTAATATATTTATCTCCTGGCTTAATAACTTTTGTCTACACTCTGCATGGGCCCGGATGTGAACGGTATTTTGACCACGTTAACTTTATTTCCTTTTAATGACTGTAAGAAATGAACTACAATCCGTCAAATTATTTCTCCTAGGCAATGTGAAAAGTGATAGTGATAACATTAACTTTGTTCGAATGGACATGTATCTAATAAAGCTAAACATTTAAAATGGTTAAAAATACGCAACCACGTGGCTTCATACTCAGCCCTCAGAACCTAGAATTAATTGACTATATACAAATCAACTTTTCTTCTATATCTAACACATTGAGCAATACGCCACTCAGCGGGCTATGACATAATGAAGCATAACAGCGGCTGCCCTAAAGTTGAAGCGTCATATCACACACTTAACGCTAACGTTTGTTAGTTTAAAACGCAAATTAATGTTGTCAGAGAATTTAGTTTAAGTCTTTAGTATTTTAGTGAGTACAACAGAGTGATTGGCAGGTCTCTAAGATTAAAGATCGATCAAAGTTTAAACATTTTCGTTTCTTTGTTGTGCTCCGTTTGCATGGAATATGAGCATATGAGCTCTGTGTCACTGTATGTGATATTGAAGGCTCCATGATAATGTCACAGTTCAATAGATATGAAAACTTAATTTAGTCATTTGCAACAGGGGTCCGAAATTATCTAATAAGGGATTTAGAGCTCTCTTTCATTACATGTGCAATTAAAATTCTACACCATAACTATCTTCATCCCTATTCCTCAAAGTCTGAAGAATACGAACAAAATTGGGGGTCACGGGAGGTTGGAGTTCTTCAGGTATTTGGGGCTTTAAGCTTTTAAAGCCTTTTTTTCTCCCCCTTTCTTAATGACGTTACCAAATAATTAACGAAAGCCATCTTGCCGATATAACAGATAGATGAGATGGCAGCTCAGTGCCCTTCGTTTTGTAAGATGTTATAGTGAAGGTCTCGCTCAAGTGTTTCGCGCCCCCTGTTAACGCTGATCACCAGTGTTACTCATTCTGAGTACTTTATATCCTTTGAAGTCGATGTAACAAAGATCATCGGTCTGCATTCTTTTCCAACCCCAAAGTGTGAATCTGAAGGTCTAGACCTGTCAGATGTGCCTGCATCCTTTAACGATAAGATATCAGCCACATTATAAGCTTTACTGTACGTTACTATAATGTACTAAATTATCCTGACAAATGCGTACGGTAAATATACAGTTACGAGGGTAGGTTCATTAGTTTCCGGCCTAACCATTTTCTATGTATGATAAAGACAAAAACTATATTTCATTTTTCAATATAGTTACCCTTTATTGTAATACACTTCTCACATCTTTGAATTAACATTTCAACCCTCCCCCAAAATAGTCAGAAGTCTCGTCTGCAAAATGGGCTTAACAGCATTCATCATTTCTTCGTCACACTTAAATTTCCTTCCTCGAAGGTTCTTTTTGAGTTTTGGGAAGAGGAAATAGTCACTGGGAGCTAGATCTGGGCTGTGGGGTGGATGGTCGATCTCCTTCAAGCCACATTTCTTCACAGCTTCCTTTGCAACAAGAACTGTGTGCACAGGCGCTTTGTCGTGAAGAAGGCGCACATTACCACTCAGTTTTCCTCGCCTTTTCTCTTTGATGGAAGCGCGTAGTCTGTGCAATAGGTCAGCGTAGTACTTCCCATTTACTGTGGTGTTCCTCTCCTTGAAGTCAATGAAGAGTATTCCTTTTCACAGTCCCAAAAAAAGATTGTGGCCATGATCTTGTTGGTTGACTGAGTGACCTTGGCCTTTAGAGGCGGTTTTTCGCCAGGTTTACGCCACTACATTGATTCTGTTTTGGACAAGGGATCATAGTAGAGGACCGTAGTTTCATCTCCTGGAACAATGGTTTGTAGAACTTCTCTCTCGTTGCCACGGCAGAGCTCAAAAAATGTCTGACAAAAGGTGACTCGTTGCTGCTTTTGAACTGAGAAAAGAAGTCTAGGCAACCATCTTGCACTAACCTTATCATGTTTTAATGTTCATGAATAATTCGAGAGATATTGTTTTAGAAAAGCCCATCGTTGCAACTATTTCTGTAACTTTGAGTCGCCGATCTTCCATAATTTCTGCTTCCACAAGAGCGATGTTTCAGGAGTGAGCACCTGCAAGGGCCGACCTGCAAGCTCTTCGCCTTCAATGCTTTCTCGACCCATTCGAAAAAGTTTGCCCCATTCTTTTATGATAGAGTATGAGGCGGATGCTTCCCCATAGACACCGTACGCTGATGACCTGAGATGTTAAAGAGCGTCTTTAAATAAACAAAACAATATACACCGTCAATCACTGTTTAATTTCATTTGGAGTAAGTCCTTCTTTTGTGAAGAACTTAATAACAGCTCGAAACTCCATTTTGAACACGTTACAATATTTTACACATAGCCTTCTTTTTGCAACTATATCTAAACAACGGAACACAGCGGAGCGGAAATCAAGCTGCAATTGTTTACTCAACAGATAAGGTATGACACCAGCTAAGAGTTATCGGCGAGGCCGGAAACTTATGAACCTATACTCGTATATCAGACAGAATATAACGAGGCGAATAAAGAAGAGTGTTATGAATTATATTTTAATTGTAAACTAGGTGACCTCATGTGTGTCTGATCGTGTCGAAATTGATATTGAAATTTTGATAGGAGAGGTCGCCCATAAAGGTAACATACACAAATCGAACTCCAGTTCTAACTGCAGACCATGAAATCCATGCAGGAATACGGGGAGGAAAAAAAAATGCAGTTAACTGATCCTCACTACTTGCTTCGTCCAGAAGGGATGCGAACTGTGTTTACAAGGCCGTTGCTTAGTGCAGATTCGCGCTGGCAGTATTTCCGGCCGCTAAGGCGCGTCTGTGAGGAAAGTACCGACAAACATGTCATGGTTTAATTTTCACTTCTTCCCGTAAAAATGCACAACAAACAAATTTTTATTCTACTCACTAGAGGTAAAACAGACGTGGCTAGAATTTATGGAATGGTAAAAGTTTACTAAAAATTTGCTTTGCCTCATAGACAATGAAAAAACACCACAAGCTACTTTTTGCTTCGGCTGGTTTATATTCGGTAATATTTTGCAGACACTACTATGAATATTTAATTATATCAAGGAACCTGTGTGAGGATAACTAAAAAGGAACAAATTATTGCATTTTAATATGCTATCTATTTGGAAATTTTCAAATCTTATTGTCTCTGACAGACGCCTGTACAATAAGCGAGAGAAAAACCCAGTCAATTGGTTGGATTTTTCCTGTTGCCTGGTAAGAAATATGAAACAATTCGACTATCTATCGAGGTGAATTGCTTTCAAATAGGTCGGGTAGGTCGTCTATGAACTTAGAATAAATTGAACATTAATTTCTCATGAAGAGGAAGAAAGCTTTCTAGTATGATTCTTTCAGTTCTGGCTTCGTCATTTTTCTTGATTTGAAGCAGTCACTATGGGTTCCAAAATCCTCTTTGGTTTCTGTAAAGTTGTGAAAAGTTTTGGAAAGAGATCATCATTCATATTAATGGTAGGCTTTATTATGTATAGTGGGTCAAAGCAGTGGGTGACCAGATATAAATTCGATGCGTTTCTCAGTTGTGAAAGATAATATTTGCTTGGATCCCATCTCTCTTTCGAAAGCATTTTGATCTGTATTCTAATGCCACTATGGTTCTTTTCAAGAAATCTTCAGCTGTTTTCCTATATTATGTTTATCCTTTATAAATAAACCAGAGTCAAATTTTCCTTCTGATTTGGCACTTTTCCTTGAATTTGTGATCCATAATAGTGATGCTCTCAAACTTTTATTTGTATAAGTGCTCTGGAAATGTCAACAATATAAAGTTTTTTTACATTGTTTTGATTGCCTTATTTAAACAAGAATTAAGTCTTTTATATATCGTGCATTTATTTTTCACACGATTCTCTGCTGAATTTTCCTCTTGTGTTTACCAGATATATACGAGGGTAGGTCCATAAGTTTCCGGACTCGCCGATAAGGATTATCGCTTTCACAAAATTCTTATCTGGTGTATATGGAGAAGCATTCCCCTCATATTCTACCCTAAAAGAATGGGCCAAACTTTTTCGAATGGGTCGAGAAAGCATTGAAGACGAAGAGAGTGCAGGTCGGCTCACTCTGAAAACATCGCTCTTGTGTAAGGAGAAATTATGGAAGACCGGCGGCTCAAAGTTACAGAAATAGCAACAAGGTTGAGTCTTTCTAAAACAACAGTCCTTCGAATTATTCATGAACATTTAAACATGAATAAGGTTAGTGCAAGATGGGTGCCTAGACTTCTTTCCTCAGTTCAAAAGCAGCAACGAGTCATCTGTTGTCAGGCATTTTTGGAGCTTTGCGGTGGCAACGAGAGAGAAGTTCTGCAAACCATTGTTACAGGAAATGAAGCTATGGTCCTCTACTATGGTCCCTTGTCTAAAAGAGAATCAATTGAGTGGAGTAAACCTGGGAAGCATCGTCTCTAAAGCCCAAGGGCACTCAGTCAACCAAGAAGATCATGACCACAATCTTACAGCACTGTGAAGGAATACTCTTCGTTGACCTCAAGGAGAGGAACACCACAGTAAATGGGGAGCACTGTGCTGGCCTACTGCACAGACTACGTGCTTCCATCAAAGAGAAAAGGCGAGGAACTCTGAATGGTGGTGTGCGCCTTCTTCACGACAACGCCCTGTGCACACAGCTCTTGTTGCAAAGGAAGCTGTGAAGAAATGTGGATTCAAGGAGATCGACCATCCCCACTATAGCCCAGAACTAGCTCCCAGTGACTATTTTCTCTTCTGAAAACTCAAGGAAATACAAGTGTGACGAAGAAGTGATGGATGCTGTTTATGTCCATTTTTCAGACAAGAGTTTTGACTATTTGGGGAGGAGGGTTGAAATGTTAAATGGAAGATGTGAGAAGTGTATTTCAATAAAGGGTAACTATATTGAAAAGTGAAATAAAGTTTCTGTCTTTATCGTACCTAGAAAACGATTAGGCCGGAAACTTATGGACCTACCCTTGTACATGTATTAATTATGGTATCTGAAAATTAGATTTTTGAATCGTAGGGTAGATGTATAAAATATACTTAACATCTCTTTCTACGTCTACAGGGCATTTGTTAGTAGAGAAGCTTTGTTTTTCAAATATTGATCATTCTGTTTGCTTAGGAAGATTGTTGAGCTTTACCTGAATTTTTCTCTTGCTATTGATGATGTCAATATGATGGTGGAGGAGGATGAAGAGAAGTTACTCTGGAGACGAGAGTAAAATTTTAATGAACGAAGAGCAACGGCACCGCGAAGGTCGCTGCCAGAATCTGAACTTTGTCCTTTCTGAGCAGCGGAGCGGAGACTATTAAAATTTGATGCGGCGAGAGTCAACACTAGAGGGGCTAATATTAAATTCATTTTATCGGCAGGGTAAAAGTCTCGAGAGATGAAAAATGAATGCTCGCTAAAGCTACCTTTAAAACATTTACTCAAAAAGTAATATAGCGTTTAGCCACTCATGAGACTAATTGCAGATGAATATAGGAGTGGTTGTAATCTCACTTCTGCTATAAAACCGTAGATGGCATAGTATTATTGTATGCTTTGTTAATAGGGCGAAATGTTTAAAAAAAATAGCTGCGTTTGTGTTCAGTTTATGTTTCATCTTTAAAACAATGTCAAACTTTCAAATATTTAAACATTTTAGGTTGTGCCGTGCTTCCACGTATTCTTTTTCCCATCCTCATTTCCCTGTCCACGCTGGAAGGCTTTGTTATCTCTGGTAGGTAGCTCTCTCTATTAGCCTGACTCAGTAACTACGGTATTATGAAGGTTTGTAAGCATTTTATTTGTGGTTTTATAAAAGTTTAATATTGTTGTATTTTCCTGGTTTGTTTAATTGTAATTGGACATTTTGAAGTTACTGTCAAAAAAAGGTAGCAATACTGTTTTTGTTAACCCTTTAAATTAAGATTTTGTGAAGTGCTAAGCAAGATAATTTAGCTGATGTTTTAAAATTTAGGAAGGAAATTTAATATGTGCGATTGACTTAAGTTTTGCAATATTAAATTATATTACTCCATGCATTTTGTGAATGAGATAATTTTAAGCCTGTTTTGATATCGTTGAAAAAATCACAATATCATTAATTTTCTTATCCCATATTTGAAATTTATTTTTCTCCAGCCACTTTTTATTTGAATGATGTTTAAAGCCCGTTTTTACTACTGAGGCACCACATGCGGTGGACACTGGTGATACATGAGATGAAATGATATATCGTGAAAGGGTATGTTTTACGGAAGGAAATGTTCCAGGCCTAAGTTTAGGGTAACTCCCCGGCATTTGCCATTTATGAGGACTGTGGACAAAAAACCTCAGTCATGGAGAACGGTTCTGGCGGAATTCGAACGCCAGACCTCCTGCTCACGAGTCCGCGCCTTAACGACTTCGGCCACCCGTGGTAGTCTCCGGCCATATCCTGGTCCTTTCTTTCCGGTATACTTTCTTATTTAACTCTTGTCTAGGCATTAGCGGGAGGGTGTCAGATTGATTATTATGAAAAAAATTACTTGCAGAAATGGAGGACAAGTTGCAAGGTAAATGAAATCAGGACTGTGTTATTTTTTCTACTATACGTTCAGTTTTCTGCTCTTAAAACATTCTTAGTTAGGCAGTTTTCTTGTTATGCTTCGGGCTAGGAATCACGGTAGCACGCAAGATGCTCTGACTAATCAAGATCGAGGTCAGGAGAACAAGAGGAAGTAGGTATTCAGAAAGAGAAACAAAACGAAACAACGGGTGTCTGAAGATCTGGGCAAAACAATGAGAGGAAATTGCACTGCCCGTCTCCATTGCATGCCAGCTGATAAACAAAAAGGGAAAAGGTACGCGGTGCACATGGAAAACTTTCTCAGTTGTCACTGTCGCCTTGTGCCATTCACACAAAAGAATAAATTCAAAATGTAACATAGGTATAATGGTTTGACTCGCGGTATCCTAAAGCTTTGGATGTGCGATGTGCAGAAATTAGATGTTATTTTTGTCTGTTGTGTAGTTCCAAGTGTACACATACGAGTATAGGTTAATAAGTTTCCAGCCTAACCGTTTTCTAGATATGATAAAGACAAAAACTATATTTCACTTCTCAATATAGATATTCTTTATTGCAATATACACTTCTCACATCTTTGAATTAACATTTCAACACCCCCCTCCCCAAATAGTCAGAAGTATGTCTGCAAAACGGGCATATACAGAATTCATCACTTCTTCGTTACACTTAAATTTTCTTCCTCGAAGGTCCTTCTTGAGTTTTGAGAAGAGGAAATAGTCACTGGGAGCTAAATCTGGGCTGCAGGGTGGATGGGCGATCTCCTTGAAGCTACATTTCTTCACAGCTTCCTTTGCAACAAAAACTGTGTGCACAGGCGCGTTGTCGTGAAGAAGGCGCACATCACCACTCAGCTTTCCTCGACTTTTCTCTTTGATGGAAGCACGTAGTCTGTGCAGTAGGCCAGCATAGTACTCCCCATTTACTGTGGTGTTACTATCCTTGAAATAAATGAAGAGTATTCTTTCACAGTCCCAAAAGATTGTGGCCATGATCTTCTTTGTTGACTCATTGGCCTTGGGCTTTAGAGGCGGTGCTTCGCCAGGTTTACGCCACTCCATTGGTTCTCTTTTGGACAAGGGATCATAGTAGAGGACCGTAGTCTCATCTCCTGTAAAAGTATTTGCAGAACTTCTCGCTCGTTGCCACGGTAGAGCTCCAAAAATACCTAACAACAGATGACTCGCTGTTGCTTTTGGACTGAGGAAAGAAGTCTAGGCTCCCATCTTGCACTAACCTTATTCATGTTTAAATGTTCATGAATAATTCCAAGGACTGTTGTTTTAGAAAGGCCCAACCTGGCTGATATTTCTGTAACTTTGAGCCGCCGGTCTTCCATAATTTCTCCTTCGCAAGAGCGATGTTTTCAGCAGTGAGCGCCTCCAAGGGCCCATCTACACGCTCTTCGTCTTCAATGGTTTTTCGCCCATTCGTAAAAGTTTGACCCATTCTTTTACAGTAGAATATGAGGGGGATGCTTCTCCTTATACACCGTCCAATCTCTGTTTAACTTCATTTGGCGTATGTCCTGCTTTTGTGAAGAACTTAATAAAAGCTCGAAACTACATTTTGAACAGGTCACAATCTTCTACACATAGCCTTCTTTATGCAACTATGTCTGAACAATTGAACAAAGCGGAGCGGAAGTTACAGTCGCAATTATTTACTTAACAGATAAAGTATGACACCAGATAAGGTTTTTTGATCTCTTTCATTAGAATGCTTATTATACAGATCATCTATCATGTTGATACAATGACAATGACAATGTTTTTTTATCAAACTAAATATTCTACTATTATAATATATTCTATCCTTTTGTATATTTATCCATCATCGATAAGCCAACAAAGCAATACGTTTATTAATGTATTTATTATTATCATCGAAATTAAGTATTATCATTTATTAGTCTTCTATGGTTACTGTGATCATATGAAACACAGGAGGACTAGGATTGGCTGGTAAACAGAATTATCTAAACGATTTTAAAAGCATTTCACATGTATGTGCTCTAAAACTCTCCCGCATATAATTGTTATGTAATAATTGTATAGCTGCAGTTGAGAAATGTTGTACAAGGGTCATCTGAAAAACATGGCAAATGTCCCCGTTAAGTATCATTATTGTTGACATGTAAAGTTCTTTTTAAGATTCGTGGCAAAGTTCAGACAGAGATGAGAGGTAAGTTTACGTTTAATATTCATTTGAATCGAACACTGACCCACGAAATAAAAAAGGATCCTGTAGCGATTAAACATTTTCATTTCTAGAAATGGACGACCGCTCAATACTGAAAAAGTTAATTTTTTTTTAGTCATTATAATAATCAAATCTTCATTTAACCGTTTTTTTTCGCTATTATAAGATGAGGTGTGTAGATATCCATTTATTAAAAACCTAATGGAGAAGGTACATTCTTACATTATTGTTTGGTCCAATATCTGTATATTAGCGGTATATTTATGGTGCATTAAAATACGTATATTTATCTCCTTATACATCAATGGAGTTGAAAATCCCGTCCCTTATATATATATATATATATATATTGCTTCAATTATACAAGGGATCTTTTTTTTTTTTTTTTTTTTTCAACCTCCGATCGCTTTGTTACGTGACCGGACAAGCATAAGAAGGCCAATTTGCGCACTAAGCTACTACACTACTGTCCCACCATAACGTCTGCCAAGGTCAAGTTCAATGCATATCAGTTGGAGCTGAACTACAGGCACTTTCAATATGGTCAGCATGATTGATTCTCCCGCCAAGTGCGAGTCGCGAAGCGTCATTTGTTTTCTACAGGCAGAAGGGAACAGTGCAGCAGAAGTTCATCGCAACATGACCCGTGTTTATGGTGCAGGCTGTATAAGTGTGGGTGTAAGAAATTTAAAGAAGTCAAACTTATGTTCATGATGAAGGTGGACAAGGACGCAGACCTGTCGCTTGTTCAGCGAGTTGATCAAGTGGTTCGAGAGAGACGGAGATTTACTATCAGTGAATTGTCTGTGGAATTTCTGGACATTTCAAAGTCATCTCTGTACACGATTGTTACAGAACACCAAGGCTATCGAAAACTTTGTGCCCATAGGGTTCCCAAAAAGCTCCTTTTCCACACGCTGGCGGCAGCCCTCTATGGAGATGGTATTGGAAAGCTCGTCTATCGATGTGACAAATGTCTGTGGCAAAGTAACTGTGGCTGTGCTTAACTCCTGGTAATAAAAATATTTTATGATTCACATTTGTCTTTTTGTAATGTCCATAGAAGGTTGAGTTGCTCCTGGTGGTGTAGTGGTAACCATGCTTGCCTCCTAAACCAATGATCGCGGGTTCAAACCCGGCCAGGATCGATGGATTTTTTCGAGCGTAAACATATTAAGTATGACTTCCTTCGGAAGGGAAATAAAGCCATCGATAAAGAACCTCAAGCCTGAAAGAAGAGGCCTCTGAGCAAAATTTGTCAGCCGTTTCACGCGCTGAATTGAATGGGACCCTGATGATCTGAGATGTTAAAGAACTTATAAACCAAATCAGCAACAATCGAAGGTTGGAAAAAAAATTGGGGGGAAGCCATCAGAGATTTAAAAATAGCAGAGATTGTATCATTCTCGTTTCTTCTATTATACTATCTTATTTTATAGCAAGTAAGTATACTGTGTACATTAACTTTTTCTGTGTATTTTAGATATACTATTAAAGAAAAGACATTTTAACAATGTAACTTAACATATTTTTTTACTTCTTTCCCCTTCAAATATCGCAGAGTTTTTTCAAAAGTATTAAAAATGATAAACTTTATTCATTTAAAAGCTACCTCGTGGGTTTTAGAGGTCAATAACAGCGATTTCTGACTCTAGTACACGCTGTATAAGCTTTTAAAACGATTTCAATATTAAGGTGATGCTTGTATCAAGGTTCTCCGGAGGTTTTTTTTTTTTTTTTTTTTTTTTTTTTCCCCCTTATATTTTAGTTACATAACTTTTCCTTTCGTTCTCTCGTTGAGTATTTCACTTTAAAATTTTTCTGAAAACGTTTCTGCTTTTGCCTGTGTATGTTGTTTTATTTTTCATTTCATATTATTAGTTCCCCGTATATCTTTCTTACTGTTTATTATTCATATTCCAATTCTTTTAGTGTACATTTTCATTTTTTAAAACAAATATTGCTCAATCTTTTGCTAACGCTTCTTTCAGTGCCTACTTTGAAATTCTTTTATTGTTTAATGACAGAGAAAGGTAAGTAATAAGGAATAAAAGAGAAAGACTCTAAAGATTAAGTTAAGGAACGAACAACTATGCTCTTAAAATCATTCGTAATAAACTACAACGAATGGGAAAATCTTTAGGTTATATAACTTTTCAAACTGTGTACAGCGCCTTTCACGCGTTTTTTTTTTTTTTTTTCCCCCTAAAGCAGTCAAAGAAATTATTCTGTTTTTGCTTAAAAATAATTACACTTCCACTTTAAAATTACAAAACAATTAAGAATACATCAAGTTAAGCTACCTAGGCTTCCTGCATTCATTCATTCTCTTTGGCATTGAGTCATTCAACATAATACAGTCTTTCTTTGTAATCTGTTGCCCACAACACCTGTTCTTAGGGTTTTTTTCTTGGGAACTTTCACGCTTTCTAGTTGCGAAAATTGTCTAGAGGATTTAAATCTGTGCTACAAACTGGCCAACCCAAAACTTCAGAAAATCGCTGTATGCAAACCATGCTGACAAGGTGACACGGTGCATGATCGTGTTAAAAACAAACTTTCTCCAAGAAGGTTCTTCTACTTGACAACTTGATTTCTTCCATAATTTTAATGTACCTGCTCGTCTCAATAACTCTGATTTCCCTGGTCGTTCGTCTTATCGTATGTATTTCTTCTTTGGTCTTCCGAAGATATGCCAATAACAGTTACAAAGCGTCTGAATTTTGCCACAACAAATCCCACCCACGTTTTAGAAATGTTCAATGACATGCCATTTCACAAACAAAAAACTATTTTTTTACAAATAAAGACATAGAATATCTTAACGTTTTTTTCAACAATGAGCTTTCAAAGTCAATTGTTATCCAATAAGAGGCAAATAACTGATTTCAGTATTTTTAAAAATTTAAATGTCTACTGGCATGCCTGGATATTATATAAATGTGATGGAATTTTTCAAAAATCCATTTTTATTTTCATTTAAAAATTTGACAACATTTAGAGGAAAACAAAAAAATAACGAACTTCGTACCACTTACTAACATCTCAGAATATTAACCGGTAGAGTCGACAATGTGCAAATGTTTTTCTTATATTCAAGTAAAATTGAAGAAAAGTAAAATGAACTAAAAATATACAATTCTTAGGCATTTCTAAAAAAATGCACATCCAATCGGAAAAAGGAAAATATGGAGCTATTGTTTCTTAAAAGGTTCCATTATCAGAGCTCTCCCATGAGGTGATTACATATTAAATACATTTACATAAGTTTAGAACCTAAACAGGCAAACATCGCACTGTGCACTGATGCAATTTCAAACGAGATAGAAATGTATGAAGCTATCCTGAAATATACAAGATTCTTTGTACACTTTGTCGTACACTTTAACGGCAAAATGATCAAACAATTTTCATTGTTATTTATTTTTAATACATTTTCAGGATCCTTTTAGTAATTTTAACAATCTCAATTTGGTAATCTTTGCGTTTTGAGAACTCCACAAGACATTAAAAAAGGCATTTTCACAAAACTTGCTATCTACAAAAATAAAAATGTTTAGTATGAACATTTGTTTACTAAGCAAATTTCTATGAGACTTAAATATTTAAAAATCAACACAATAGCACAGGTTACTGCTTTACAGCGATACATGAAATGAAGTTTTTTTTTTTTTGATTAGTGTTTAACGCCCTTTTTACTACTGAGGCACCACAGGTGATGTCACTAATGATACATGAAATGATAAATTGGGAAAGGTTTTTTTATTTTAAAGGAAAGAATCGTTCGAGACTTAAGTTTAGGGTGCCACCACGGCATTTGCCATTTATGAGGACTGAGGAAAACCTGAAAAAAAACCTCAGTCAGAGAGAACGGTCCTGGAGGGGATTCGAACCCCAGACCTCCCGCTCACAAGTTCGCGCCTTAACGACCTCGGCCACTCGTGGCGGTATGAAATGAAGTAATTACATTTTCTGGGACTAACAATGAAAAATGAACATTAAAATGTCATCTTTTTTCAAAACTCATTTTAAATGCCTTGTAAGCATAAGAAACTTATTATACACTCGTTAATATTTCAACCATAATATATGCGGGTGGAGGTTGTAATTTTTATTAAAGATATAAAAATAGAAGGATACTAAAATTCGTAAATTGTTAAACGTGAACGAAAATTGAAAGAATTGTAAACGAAACGGTAATAAAAAATAGCGATATTTTCAGTGTAGAAGATGAAATCATATAGAGCAAGGTGTCAGTTGATACCGTGATAGTAGGCATACCGCCTCTCTGTATAATTATTTTGCCAAGCTTATACAGTAGTTGTTGCTATAAAGGTGTACTGAAGAACTACAGATCGCATTAGTACCTAGTGCAGTAAACTCAAATGTAACTAAGGCTTCGTAAGTCGCAGAAACAAGGGTATTAGCGAAAGAAGCTAACGGCTTAGTTAGATATGTTGAATAAAAAATGAAAACGTAAGTCCTCCTAGCGGTTAGATAGATCCTAAAACAAGAAAGCAAGGCACTAAAAGCTATTACAGGTTTCCTCCAACTCAGATAAAACAAGGAGAGATTCGGTTTTATGGTGATGCGATCTTTATTCTCCAGAAATGTTACTCCCCTTTGCTCTCCTCTTCCGGATGTCACAATGCTATAGTTTTGTTTATGACTGCAACAGAGCTTTACGGAATCCGGCTCTAATTTTAAAACCCACTTCTCTTGCTTAACAAAATGGCGTTGTTTATTTCAATCCACATTAGAACGTAGATAATACACATTTCAGACGGGTGAAAGAACTGATTTATGGGTTAAATTTGATAGGTAAATTAAATATGTACTTGCCATAGAAAACGAGTTAAAATACATTTTAATTAAGTTTGTATGAACAGAAGAATAAAAGATAGAAACTAATTATGAATCTAAAAAAAAATTACTAATCATATTATTTTGCAATATAAGTTGTCTTATTTATTATTACAAATATAATGCATTTTTTCTCTCTCAGAACTAACCTAAAACACCTGAGCATCTTCAAGGAATTCTGCACCACGTTACCTTCCTGTGCAGTCTTTTGGCACATCTTACCCTTGTGAAGCTATATCAAAACTTTTCATGGGCACTTTTCTTTTGGTTAGCATGATTTTTCATTTTTGTCTCAATGCTACTGCCATGATTCATACTGTTGTCTTGGCATGACTTTGCTGAAATGCAGAGCTTGCAGACGTCATCTATACACTGTCTTTTCATATAATGAGAATATGATTATACCACACAACTTTTGAAGGATAGCGTCTTCTCAGAATGACGAGATGCCTTGGGACCGAACACTGCCTAAGACTAAATAAGATATGTACTACTAAAGTTTCACATTTTTACGTAGAACGACACAGCGACGCTACGAGGGTAGGTCCACAAGTTTCCAGCCGTTTTCTAGCTATGATAAGGACAAAAACTATATTTCACTTTTCAATATAGTTACCCTTTATTGCAATACACTTCTCAATTCTTTGAATTAACATTTCAATACCCCCCCCCCCCATATAGTCAGAGTTTTGTTTGCTAAGTGGGCATAAACAGCATCATCACTTCTTAGTCACACTTAAATTTCCTTCCCCGAAGGTTCTTCTTCAGTTTTGAGAAGAGGAAATAGTCAATGGGAGCTAGATCTGGGCGATAGGGTGGATGGGCGATCTCCTGGGAGCCAAATTCCTTCACAGCTTCCTTTGCAACAAGAGCTGTGTGCACAGGCGCGTTGTCGTGAAGAAGGCGCACACCACCACTCAGCTTTCCTCGCCTTTTCTCTTTGATGGAAGCACGTAGTCTATGCAGTAGGCCAGCATGGTGTTCCTCTCCTTGAAGTCAATGAAGAGTATTCCTTCACATTCCCAAAAGATTGTGGCCATGATCTTCTTGGTTGACTGAGTGACCTTGGCCTTTAGAGGCGGTGCTTCGCCAGGTTTATGCCACTCCACTGATTCTCTTTTGGACAAGGGATCATAGTAGAGAACCATAGTTTCATCTCTGTAAAAGTGTTTGCAGAATTTCTCTTTCATTACCATGTCATAGCTATAAAATGCCTTACAACAGATGACTCGTTGCTGCTTTTGGGCTGAGGAAAGAAGTTTAGGCACTAACATTATTCATGTTTAAATGTTCATGAATAATTCGAAGGAGTGTTGTTTTAGAAAGGCCCAACCCTGTTGCTATTTTTGTAACTTTGAGCCGCCTGTCTTCCATAATTTTCCTTCCACAAAAGCGAAGTTTTCAGGAATGAGTACCTCCATGGGCAGACCTACACGCTCTTCGTCTTCAATGCTTTCTCGACCCACTCGAAAAAGTTTGGCTCATTCTTTTACGGAAGAATATGAGGGAGTTCTTCCCCGTATACACCGCCCAATCGCTGTTTAATTTCACTTGAAGTCGTTCTTTTTTGAAGAAGTAAATAACAGCTCGAAACTCTATTTTGAACATGTTACAATCTTCTACACAAAGCATTCTTTATGCAACTATATCTGAACAAGTGAACACAGTTACAGCTGCAATTATTTATTTAACAAATATGGTATAACAACAGATAAGGATTTTGTGAAGGCGATAATCCTTATCGGCAAGGCCGGAAAATTATGGACCTACCCTCGTAAGTTTAATTACATAGCAGATACTATTGTGATTAGAAAGGTTACTGGAAGCCATCTTAATCCTAAAACAACAAAGTGTTAAAGTGCGTTCATACCGGGAACTTATCTTACAGATTTGTTCCTTACAAAGCAAATGAAGTGTATTTACATTTGGAACCGTGGTATAGGACATTTATGCAAATCATTTTCAACATGCAGAAAATTTTTTGCTCTATGCTGTTATTGTGGGAGATAATGAGAGGGAAGAAAGGAAAACGTAGGACTTTTTTTTTTTGTTGAAAAGGGATTTCATATGTCTCGTTCCTGCCTAATGCTGAAGATGTTGATTTATTTATTTTCGTAAATTTCATGTTGTAGTGAGATTTTAAGGTTGTACCTTTTTTCCCATTTCCCCTGTTTCAATTTTGAGGACAGAAGCAATATCACGCAAATCCATCTTCTTAAACATATATTTTTGTGATTAACAACTTCATGTTTGTTAATGCCGTTAATTGAGTCAATGTGCGCATGATCAGGTTGCAGAACAAGAATTGTTTTCGCTCGTATAGCGATACACGGAATTATCTCATACATGTATAAAACTCATTCATTTGTATGAAACAGGAAGGAACTTGTTGCATTCCGACCAGAACATGTTTGGAACACAAATTATGTACAAAAAGCTCCCGATGTGAAGACGGGGTATTTTCGGCCCTGCCCCAGCAAGTTTGACAAGCTGTTTGCTAGCAAACGAACCCGTATATATCTTCCAGGCAGGCACGGAACCCTCTTGCGTTGTATGTGTAAATATATAACTGAAAATCAAAGTTGTCGGACCTGTATTTCAAGTTCTGGTCATCTCATACTGCATGGAATTTTACAGGAAATAAAAATGTTTGACCTTCATTAGGGTATTACCGTCGAAGTCACCAATAGGCTTAGAGCTGCTAGTCTTCCCAAGGAGCAGAAATAGACATATCACCCAATAGATTGCCGCTAGTCGCTATTGACGAGCTCTACTTAATCTCTAAGTATATGCACGGGCAGGCAGAATCTCAGTGAAAATCTTTACTCTATATTTTAAAGTAAGAACATTAAAAATAAACATGCAATATTAAGAAATGTTGTATTTTTATAACAGTGGTTAACACCCTTTTTTACCACAGGCAATGAACACTGGTGATACATGAGATGAAATGATATAGCTATTGGGAAAAATTTTTTTAAGGAAAAAATTGTTCTAGGCCTAAATTTACGGTACCCGGTCTTGCGGGATTGAACCCCAGACCTTCCGCTCACTAGGCCGCGGCTTAACGACTTCGGCCCCCTTGGCAATAAATTTTGTATTTCTATCATGTTTTCATTGTATAGATTGATGCTCATTACTGAACAATTCCATCTTGCCTATTTTAAAACAAATATTATGAACATCTGCATAAAATGATGTTCCGCGCGTTACTTATTACTTTCTTTGAAATAACCTTTTCATACATAACGAAGCGTTACTTGCTCACCAATGTCTCAGTATCTACTATCTCAACGGTGTGATACACTGATTCCCAATCGGGCATTCACCAGTCAAAATGCTTAGGGCCAACCTAAATTGAAACTGGATCCCCTTGTGTTTAATTTAAAATATATCGCCTGGTGTACGATTTATACATATATGTAAAATATTATCACAGTTTTAAAACGTAATTTTCTCTTTTGCCACAACCACCACTGCCAGTACTACTACCACTACTACTACCATTACTACTACTACTGCTACCCTTACTACCACCACTGCTACCCTTACTACGACTACTACTTCTACTACTACTACTACTACTACTACTACCAACAACAACAATAATAATAATAACATTAATAATAATAATAATAATAATATCAAAATTTTAAAATATAATTTTGTCGTCCTGGTGGTAACCATACTTGCCTCCTAAACCCAAGATCGCGGGTTCAAACCCGGCCAGGATCGATGGATTTTTTCGGGGCGTAAAAATCCTAAGTATGGCTTCCTTCGGAAGGGAAGTAAAGCCGTGGGTCCCGTGTCGTACATTTACGGCACGAAAAAGAACCTCAAGCCTGAAAGATGAGGTCTCTGAGCAAAATTTATCGGCCTTTTCACGCCCTGAATTGAATGGGACGCTGATGACCTGAGACGTTAAAGAGAGTCCGTAAATAAACCAAATCAATAAAAAATGTAACTTTCTCTTATGCCACAACCACCACCACAATCATCACCACTACCTATTATTATTATTATTATTATTATTATTATTATTATTATTATTATTATTATTATTATTATTAAATTATGATCGTTGTTGTTATTATGCGCTATATCAAAGTGCGGCAATATATAAACATATTTAGGTATCTGTTTTTTTAAACATTTACAAATGCAACAATAAAATGCCTTAATTTGAAGAGAGTAAGAACCAACTTTTAGTACTAGTGCTGCAGGATTTCTAATGCACGACGTCTTTTAGATATAATACGAAGGCTGTGCATGCAAAACCAGTTGTTTCAGTTCCTCGGGAAGGTCGACGTAAGAGGAATGTGCATAAGGATTGAGAGGTGAGAGAAGACGGGTGACGGAATGCTTAGCAATCATGTGTCAGCGTGCTCGCGTGACTGACATAAATTATCTTTGATTTAGTTGAATAAAATGCAATAATAATTACGAGTTGTTTTCTCTTATGTCCTATGACTGTACGCTCAAAAATAAATGTATTTGTCTCCAGTAGTGGAAATTTTTATCATAACTTAATGGTGAAGGCACGACACATTTCACTGTTAACAAAAAACAAACAATTATAATGGCATTTATCCTACTATTAGTGTATAGGTAAATGTACACAATTTATGCAGATGACAAACAAATTATTATACTATAGAGGAAATAGCAAGAGGGAGAGAGGTAGGGAGGGAGGGAGAGAGAGAGAGAGTAGACATTTACATAGTGTATGAAAATTTCCTGATCTCTACAAATACCCGAGAGATCGCTTATTTCATTGTGCAAGACATGTGTTTATTTACGCTGGTATGTAAGACATTTTATTGAACACTTTTTGGGAATAACAGAGGTACTGGAAATATTACTCAAAGAAATGACAACTTTATTGTACACTTCCCTCTTGACCATTCACTGCTGCATAAAAAAATCATAGCTAAATATTCAGTTCAACTAAAATCTGTCACAGAAAGCCTACAGTCCGTGAACATTAAACTTATTTGAACTTTCAGAACATATCCAAGCTATTGTTAACTATTTTTAAATATAAGGAATCTGAATTTGAAACAAATTTGAGCAGTGTTGAAACAGTCTACAATTCCTGGAGTAAGTAATATTCGACAACCGCCGATCTTTCAAATCGTCCATTTGTTTCTTCAATTGAATATAACAGAAAATCTGTTTTTACCCCCTATTAGGTTTCTCTGATTTAAAAGAATATTTTTAGAAGAAAACAGGGGAGCTTTGGAAATTATTTATTGTTGCCCCTAAGTACCGCAGTTTAAATGAAATGGGAGAGCTGGAAATCCATCAAAAGTAAAGACCCACCCCAGCGTTTGCGTAAGTGATTTTTTTAGTAGTGTTTAACGCCCGTTTTTACTACTGAGGTACCATAGGCGGTGTTTGCGTAAGTGACCAGGAAAACCACAAAAACCCAAGCCGCACAAAATTCACGTCTCTCTCTCTCTCTCTCTTCCCCCTCTCTCTTTGTGATCATTGTTTTTGATGAGTGAACAAGGTATTATAAAAGTTATTTTCCTTAAAACTTCAAAATAATTTACTACTAACAATTGTCGACTGATAATGTGCAGTTGGTGCCGGAATATGTATAGTTAAGTGACATTCCTTATCTAGTACTTTATACGACACAAGAAAGGTATTGTAATAAAGCTCAATTAAAATTGTTTTACCTCATATAAAATAACAATTTTTAGTATCAATTAAGTTAGGAAAAAAATTATAATTCACAATGGTTGTGTTGCGCAATATTGGTTATATGCTTCTAATTTATACTGTATATCCATCTGGCAGTGGTTTTATTGATTCCACTGTCAGAAAAAAGATAAAAATAAATAAATGCGAAGAAATTAAAAATATTTCGAGCGTGACAGGAAAGGTCTTTTTATTCGTTTTAAAAGAAAAAGGCGTTTACAGATAAAGGGCCTCTCTGTATTTGCCAATAAAAAAAGCTGGTGATAGAACAATTAAAAATTCCGCAAATAACATTTCCTTTTCCGTAAGTATAGCAATAAGACGCAATGAAGAAACGGAGGATGACGTGTCAAGACAAATAGAAGTTTAACTACTGGTTCCAGATAATTTTCTCTTGATACAGAAAAGAGCTTTTATATGACTGTATTTCCAGGGTTCATAGTGAGAGTTCAATGTGTCTGAAGAAAGTTTAGTGTTCTGTCCACAACAAAAGGAAGGATCAATTTTGAAAAGCTGCGTAGAAAAGTTTGATGTTGATGACAGTAAAGTTTATATATCTATGCGGATTGTGACTGGTCTGTAACAGAGAAGATAAATAACTGTGTTATTTATCCCGCCGTGAATTGAGTTAATGTGATTGGATCACGCACTTATTAACATAACATATTTTAGTTAGCTTAAGTTAAAATTATTTTGTGACCCTTTAGAGCAAAGGAAAGCTTAATCATTTCCCCAAACATTGAGTGGAATTTAAGTAAATACAGCAATTTTATATTGACTATTACATTCATGTGACGTCATCTTAAAATGGATCAATTAAACGAAAAGAAATTCAGAATTGTGACCAACCATAGCCGGATTACGGAGTTAAATTATTAAAAAAAATTATCAAATTCATTTTATCACGCGACGTACATTTGTCTTGTGGTTAATGTGCCAACACTATACCTCCACTATTTATAATTCCTGAACAACCTGGTGGTGTATTGGAAACCACACTTGCCTTTTAAGCCCAAGGTCGCGGGTTCCATCCCGGCCAGGATCGATGGATTTTTTTTCGGGCGTAAAATCCTAAGTATGGCTTCCTTCAGAAGGGAAGTAAAGCCATGGGTCCCGTGACGTATATTTACGGCACGATAAAGGACCTCAAGCCTGAAAGAAGAGGGCTATGAAAAAATAAATTTGTCGGCCGTTTCACGCCCTGAATTGAATGGGATGCTGATGACCTGAGATGTTAAAGAGCGTCCTTAAATAAAACAAATAAAAAAAAAAAAAACAACAAGACTCACTGAGCACTTTTGCTAGAGGCAGTGGGAACCTATTGATGACAATAAAAGCATGGACAATCGACAATCATAACGCAAAATGGAGGGCTTTTCAAAGCGTTTTGGTCATGTGTCAAATGTGCAAATTGATCTTATCGTTAGGAATTCCAAACCACAGCATACAAAGAAATATAGAGACATTGTATGCTAGCTTAAGTTTTCCTCAGTTGGTGTTAGAAAATCGAACGCTAGCGATTGTAATAGTGGACTTTAGTCCATTTCAGTTTCACGGTTTCTGAATATAATAAATATTCATTAAGTATAACATTTTATACAGGTGTTAATATTCTGTGTGCAAATGTCAAACAAATATCACTTTTATTCTTATTCTATTTATGAAATACTCCTAAACCCGTATTTGGCCTTGGCATCATTGACAATCGACATTTGTCTGTCGCAAGATTGCTTGAAAAGGTAAAGTACAAAAATATAATTATTACAGTATTTAGAGGAATTATATATAAAATCTTATTTTATTCTTGAAATAGAATTAATATTCACTCACTAAATTCGTGAATTTATCGGTAATCTCAGATCCTCTTGTGATATTACTTGTGATAATTTAAAATACTAAGCAACTGTTAGAACTTTGTGCTTGAATCTGAAAGTGGAGGAACATATAGACCTTTTTAATAGGGTTTAAAGCCCGTTTATACTCACAGGAGTTGGATATTGATTATACATGAGATGAAATTATAAATTGGGAAAGCATTCTTTTAAAAGAAGAAATCGTTCCAAGTATGAGTTTAGGGTATCTCCCCGGAATGAGGCAACTTATAAAAAGCCTCAGTCAAAGAAGACAGAAGACAATCGAACCCTCGTGCCTCAATGACCTCGGTCACCTTTAACGGTACACCTGTATTCATAAACCCATTTTGGCAACTATTTCTGTGTTTTATCAATTCGTGCTTTTCTAGCTCTTCTTGTTGTTTCAGGAATTCCTTTGTTTTATTTTAATTTTTTGCTATGTTTACGTCTTTTTCTTGGCTTATTAATTTGAGTTCGCTTTTATGTTTTTTTCTTATTGACTTCTTTACTGTTTTTCTGCTACTCTGTTTTCTTTGCTTTCTAAGAGCATTCTAATACGCTTTGTTCGTAAATTTTTCGTGATGAAATTTACCCTTTTGTTATTTCTTGTATTATGGCACCTATTCAAGAAAATGTAATGGCATTCTGGTTTAATAAATGCAAGTATCATTCGAAGCAATTAGCTAAATATACAGGACATTTGGTTTCCTTTCTTATTGTACTATTACTGGTATTTATCCTAACGGAATATTAGCTCATTTGTCGTTGTCCGCTATGGCTCCGAACACTCATAACCAGTTTCGCTTATTTAGATACCGCCAACTCTCAACAAATGCCCCGTTGAATCCTCAATGATAGAATTTACAGTAATTTTACTTTTCTAATTATTTAGTTTTATTGGAATTATTTCAACATGTTGTCTAAATATATTACCGCTGTTAACAGTATCTTGAAATGTGTGAATAATTTGTTAAATCCCCTAAAAAGAAATCTTTGCAAATTCTGGGTTATACGTATTTACAACATAAACATGTATCCCTATTCAATTTGTTGTCCTTCCGGCATATTTTTCACCGCTGATCGCAGTGTCGCCTTTTGACTTGTCGGTCCTGGTAGTGTAGTGGTCACCATACTTGCCGCCTAAACCCAAGATCGCGGGTTCGATCCCGGCCGGGACAGATGGTTTTTTTCGAGCGTAAAAATCCTAAGTATGGCTTCCTTTGGAAGGGAAGTAAAGCGTGGGTCCCGTGTCGCACATTTACGGCACGATAAAGAACCTCAAGTCTGAAAAAAGAGGTCTCTATGCAAAATCGCCCTGAATTGAACGAGACGCTGATGACCTGAGATGTTAAAGAGCGTCCCTAAATAGACCAAAAAAAAAAAAAAATAAATAAAAACTGACTTGACTACAATACCTAATTCCTACCGGAGTTAAACGATATTACTATTGGTAAACTAAATTAACTCAGCCTACATCAGACCGCCACGGGTAGCCGAGGTCGTTAAGGCGCGGACTCCTGAGTGAGAGGCCTGGGCTTCGAACCCCTCCAGGACCGTCCTCCCTGACTAAGGTTTTTTCCAGGATTTCCTCAGTCTTCATTAACAGCAAATACCTAAATTTCGGCCTGGAACGTTTCCTTCCTTAAAAAAACTGATTTCCAATTTATCATTTCATGCCACATGGTATTTAAAACGGGCCATCAAAAAAAGCCTACATCAGATGTCACTTCCTGACTTCAAGTTTCGCCCTCTCTCCAAATATGAAGCCCTTTCCTGGCTTCTAGTATCATTTAGAAAAATTCATTAACGATTTTCAAGTGTGATTCTAAATTTCTAGATAAAATCAGCATTAAAAAGGCTGTCTAATAATATTCATTGAATAATTCTTCCTTTGATGAATGATTTTCATTAGTATTACAGGACATTTCTTCTTACAATGCCGAAGCTTACCGACAACTTGATGATGTCACTTATGAACTATTGTCTTCCGACCCCTACACCCAAGTTTAATTAGGATATAGCTTTTTTATTGTTTCTTCTGGTACTACAGACGGATTTAGTTCCTAAGATATTGATATACTTACTCCTAATGTCCTTCGTATTTCATCGTATTCTTTTCCCCTAAACTCAAAAAGAACTGTCCAGACCACTCCATGGTTGTGAGTTCTGACTCCATAGCATTTCTGCCCTAGTAAATTTTCTACGCCTAAGTCGTCCTATATCAAAGATTTCTTAGTACACTTAAGAGAATTGACCCTTCGGCATACACTAAAATACTTCTGGCCACTATAGACGTCACTTTATACTAACATCCGCCACCATGAAAGAATAGCAGCTATTAACGCTTCTTCTCTCGAGCACATCTCACGGAGTTTTTTTTATAATTTACCTTGTCTGGTTCTCACTCAAAATCTTTTAGTTACTGTCTACAAATTAAAGGAATATTGTTGGATATATTAATGATCTTTTCTTGCTTTGGACTCATGGCTCCGAATTCTTCGATCAGTTCATTTCTTCTGTCTGACCCTCCTTATTTACAATCGTGAACATTATAACCACCAATTTGAATCATACCAAATGATCCTTTTTCTCAATCAATCCGCGGTCACCGTCTTTTTTTTTTTTTTTTTTTTTTTTTTTTTTTTTTTTTTTTTAACACGCTTCAACTTTCGATGCCTGTAGGTAATGCAAACCTAGTTCAAAAGTTCCAAAACCAAAAGTATTCCTTCTTTAACATTTACAATCCCGAAGCATCCAACCTATTTTGAAAGAATGTCACAAATACTTTATTAATGCATAGATTTTTCTAAGCTTGTAACCGCATAACTTTTAGAATATTCCCTAACCTTAAACGTCTATTTTATCGCAACTTATCTACATCCAAAACACACCGTCCGGTCGCAGGGTCATATCCTTGCCAGCGCTCTAAATGCAGAACCTGTTTTCGTTCCACAGTCTCAATGTATCCAGGAATTTAACATCTGCAGTTGTTTCGCTTCTTCGAAGACCAATCACAGCTGTTCTTTTAGAACCAAGCAATCTCCTTTGCCAGTCCCAAAACAAGGATTTTGATTTAACACTTATTCATGCGTTATCGACTCATGTCTCTGGAAGTTACCTTGCAGTTAACAGCTCTATTTTTGCATAAAGCGCCCGCTCCATCAAGTTTAATTCTTACGTTTGAATATTCCCTTTTCTATTTTGTTCTTATTATTATTTACTTATTCAACTATTAATATTAACGAAGTCTCACGTTCCAAAGATATATTTTTATGTAGGTCTAAATAATGTTTTATCCTTGAGGTTCATAATTTTTGTAATTAGATCAATTAGGCCTTTTTTTATTGGCGGGGACGCTAATCAGCAGATATGGCACTGTTAAAGTTACGCTCTGGGTTGCCAGTTGACTTTGCCGATGAGCTGTGCAGGGGAGTGTGGGTTGTGTTGCGCATACTTTGGTGTTTTTTTTTTTTTTTTTTTTTTGAGTAGTGTTTAACGCCCGTTTTTACTACTGAGGCACCACAGGCGGTGGACACTGATGATACATGAGATGAAATGATAAATTAGGAGAGGATTTTTTTTAAGGAAGGAAGCGTTCCAGGCCTAAGTTTAGGTACCTCCCCGGCATTTGCCAGTTATGAAGACTGAGGAAAACCTGGAAAAAACCCCAGTCAGGGAGGACGGTCCTGGCGGGATTCGAACCGCAGACCTCCCGCTCACGAGTCCGTGCCTTAACCACCTCGGCCACCCGTGGCGGTGTGCTTTGGTGTGGAGGTATGTTAGGATGCTCAGACAGTTTCCCTCATCCGCAGTACACATTCCCGAGCGGTAGGGCTGCAGTCTCGAGACACTCCCGAGCGTTAGCGGAGAAAGCCGAAGGTAGTGAACTTTCAAGATATACCTACATAATATGGTACACAAACACAACGGCATAATAGTTCAGAGATAAAAGGTCGTGCTATAGTTGTGAAGGTAGTGGGTTCAAATCCTCACTTTTTTCTGCCAGAGTTAAAGGAGATTTGCAACCATTGCAATCATTTACTCCCTAACAATTGTACCACGCATATAATGCTCTATAAATTGAAATTTACGATTTTTTTCTACTGCAATCAAAGGAAATTTGCCACCATTAGTGATTTACCCGCCCCTATCCATTTACGAAAAGGAAGCGAGCGTAGCCGTGAGGCCGTAGCGTGCCACAACAAACCACTGGGTACACCGGTTTCTAGGGTTTACCCGAGGCTAGCCTTGGGGTTAATTGCTAATTCCAATAAGGCAACGTGCGGTAAAAATTGTTGGGATTTACCCGCCCTTATCAATTTATATTTACGAAAAGGAGGCGAACATAGCCATGAGGCTGTAGCGAGCCGCAGTAAAGTGGGTCCGCCGATTTCTAGGATTTACCCCAGGTTAGAATTAGGGTTAGTATATGTATATATGTGAATTAATTGGGAATTTCAACAAGAAAATTTGTAGTAAAAAGTGAAAAAAAAAACTCATTTTTTGTAACAAGGAACAACACAATGCAGCCAGAAAGTTACGGAGGACAACGCATAGTTTACATTACCTTTAACAAAAAATTTAATACATGCAATATTTACACTTTTACAAGCGGTCACGCAATCTCCCGTTCAGGACTGAGGGGGTTCGGCTCTCTCCGCTGTCGCTCGGGACTGCAGCTCTACCGCTCGAGAAGTTGTACTTCAGGTAAGGGGCAAGTTGCTCAGACTCTAAGCGTAAGTTTTCGAGTAGGAGCTTTAGGTAAGAAAGGACATCTCGCTACATTTCTCCGCGTACGTCACCCAGCACAAACCCATAAGTAATATCGTGCAATGCACTTATTCTAAATAAATATGTGTGGAATCTCAGTTATCTTGAATCATAATTATGTATTTTAATTTATGTTTGCTCCTTTAAGCCCTATAAAGCAGGATTTCCCAGATTCAATAGGAGAAAGCCCCGAATTAGCTTCACATGGCAATTAGGATATTTAGTAACTTTTAGGAAATCGGGAGTAGGCTCTAAGGTGGTTACTTATTTTTCTTCCTCCGGTTTTCCTTCCTTCCTTCCTTCCTTCCTTCCTTCCTTCCTTTCTTTCTTTCTTTCTTTCTTCCTTTCTTCCTTTCTTCCTTTCTTCCTTTCTTCCTTTCTTCCTTTCTTCCTTTCTTCCTTTCTTCCTTCCTTTCTTCCTTCCTTCCTTCCTTCCTTTCTTTCTTTCTTTCTTTCTTTCTTTTCTCAACATGTTTACACCCATTACCTTCGACCTTCATTTATCTATTTCAGTGCATGACCAATTTCTAATTCTATAGTTCATGTTATTTTAGCTGCATTGTTCCACGAGTTACAAATACAACGTTAGAAATGAAAGCTACTAGGATCTGGTGATGTGTAGAAAATACTCTTGAGCACCCAATCACTACGGGTGACAGAGGTCGTTAAGGCGCGGAGTAATGAGCATGAGGTATGGGGTTCGATTCCTGCTGGGATCGTCCCCCCCTCTGAGGTTTTTTCAGATTTTTTCTCAATCTTCATAATAGGAAAATGCCGAGGAAGTACCCTAAAATTAAGCCTCAAACATTTCCTTAAAAAAAAAAAAAAAAAAAAAAAAATAAAATAAAATAAAATAAAATCGTCCTTCCTGATGAGGGTTTTTTTTCAGGTTTTTCTCGGTCCTCATAAATGGAAAATGCTTGGGAAGCCCCTAATTAGGCCTGGAACGTTTCCTTCCTTAAAAAAACATTTTCCAAATTTATCATTTCATCTCATGTAGCACCAGTGTGCACAACATGTGATTCCTCAGCGGTAAAAAACGGGCGTTAAAACACTGTTCAACAAAAGTGATCACCCACCGCTCATAATTTTATTGAGGTTTGAAAATGTGACCTTAAAGAACAAATTTCCGAGTTATACTATCATATTTTAAAGTTCATTTGTAAATTTGGATTCGCATGCATATTTGAACAAACACTTTCATCCACAAATGTCATAAAAATAAACTTAGTTCAGTATTATCACAGACCCACACAGTAATATGTTAATTTTTAATACTCCTATCATTGAGAAATCATTAACTAAGTAACAGTTTCAAAACTCGCTTTAGTAATTGGAGCTTGTCAAGTTCGATGGAATTTTCTTTTCATTGTCTAAAATTTAGCAAGGTTTATCATAACGTTCCGTTTATTTCCTGCACGCTAATTCTGAAAGTATGAGAACACTTTAATAAAATTGCTGTTTTAAAATGTACAAGTGTTTGAACTCTACAAAACCTATATTTATAACATAATTTTATTCCTAAGATCAGTTTTCAATGTGATATTTGGTTATAGCTGTCCTTCAAATCATTTCTAGCAATTAAAAAAACTTAACCACCCCTCCTCTAGGATGCGATCATTTAGATCACAAAATATAACACTCATTGAATTTGGCCTTTGGAAAAGCTTGAATGACAGCAGTGATTTTTAAAGACATTTTGAAGACAAACATTTCAATATTTGCCAGAGTTGCAGCGTGTTAAGCAAACTATGGGAAAAAAAAAAAAAAAAGAAAAAAAAAAGAAAGAAAAAAAAAAGATGCCGTTTTCAACAACCTCTTTAAAAAGTAGTAGTTCATTTTTGCATACAAGGACTAGTTTAAAAGTTTTAGGGATTATTTGAAGTTTATTACATTGAGAGGCGTGTGTTTTCTTCTGCCGTAAGTGCTTTACCAATCGATGCATATACCTTATACAATAAATAAATAATAACTTTACTGATGTAAAACATGTCGCAGCAAACACATAGTAAAGTACGCAAGTTAACAGAATCTATCATGAGATTATTTCTTGCAATGCAAAAGATTCCATTCCCCGGTCAAAATTTTAGAATTTCCTCTTTCTGTTTGTCACACTCACAGTGACGGCTGATGAAGTTTTTTCTCGCTCTGAAAAGGTATAACTTTAGGCGAGATAGATTTAATTCAATCATTATTTTAATCGTTGGATGGATCATAAAAAACACTAATACAACTACAACAGAATACGTTAAATTCTGTTGATGAAAACATAACCCAACACTGAAAAAAAAAATAATTACAGTTAATAAAAAGGAATAAATCTAAGAATCGCTTAAAGAAAGAAAGAAACTCGAAAGAATAACGCGCAATAACGCGCGAGTGAAAAAAACGGAAATTGCGCAGGTTAACGCAAGATGTTGTTCCACATTAGGCAAAACAGTATTCTGTGTTGGGTATATGAAATTTCCTCGCTAAAAGCTGTTACTACTATCAAGCGGAGCGTGCTGCTTTTCCGGAACTCTTTAACGATGCGAGAGGGAAAATGAAACGCAAAATTGTATTTTAAAATACCATTACTACAATGTTAATGGCCAGAAACAGAATTCCAACAACTACAGCAATATATCTCATTACTGCGCGCAAGTTCAAACATGCGTGGGCGACCCTTAGAAACCAGCCAAGCAGCATGACTTCTTGCATGAATGTAAACGGTTAACCGTCAAGCTTGTGAAGAGCCTTGAAGAGTGGGTCAGCTCAAAAGCAGTTCTCCTCAGTTATTTAAAATAGGTACACTACAACTAGATTTGTTCATGTTCATATCTTTACAATGTCCACTTCTTTGGTTCAGGTGTATACCTGCTTTGCTGTTCAAACGATAATCTGGGCTCCATTTTGTTTTAGCAACGCTAGCATAACGAAATGTGAGTCTCATCTGTTTATAGAACAGCATTCGATAATCTTGACTTCATTTGTTCCTTGTTGATTTACCTGTCAGGTAGCAACGCTAGCATAACGTAATGTGAGTCACATCTGCTCACAGAACATCATACAATAATCTTGGCTTCATTGTTCATTGTTGATTTACGATAATCTTGGCTTCACTTGTTTATTGTTGATTTATACATCACGTAGCAAGGCTATCATAATGTATGTGAGTCACATCTGTTTACAGAACATCATACGATAATCTTGGCTTCATTTGTTCATTGTTTTTTTATTGTTGATTTGTCTGTAGCGTAGCAACGGTATCCTAATGTATGTGAGTCACATCTGTTTACAGAACATCATACTATACATTACTGTTGTTTTTCGATCCAACTTTATTTTTTGAGTAGTGTTCGCCCGTTTTTACTGCTGAGGCACCACAGACGGTGGACACTGATGATATATGAGATGAAATGATCAATTGGAAAATGATATTTTTATTTTAGGAAGGAAACGTTCCAGGCCTAAGTTTAGGGTATCTCCCCAGCATTTGCCATTTTTGGGGACTGAGGAAAACCTGAAAAAAAAAAAAAAAATCAGTCAGGGGGGACGGTCCTGGGGGATTCCCTAGACCTCCGCGCCTTAATGACCTGGGCCACCCGAGGCGGTGGTTCAACTTTGAAATATATTAAATAAATATCTACTGTGAAAGTGTGTACATTTTTTGGCACCCTCAGGTATTAAGCACCCCATCTCCAGAACTACCCACACCTTCAGCAATCTCCTGCACCTTCCAGTTTTTGATCACTCTATACCATGTAACCGTAGATTTTATCAAATAATTTCGGGAACCGTTACCTTGACAGGATGTTCGGAATGGTCCGCATCCTTGTGCTCTTTCGGCCATATCTAAACTTAACAAACGTTTATACGGTTTTTAGTGAAGTTACAGTTTCTCGGGCTTCGTCTAAGGCCATTTCCCCTCTCGAAGTGTAATGTTTTATTGATGCACGAAATTCGTGATTCTCATTTTAAACGCTTGTTTATACACCTAAGCAGGAAAACCGCTCTCAAATGCAGAATAAGCTTCATAATCATGTACACCTTTCCTCAACAGTAACAACCAAAGTGTTACAAAGGTTGTGACTTGAAAAAAAACAAGTGCTACATTTTGAGAGTTTGCATGGACTTATCCAGCAGTTCTCCTAACTTGTGATTAGGCACTTAAATGTGCAATAGTATTCATATTTTTTTCCGAAGCATATGTGAAACATTAATTCGTTGGACATTGCTTTAATTGTTTGAAGGATTAAATAAAATCCAAACATGAATGTAATAAAAATATAGTTGAAAATAATTCGCCTTTTATATCATTATTTAATAATATAAACTTAAAAACTACACTAATACAATAAAGTCCAAATTTAACAAAATCGTTAATCACTAATAAATGTTTACTTCACTAATAATTGTAGCCCATAATCACTGCTGTTAAAAGTTGGCGAAGTCCTCTAGCTCTACTTTGAGGGAGTGTATTGGTTGACGACTAAATTGGATTAATTAAATGGATTTGAAGTGGCCACTCACTAATCACCAACGTTTGTCGATATTGAGGTTGTTGACGTAAGAGCTTCTTGTCGATCGCCAACACTTTCTACGACACTCGGTCTCACGGGGATAAAATGGGAATTAACGAGGCGTGAAAGAACACTCGACACGACATACGAGGGTAGGTCATAAATTTCCAGCCTAACTATTTTCTAATATGATAAAGACAAAAACAATATTCAAATATAGCTACACTTTAATACAATACACTTCTCACGTCTTTGAATTAACATTTCAAACCCCCCCCCCCCCGAAAATAGTCAGAAATCTTGTCTATAAAATGGGCATAAACAGCATCCATCACTTCTTCGTCACACTTAAATTTCCTTCTTCGAAGGTCCCATTTGAATTTTGAGAACAGAAAATTATCACTTGGAGCTAGATCTGGGCTGTAGAGTGGATGGTTGATCTCCTTGAAGCCACATTTTTTCACAGCTTCCTTTGCAACGAGAGCTGTGTGCAGAGGCGCGTTGTCATTAAGAAGGCTTACGGCACCACTCAGCTTTCTTTGATGGAAGCAATTAGTCTGTGCAGGAGGCCAGCATAGTACTCCCTGTTTACTGTGGTATTCCTCTCCTTGAAGTAATTGAAGAGTATTCCTTCACAGTGCCAAAGGATTGTGATCATGGTCTTCCTGGTTGACTGAGTGACCTTGGCCTTTAGAGGCGGTGCTTCACCAGGTTTACGTCACTCCATTGATTCTATTTTGGACAAGGGATCATATAGAGGACCATAGTTTCATCTCCTGTAACAATGGTTTACAGAACTTCTCTCTCGTTGCCACGGCAGAGCTCAAAAGTGCCTGACAACAGATGACTCGTTGCTGCTTTTGGACTGAGGAAAGAAGTCTAAGCACCCATCTTGCACTAACCTTATTCATGTTTAAACATTCATGAATAGTTCGAAGGACTGTTACTTTAGAAAGACTCAACCTTGCTGCTATTTCTGTAACTTTGAGCTGCCGGTCTTCCATAATGTCTCCTTCCACAAGAGCGATGTTTTCAGAAGTGAACACCTCCAAGGGCCAACTTACGCGCTCTTCGTCTTCAATGCTTTCTCGACCCATTCGAAAAAGTTTGGCCCATTCTTTTACGGTAAAATATGAGGGGGGGGGGGCGCTTCCCCAAAAACATTGTGCAATCGCTAACTTTCATTTCGAGTACGCACTTCTTTTGTGAAGAACCTAATAACAGCTCGATGCTCCATTATGAACATGGCACAATCTTCTACATAGCCTTTTATCCAACTATATCTGAACAACTGAACACAGCGGAGCGGAATTTACAACCGCAATTATTAACCTAACAGATAAGGTATGACACCAGATGAGGATTTTGTGAAGACGATAGCCCTTATCGGCGACGCCGGAAACTTATGGACTTTCCCTCGTATCGCTTTAACCCCTATAACTCAGATTATGAAATAAATTTATATTTTATGTATGCGAGAAGAACTTTCCATTAGTGTAGCCGTGACCTTCGTCCCCTGCAATTCGGTCTTGATGGTGTAGTGGTAACCAAACTTGCCTTCAAGATCGCGGGTTCAAATTCGGCCAGGATCGATGGATTTTTTCGGGCGTAAAAATGCTAAATATGGCTTCCTACGGAAGGGAAGTAAAGCCTTGGGTCCCGTGTCGTAGATTTACGGCACGAAAATGATCCTCAAGTCTGAAAAGAAGAGGCCTCTGAGCAAAATTTGTCGGCCGTTTCACGCTCTAAATTGAATAGGACGCTGATGACCTGAGATGTTAAAGAGCGTCCATGAATAAAACAAATCAACAACGCCCCGCGCGGTTTGCATTCAGCTGCGCGTGCATATTTAATTAGAAATTGCGATGCCCAGTTCGTTCAATTCATAAAATCTTCACGGGACCGCTCCTCGCGAAAAGGCCGGTCGGACAGTTCAAGGTGGAATCGCGGTGCAGGGGAATCAGAAACTCCGCAGCTATGATTGTCGTGTTATTTATTACTAACCTTAAACACTTATTGGCTTAATAAATTAACTATTATCCTCTACAGAAATAGAAGAAATTCCTTCAAGAATGTAATATTTCAGTTCATATAACGTGTATGAATTTGTCTTATAGACTTTTGCCTTGAATGCCTCCCAGAGATAAAAATCAAAGAGCGTTAACTCGAGGGACTGAGGAGGCGATATTTTCCTAGTGATGACTCTATGTGAATATTTCATGAATTACGTGCAAGAAGACATGGGCTGTATGTACCGTTGCAAAGTCCTGTTGGAAAGTCGCGAACCTATTTTTCCAGGCAATTAATTGGCGGAAAACGGGTTACAAAATATGTTGCACATATCTGTTACTATTTAACGGGTTCTTAAAGAAAAAAAAAATAATAATAAAAAAATAAAAAAAATAAAAAAAATAAAAAAAAATAAAATACACGCCACGGATGACCGATGTCCTTAAGGCGCGGACTAGTGAGAGGGAGGTCTGGGGTTCGAATTCCTCCATGACCGTCTCTCCTGACTGGGTTTTTTTTTTCCAGGTTTTCAGTCCTCATAAATGGCGAATGCCGGGGAGGTACCCTAAAACTTAGGCCTGGAACGTTTCCTTCCTTAAAAAAATATCCTTTCCCAATTTATCATTTCATCTCGTGTATCACCAGTGTCACCGCCTGTGGTGCCTCTGTAGTAAAAACGGCGTTTAACACTATACATTCATTTAAAAAAATAAAATAAAAATAAATAAAAGTTATTATTCTTTCGCCGCTAATGGTACACCATGCAGGTTAGGTTTTTCAGAACTACAGTGTCGTTTCCTCTATGAATTAACTTAGATGGAACCAAAATTCGTTCATAATGCAAATTAGATTAGGATAAATTTCTCCGTCAAAATGGACTATTCAAAATCTACTCCTGGGTGCAGGGTCGCCCGGTTTAAGTTCTTGCACTACAGTAATTTATTAATTTCAGTAGCTTTTTAGTAATTCAAACAGAGGAACGGGAAATTTTAGTTTGATGAGAAAGACGTGAAAGTGATTTTTAAAGAAACGTTCTCAGAGCACGTCCAATGTTCTCTAATGCTTCTTCTGTGAGTACTGTACGTGACTGTGTACACTTTTTGTTATCAATAATATTTCCCGTTTTTTTAAGCTTCGAGTTGGATATTGAATGTCAAGGTTATTATTCCGCCTAATTAATATTTAATACACTGTCACACAACCAAAGAACAAGTCCGTACGTTCCTAGAGTTAAACTCGAACTGATCTCCCCTTCGGCTTCCCGGCCGACTATGAAATGAGACGAGAAGTAGAGGTCGGTCAATGGAGCGTTTCCAGGAAGTAAAAAGCACCCATTATACATTATAATTTTATGGTACACATTAAATTCACGTCCTCTTTTACATGCATTGTATACTTTTACAAAATGCTACAAATAAATTGTATTTCACGGATGTCTATGACTTAATTTTTTTCTGGAGAAAAAGTCAACAAAAACCTGGAAGTTTCCTAGTCCCTAAAATCAATGGAACTAAGCGCTTTATTTCTAGGCATTGTTTTAAGAATTCCGTATCAAACGCCAGACTTCAACTTTCTAGATATTAAAGAAAATAATACGGAAATAAAAACCTCTTTTTCAGTCAGAAGAAAAAAGTTGGAAATGTAAGATCGGGTGTTTCACTCGCCCTCTTTCATAATTTTCCCTTTATTTTTAAAATTAATGATCGTAATTAGTGAAAACTCATTAGAGCATACCTTGTTGTATGAGAATTATGCAAGCGGAGGCGCTGCTCTCCAGCCCACATGTTCTGTATACCCATTAAGGCCTATTGTTTTTCTCTGTCCCCTGCAGTAGTATGGACACTTTAAAGTGCTGTCATTATCAGGTCGTGCTTTTTGTTAAAGCAATACTGTACGTGCAACACGGTATGAACCCGCACCAAGTGGACAGTGCGTGTTTATGTCACATACTGTCCACTTGGTGCAGGTTCATACTGTATTGTACGTACAGTATTGCTTTAACACAAAAGCACGATTTGATGACAGTACAGCCAACAAGCAAACATCGTTGGACGCTCAAGAAAAAGGACGTCCGAAACTGGAAGAAACAACGGCGCAGAAGGTGAAAAATGGGCTGCAAGTATCCCAACAGATCTTCTTGTTGAAACTGTCTCAGGAAATGAGTGTTTCCAAAAAGACATGTCAATAAGCTGCAGAAGAAGAAGAAAAAGAAGAAGAAGAAGAAGAAGAAGAAGAAGAAGAAGAAGTCATGTTGCTACTGTGCAAGAATTGAAAGGACGCAAATACTGTCATTGTCAATGAACATTAAGGAAAGCTAGATGAATCGTGGTTTTCTGATAAGAGTAATTCGTCAGAACTCCGTGTTAGTGCTAAAGAGAATCTTCACACCGCACATCATGAAACAAGTAGGGTATGCTATGCTCTGTAGCAGCCTCATCTATTTCCACACATCGGTCGATATCGTAGTGTACTTGGAAATCTCCCACGAGTTTGTGAATCAGCAGGACGATGGGGGACTCCATACTGGTTATTTTCAGCAGGATGGTGCCATCTATCACACTTCCAATTTTAGCAAACTGAAAAGCATTCCCTATTATGTTAGGAATGTGTCATTTCTAAAGGATTTTGCCCACTTTAGATTGCCTGAACGTAACGCCACCAGAGGAAATGCAAGAAAACATTTGGCGGGAATTGAGTCATGTCATCCCAATGGATAATTCGTGTAACATGGAGAAGCATATGCAGGCATGCCATTTTCAACACTTTCCAAACAAATTATGCTTCTCATACGCGTTAAATATCTCTGACATGTCCATTAGTTTGAAAGTTATACGTGGTAATCAACCTTTCAGAGCGAGTGAAAAACCCGATAGTATATCACGCTGTATAACTTATTAAAGGAGATAAGCTATCATATAATATAATTTGTGATTTATGAGTTAAAACATCTGGGGTTTTTTGTTTTATTTTTAATTATTATGAACATGTATTATTTACGTTATTGTATATTCTGCAACAAGTGACACAACACTTGTGTTTCTTCCTAAAGAGCTTCACTTATTATGTGAGCATTATGTGAGCAATTTATTCATTTAAATGTTTTCTGTCCTATGAACAAATTTATCATATTTTATTATCAAAACGTTTGGTTTTATCAATGTGTTTTTCAAATGACCATCGAAACATCAAAATGCACTTATAGGCAATTTATTCGCTTATTATTATTGTTGTCAATTATCTTAACGTATGTTCATAATTTACCCTGATCTCAGGAAGTGTTTGCTGCTAGTAAATAAGCATTGAGTCACATTTTATGTGATTTTTATTTTTTTATGACCTTTAATTATTTTTTCCTTCTCTTGCTTCTTCTAAAATGATATTTTAATTGCACATTTAAGCTGACATATTTGATGCAGTAATTATCAATTTGTGACATACTTAAGGTAGATAGTATATTTATGTTCAACGACATTTTTTACGGCAACAGTTGTTGAACACCTCAGAAACTCAAATTGCGTACTTTTCAAACCAATAGTTTCCTGATTATTAATAGAGTTCAAATATATATTGAAAATGATCAAATCTAATTCAACTGCAAAAGTTAATTTTTTTTAATAGTGTTTAACACCCGTTGGTGCTGAGGCACCACAGATGGTGGACACTGATGAAAGGATTTTTAAGGACGGAAACGTTCCAAGCCTAAGTTTAGGGTACCTGCCTGGCATTTTCCATTTATGAGGACTGAGAAAAACCTGAAAATTATAATAATAAAATTTTATTATTTTTATTATTATAATAATTTTTATTATTTTTATTATTATAATAATTTTTATTATTTTATAATAATAATAATAATAAATAGAAAACCACAGGCCGAGGTCTTTAAGGCGCGGACTCGTGAGCGAGAAATCTGGGATTCGAACCCGCCAAGACCGTCCTCCCTATCAGACATTTTTTCAGGTTTTTCTCTCCTCATAATTGGAAAATGCCTTATTATTATTATTATTGTTATTATTATTATTATTATTATTATTATTGATGTAAAATCGAAAGGTAATGGGAGAAAGTAATTTAATGTTACAAAAATTGCATTGTATTTTAAATGTCTTCATTTAATTTGTTATGTAACGCATTATTTCCCTCTGGTCACCTGTTCATTTTACCTTTACAGTCAATGATTTCTTAATAACTACAGTCTAATAGAATCACAAAAGTCAATGAAATACGACACATTTACTTCAGAACTTAGCACAGATAATAAAATGTTATATTAATTAAAAAATTTAAATTTAAAAAGAATTATTTTACTTTTCATTCATACGCTTCCTCAAATATTCATAAAGATGGCAGCTGATCTGCAATTCCATTAGTAGAATAAAATTAGGGTTTTAATCCTTTAAGGGGAGGACACATCCATTAATAATAATGTACAAATGCTTGGCATGGTCAGTGAGAAACGGGTAATTTCGAAAATTTATGTGGACAAGAGACGCCATATCCTTACAAAATAAAATGAACAATCATTAGATTCCTTGAATTCAGGCGCGGTTATTGATAAGGAGCAATGGAGCACTGAATCGCTAAGATTTCAACATCATAATATTAATATTCATATTATATTATCATCACCTATAAAATAACTCTTACGCTACATAGCATTTCAAAACATAGCGAGTCGGTCCTGGTGGTGTAGTGGTTACCATACTTGCCTTCTAAACCCAAGATCATGGGTCCATACCCAGCCAGGATCAACGGATTTTTTCCGGCGTAAAAATTCTAAATATGGCTTCCTTCGGAAGGAAAGTAAAGCTGTGGGTCCCGTGTCGTACATTTACGACACGATAAAGAATCTCAAGTCTGAAAGAAGAGGTCTCTGAGCAAAATTTTTCGGCCGTTTCACGCCCTGAATTGAATGGGACGCTGATGACCTGCGATGTTAAACAGCTTCCGTAAATAAAGCAAATAATAATAAAAAAACGTAGCGAAAGTTAAGTGTACTTCCTTGTTCTAAAGAATGGAATGTAGACAGTTTGTGAGTTGCACCGCATCTCTTTGCTGTGTGGGCGTATAATAAATAGCAAGTGATTCCTTTTAACTCCATAAGAATCCCAAGAAGTCTTTTCTCCTTTAAGATGCATGCGTAGTAGTGAAGAATAAGTAATTAGCTATCCCTGCGACCTGCCGTATTTTGTACAGGAACAGATCTGCACCTACACTTTACTTTCAAACGTCAGCGAGAATTCGCAAACTGTCTGCCGAGTTCAACAGTTTTTTTTTAAACTTTACTCTAAGGACTGACAAGTGAGACGAACAAACGGACTCTTTGGAACATTTACCGTTACTGCAGTCTACGCGTTTTCCACCTTCATGCAGTAAGAATGGACCAACTTTTTCGAATGGGTCCAGAAAGTATTGAAGGCGAAGAGCGTGCAGGTCGTCCCTTGGAAGGGCGCACTTCTAAAAACATCGCTCTTGTGGAAGAAGAAATTAAGGAAGACCGGCGACTCAAAGTTACAGAAATAGCAGCAAGCGCGGGCCTTTCTAAAAGTCCTTCGAATTATTCATAAACATTTAAACATGAATAAGGTTAGTGCAAGATGGGTGCCTAGACTTCTTTCCTCAGTGCAAAAGCAGCAACGAGTCATCTGTTGTCAGGCATTTTTGGAGCTCTGCCATGGCAACGAGAGGAAAGTTCTGCAAACCATTGTTACAGGAGATGAAACTATGGTCCTCTACTATGATCCCTTATCCATAAGAGAATCAATGGAGTGGCGTAAACCTGGCGAAGCACCGTTTCTAAAGACCAAGGTCACGCAGTCAACCAGGAAGACCAAGACCACAATCTTTTGGGACTGTGAAGGAATTCTCTTCATTGACTTCAAGGAGAGGAATGTCACAGTAAATGGGGAGTACTATGCTGACCTACTGCACAGACTACGTGTTTCCATCAAAGAGAAAAGGCGAGGAAAGCTGAGTGGTGGTGTGCGCCTTCTTCACGACAACGCGCCTGTGCACACAGCTCTTGTTGCAAAAGAAACTGTGAAGAAATGTTGCTTCAAGCAGATCGACCATCCACCCTACAGCCCAGATCTAGCTTCCAGTGACTATTTCCTCTTCTCAAAACTCAAGGAGGAATTTCGAGGAAGGAAATTTAAGTGTGAGGAAGAAGTGATGGATTCTGTTTATGCCCTTTTTGCAGGCATACTTCTGACTATTTTGGGGGAGGGTGGTGTTGAAATGTTAATTCAAAGATGTGAGAAGTGTATTGCAATAAAGGGTAACTATATTGAAAAGTGAAATATAGTTTTTGTCTTTATCATACCTAGAAAATTGTTAGTCCGGAAACTTATGGACCTACCCTCGTACAATCATCAACAAGTGAAACAGCGTTTATGGTTCACAGATGACTTTCAAGCAGTAAATTTACTATTGCACAACATTTTTAAGTCATATGAAAAGAAAATTCTTCGTTTCCTCAAAATGTACTGTAGAAGCATACCCGTAACAGACCGAGTACAGAATTAGTATATGCGATATTTATTATATATATTATATTTCTTAAGGCAGTTATGTCTTTACTTCAGTCTGTGACTAAACATAATCTTCAAAAAATATTCAATAAAACTGGTACGTCATTAAAGGTGATCACAACCTCGCCGATGACTACTGCAGGAAAAACGTGTTTTTTTGCTTGTACTCGTAAAGGGTAAAACATTTCTTTGTACCGCCATGTCAGACGAAACATTAACTATGTTAGCTATGCTGTGCACGAAAAAGAACTTAATCAACAATACGGGACACTTCAATGAGGTTGTCGCTTTGAAAGAGAGAGGTATGGGCTTTACATACAAACAGCCAAATTAGGTGAGTTCACCAGATATATTTTGTGTAATGAGCATTTAAGTAGTGCTAGAAGTGGCAATATGGTAGAAAATAATCCATTTTTCTTCTTCTCTCTTTTTCTGTGTGTGTGTGTGTGTGTGCACCCGACTAAAATCAGTCGGTCCCGGTGGTGCAGTGGTAACCACACTTGCCTTCTACACCCAAGATCGCGGGTTCGAACCCGGCCAAGATCGATGGATTTTTTCGGGCGTAAAAATCCTAAGTATGGCTTCCTTCAGTAGGGAAGTAAAGCCGTGGGTCCCGTGTCGTACATTTACGGCACGAAAAAGAACCTCAAGCCTGAAAGAAGAGGCCTCTGAGCAAAATTTGTCGGCCGTTTCACGCCCTGAATAGAATGGGACGCTGATGACCTGAGATGTTAAAGAGCATCCGCAAATAAATTAAATAAATAAATAAATAAATAAATAAATAAATAAATAAACCGACTGAAATGTAACGAGTCGCTACTGGCCTTTAGGAGTCTCAGGTTAGTATCTACACTTCATGTTTTAATAATACTATTCTAACAGATTTTCTTTCCAAGTAAAACTAAAAGACCATGCAAATAGTATTACGGAGTTCGATTATTTTATAGAAGTAGTTTAGTTTTTTGGTGTTCCTGTGATATATTTTCAACGAAAGCTTTTCTGCACACCTCTTCTTGTATGAGCGCAAGATCTACTGTATTGTTACTTTGTCATTAATTTTCCGTACCATTCCTTATTCTGACGAAAAAAAATCTAGGCCACGGCCTATCAGTCTATAAATTAATAAAACTTTAACTTTGTGAACTTGGCAGAAAAAATATAAAACATACATTTTACATCTCTGCACATAAGATAAGATGTTGCTTACAACAAAATTTAAAGGGGAGTGGCAGTAGCAGAAACTTCATTAATTTAGGAACTGCAAATATAGAAAGCAACTAATATAATACATTTTAAAGTTTTACTTAATATATGGTATCTTAAACATAGCATCTTCAAACGTTCTGTATTAGTCTCTAGATAATCAACAATGCAGGTAACAATTTGTAACCCATATGAATAATGAATGTGATATATTCAATTTTTTTAATAAAAGACTTTAATTATAACTTCAAGTGTTTTTCACATGTAGCGTATACGGCTACAAATGTTTTTTATTATCGCATCCATAACTTTTATTATACCTAAACAGGATTCTAGTTTGAACTGAGCATATATCACAGTAAACAATTTGTAAAACAAATGGCTATCGGATCGCAATGGTGGAACACATTCATCTATTAAAAATTTGCCGCTTTTCAGATAGGACGCAAGTGTTTATTAATTTCATCCTTTACCAAAATCGATCTGAAAAGAGGTAAGACTACTTTCAGTACAGTTAAATGTAGGTTATGTTGATTTAATCTAATGTAGTCATCCACAAAGGTCGCATAGCATTGTTTACCCCCACATATCCGGAATAAGCCCAATTTAAGATATTTCGGTGTCCGAAAGATGCTTATTTCTCATAATTCTAAAACTTCTGCAGTTAATTTACTATTCATTGGCTATGCGATTTCCTCGCCAGTGTCTTCACCAGATAACTACATAATTACTATGCACAGAACGTTAAAATTATTTAATAGATCACAATACTTCAACTTCTGAAAAATCTAAGAAAAATTTGTTTCATATATGTAACATTTTAGATGGGAAAAGTGTAGTCAAGTAACATTTTTAATGCCAAAAGTCCGATTTTTACTCGCAGTGGGTGCATGCCGAAAGTGATAGGTAATAAAACAAATCAAACATTAAAAGCATAAAGTGTGCATAGCTTTACGATTCTAGCTTAACCGCTAAGACTACCAAGAGATAACCTAAATAGACACCTGTGAGGTTCTAATGTTAATTTATTTATAAATTAAAGTACACATAATGCTTTTTATATGTTGGTTCTAGTGTAAATCTGTCGTAAGAAGAATCAGGGGTTAAAGAGTTGCTCGTCAAAGTACTGCAATGCTGTTTTTAATAAACAATCGCCTTTGCACAAGGCGCAAATTAAACGACGTGAACGGTGGTGTCAAGATATCTCTGCGCAAAAGGTCGGTCCTTTGTACGCACCAGAGCGGATGTAACGTCACGGTTAACGGATTCCAGCCAGGAACGGTTTCATAGAATTAATGAAAAGCAAACATAGCAGACCTACTGTCCTACATACCTGCGCTCTTCCTGAGTGCACCCGAGGATGTTACACCGGTCACAGATTCTCGCAGACTGACTTACAGGTTTACAATCCACCTGGTTGGACACCTGACGTGAACGAGAAGAAGTAATGTTGGAGGGGAAGCATAGGAGGGGGAAGCACTCATCCCCTCATATGCAGACTCCCAGCGCTGTTCTGTTTTAGGGAGAGAGGAAAACAGAAGGAAAAAAAATTAGCTTGTATTCCTCAAAATTTCATTAAATTTTCATTAAAACAAGAGAAAAAGTAGCAGAAGTGAAATAGTTACAATTCTAAAGAAATCTTTATATATTATACATTTTGCTGGTATGGTTTTGTGTGTATGTACGTAAATGTGTATGTGCTAGAACATAATACAATAGGTGCCTTCTACCTTGGTTTTGACCAATTTATTTATATTAATATAAGATCGCGAATTATTGTATTTTAGAACTCTTTTTCACTACTATAACTACGTAAAAGATAATCAAGATAAGTTGATTGTTTTTTTATGATGTTTAACGCCCGTTTTTACTACTGTGACACCACAGGCGGTGAACACTGGTGAAATATGAAATGAAATGATAAATTGGGAAAGGAATTTTTTTTAAAGGAAGGAAACGTTCCAGGCCTAAGTTTAGGGTACATTCCCGGCATTTGCCCGTCATGAGGACTGAGGAAAACCTGGAAAAAACCTCAGTCAGGCAGGACGGTCCTGGCGGGATTCGAACCCCAGACCTACCGCTCACGAGTCCGCGTCTTAACGACCTCGGCCACCCGTGGCAGTAAGTTGATTGTTAATTCATTACATTCTTATTTTTTCAATGTAATAATAATAATAATAATAATAATAATAATAATAATAATAATAATAATAATAATAATAATAATAGCACTCTTTTAGTGCAGAAAGAGAACCACAACTTAAGAGTAAAAAATATATCACTTTTCTTTATTTCTCCGCTCAAGTTCTTTATTATATCTTTCTCTTCTCGTTCTATCTTATCGGGGGGGGGGGCAAGAGAATGAAGAAATGGAGGAGAAGGAATATCAAACAGAGCCTCTTTCTGTTTCTGTCATTCCCCCTCCATTTTTCTTTTCTCTCTTTTCCCATTTCTCTCTCTCTCTCTCTCTCTCTGTTGTTCCGATTACTATCTAAATAACTGTTTAGAAGCAAAACAAACAAAATTAATATCACTATTATTTCCCCTCCAGTCGGTCCTGGTGGTGTAGTGGTTACCATACTTGCCTCCTAAGCCCAAACCCAATCGCGGGTTCGAACCCGGCCAGGACCTGGATTTTTTCGGGGCGTAAAAATCCTAAGTATGGCTTCCTTCGGAAGGGAAGTAAAGCCCTGGGTCCCGTGTTGTACATTTACGGCACGATAAAGAACCTCAAGCCCGAAAGAGAGGCCTCTGAGCAAAATTTGTCGGCCGTTTCACGCCCTGAGTTGAATGGGACGCTGATGACCTGAGATGTTAAAGAGCGTCCTTAAATAAATCAATCAATCAAATTTCCACTCAACATTGCTTTGGAGTTGAAAAAAACAATTAAAGCTATTAGGAATAAAAAGAATACTTATATTACACAGTGCGATTAGTGATAATTTCCACCGAGCCGGATTTTTCCCTATTGATCTTGCTGACTGTCACAGTCGTAGCGCAGCTGTTCTCAGTTGTGTGTTGTGGATCAATTTCTTGGAGCATACATAAGATACTGTTACTTACGTGAACAACATACTAGTTCATTTTTTCAGAAAACTAACCGACATGGTACGTCATTATGCATTTTTCAACAGGACTCTGCTACTGCTCATATTCCGAACAATTCCATGAGAGCAATTCACAACGTGTTTCCGCAAGAGAGAGTTATTAGTAGGGATTTGTGACCCCCTCAGTCCCTCGATTATGATCTCTGGGGTAAATTAGAAGTGCCGTGTACAAGACGAACCCACGCACCATACAAGAACTAACTTAACTAAATTATCCGGATTTCTCAAAATGAACTACAGCGAGTGATAAATTATTTTCTAAAGACATGCCATAAGTGTGTTGAGAATGAATGCTGGCAGTTTTAATGTAATTTGGTAGGTAATGAGTCGTTTAAATTGGTTCGTGTATTGAGTTATGGTTGTTTGTTTTATTATTTTACTCGCCCGCTAATCATCAAGGCCAGGCTGGCAGGCCAACCGGCTAACGAGCGGCGTGCTCGTCTTTAGGCAAAACTCTCCGGGGGGGGGGGGGGGGGACAAAACTGACCGCACGTCAGTCACATATACGTCTGAACAACTCCAGATGAAACATTTCTAATCTAAAGAATCTAGGGTGACGGGGTAAATTGCTTATTCCTTATTTATTTCTCACTGACTTAGAGAATCAAAGCAGGTGGGGGCTTGCAATGTAACAATGATCGTAACTGGAAAATAACAAGCAGCATTTAACACATATGCAGAAATAGCGTGCTTAAAGTTAATTATCAAGTTTGTTATCAAATAATGCTTGTGCAAGTATTTTGCTACTATTTAAATTAGTTTTATAACAAAAACACATTTGGCAGATTAGAAAAGTAGATTTGATTAAATTCTTTTATTGGGTTGTATATTATTAATACTTTTTGACACCTCCCTTTACCGAGTAAAATATCTGCTTTTGGCACAAACTTTATTGTGTGCTAACAAACTCATTTTGAAATTGTAGGAATTTTTAGCTTGGTCTTTCTGTAGTAATGATATAATAATATTGATCATAATAGGGGAAAAGTTTGAACAAATACCTATTGGATTGGAAATTTGCCCCAGTATGAAAATAAGATACCTTGCCGACAACTACAGATATGGTGGTACACGTTTATTGGGGGCGAGGGGAGGGTGCGTTCAATAGATGTATTCCTTTAAGAGCTTTATATCAGCCAAAAATTTCAGCATTATAAAAGTATTTATAATTATGTTAATTGGCTAATATTAATAAGTTCTTCTTTCACTCTAGGTTGTCTTGTTCCTCTTGGCTTCATAAAGTTCCTTCAGAGCTGCGATTAAATTAAAGATAAGCGGTAAAAAAAATATGCATATAACTGTTCATTCCGTTCCACATAAACCCTCTATCATAATTTTCTGAATTAATTGGCATGTATTGCGTAGGGCCGGCTAACTGAGATGATAAGGAGTGATCAACCTAAGTTTGCTCAGTGTAGCTGGGAATAGCGTTCCTCCTCCTTCCCCCTTCCTCAATATTATCGTTTTCCTTTATGGTTTATGTACATATGTTTCAACTTCGCCGATTCAACGTTTCCCAGTTTTTTTCATTATTCTTTCTTCCAGATGGTTGTATTTGAACACTATTGTACTCCTCTGGCAAAGAATTTATACCAGCTAGTTACAGAGGAATGATAGCATCTGCACTACTGATGGAATAATATTTTACTGCATTGTAAATTTAATTTCTTAACATATTTTCTGATATAACCTTTCACTCCCCGGAAAAATATCATCTCATAATAACATACGAGGTAGGACCATAAGTTTTCGCCGATAAGCATTATAGCCCACCCAAAATCCTTATCTGGTGTCATACCTTATCTGTTAAGTAAATCATTGCAGCTGCAACTGTGTTCAGTTGTTCAGATATAGTTGCATGTACAAGATTGAGACATGTTCAAAATGGAGTTTCGAGCTGTTCTTCACAAAAGAAGGACTTACTCCAAATGAAATTAAACAGTGATTGGACGGTGTATATAAGGAAGCATCCCCCTCATATACTACCGTAAAAGAATGGATCGAGAAAGCATTGAAGACGAAGAGCGTGCAGGTCGCCCCTTGGAGGTGCACACTCCTGAAAACATCGCTCTTGTGGAAGGAGAAGTTATGGAAGATCGGCGGCTCAAAGTTACAGAAATAGCAGCAACGTTGTCTTTCTAAAAAACATTCCTTCGAATTATTCATGAACATTTAAACATGAATAAGGTTAGTGCAAGATGGGTGGGTGCCTAGACTTCTTTCCTCAGTCCAAAAGCAGCAACAAGTGATCTGTTGTCAGGCATTTTGTCTCTCTGCAATGGCAACGAAAGAGAAGTTCTGCAAACCATTGTTACAGCAGATGAAACTATGGTCCTCTACTATGATTCCTTGCCCAAAAGAGAATCAACGGAGTGCCGTAAACCTGGCGAAGCACCGCCTCTAATGGCCAAGATCACTCAGTCAACCAAGAAGATCATGGCCACAATCTTTCAGGACTGTGAAGGAATACTCTTCATTGACTTCAAGGAGAGGAACACCATAGTTAATGGAGAGTACTATGCTGGCCTACTGCACAGACTACGTGATTCCATCAAAGAGAAAATCCGAGGAAAGCTGAATGGTGGTGTACGCCTTCTTCACGACAACGCGCCTATGCACACAGCTCCTGTTGTGACTATTTCCTCTTCTGAAAACTAAAGAAGGACCTTAGAGGAAGGAAATTTAAGCGTGACAAAATGATGGATGCTGTTTATGCCCAATTTGTGCACAAGACTTGTGACTATTTGGGGGGGGGGGGGTTGAAATGTTAATTCAAAGATGCGAGAAGTGTATTGCAATAAAGGATAACCATATTGAAAAGTGAAATATAGTTTTTGTCTTTATCATACCTAGAAAATGGTTAGGTCGGAAACTTCTGGACCTACCTTCGTGTTTTTCTGGAGATATGCGTTTCCAGAGCCTGTACTTTCTTTAGATTGGTCAAGAAACGAAAGACTTCGTCTTGGCTCACATTGCCATTAGTCTGCTCCTAGGGTAAGGAATTTATCATGCATCAGTGCGCATCAGCACATTTTTATTGTTTTCTTTCGTTTTATCTCACTACATACAACAGGGCATAAACATCTTTATAGTTTCTTTGGCCTAAATATCAGTGCGCATTAGAAATAAATAATCAACATGGCGGCCAATTGAAAACATTTTGGCGAGATGTCATATGCGCAAATTTACCTTATGATTCAAAGTTCCAGCCAAAAACAATTAAGCAAAATATAAATTGTGTTTAACCAATGTAATCTGATTTTCAAAATTGTGATTATAATAAATGTACATTTAATTAATGCTTCAGTAGTCTTCAATTTGTTACCAAAGAGTCTAAATGGAGAAATAAAACAATACATCTCGTAAATGCTTTTATTTCGACCTTCATCTGTTCAGCTGTTAGCAGAGACTAAAATGCCGGACTGGATATATATAACTGCAAGTGCATTACATGAATATATTATTTGATTTTTATAATTTTATACATTAATTAATCAAAATTAACGAGATCCAGATCCAGATTCTCTCAAGATAAATTCTAAAGCTCTCGTTATATTATACAGATAATATAGTAATAGTGACGTTTGGGTTCTTTTCTTCTCGTAGTTTTGAAATCAATTATTTTGAAATCAATCGAAGAACGCCACTTCTCCATCAGACAGCTCCCCAATAACCCTCACGAGATTCGATGGATCCGTTTCAAATCTCCCTAACTTAGGAAAAAAAAAAAAAAAACCCTAAGCAGGTACAAAAATGGAACCCTCCTCCCGGCCAACAGTCAGCAACACTTAGACAAAGGAGGCGGTCGCATGGCATTTTACTCCCACTCAGTTATGACTGACCTTGATGGTTCACCTCACAGCCATCCACGGTAGAGGTCATCCTGCATTTGAAAGTGAAGGCCAAACAAATAGATGAACCTATATGCAATAAAAAAAAAAAAAGCAAAAATGAAAGAGCAAGCATGTACTCTCAGTAGCGACCCCTGGATGACTGTAGACATCCTAAATGTCTAAAATCATTAAAGTCCATTCACCATGAAATTTGGACGTAAACACGGAGCCTTGTGGTCAAATTATTCAATGGGACTCTTCAAAACTATTTAATGGACATGAAAGCATGCAAACTCCAAGCTTCTACGTCTGTTTGATTAAAACCTAACGAAGCATCCAATCAGAACGAAGAACGTATCGATCGTGAAAAGACAAGACAAGAAGCTAACATATTCCTGATTGTATGATAAAAAGAATGCAACCCCATAAAAATGTACAAATTAAAAGAAATATAGAGGTGGAGGTCTTGGGGGAAAGGGTTCGATTATTCCATTTTATCAACAATTACGTTACCAAACTATCCCGGATCATTATCTCTCATCTCGAAAAGAAATGTAAGAAAGAAAAAAGAAAGAAAAAAAGACAGCACTGCTACTTACTTATCATCAAAGTCAAAGTGGTAAATAAAGCAGGAATTAAGTCACTGCAAAAATACTGGACATGCTGTGTTCCAGTCACGACAGCAAGGCTGAAAGGAATGCTGTTTAAGTACTATCTGCAACACTATGGAACTGCGGATCTGATATGTAGATTACAGAGAGCATAGTTGAAGTGAAAACGGAATAGACAGCAAAGAAAAGCCCTCGCACCTTCAGCGTACAACACTTGTAGATACACCAACGTAATTAGCTCCCTGTTCGGTTGCTAGAGCAAGACAAACTGTCTCTGCTTAGATGTCGTAATAATTTACTGTGTGAACAGTTCTTCCTTTCTTGTCCCTAGACTTTGTATTAACAAAAGTACTGCAATAGACTGATCCAGGCTACCGACGTCTGTTTTCAACACAGCTATTGAACAAATACGTGGGTAGGTCCATAAGTTTCCGGCCTAGGCCATGAGGATTATCGCCTTCACAAAACGCTTATCTGGTGACATTCCTTATCTGTTAAGTAATAATTGCAGCTGTAAATGTGTTCAGTTGTTCAGATATAGTTACATAAAGAAGGATATGTGTAGAAGATTGTGACATGTTCAAAATGCAGTTTCGATGCCGTAAAAAATGGGTAAACTTTTTCGAATGGGTCCAGAAAGCATTGAAGACGAAGAGCGTGCAGGTCGGCCCTTGGAGGTGCTCACTGCTGAAAACATCGCTCTTGTGGAAGGAGAAATTATGGAAGACCGGCGGCTCAAAGTTACAGAAAAAGCAGCAAGGTTGGGCCTTTCTAAAACAGCAATCTTTTGATTTATTCATGAACATTTAAACATGAATAAGGTTAGTGCAAGATGGGTGCGTGACTAGACTTCTTTCCTCAGTCCAAAAGCAGCAACGAGTCTTCTGTTGTCAGGCATTTTTGGAGCTCTACCGTGGCAACGAGAGAGAAGTTCTGCAAGCCATTGGTACAGAAGATGAAACTATGGTCCTCTGCTATGATCCCTTGTTCAAAAGAGAATCAATGAAGTGAGTGGCGTAAACCTGACGAAGCATCGCCTCTAAAGGCCAAGGTTTCTCATTCAACCAAGAAGGTCATGGCCACAATCGTTTGGGACTGTGAAGGAATACTCTTCATTGACTTCAAGTAGAGGAACACCACAGTAAATGGGGAGTACTATGCTGGCCTACTGCACAGACCACGTGCTTCCATCAAACAGAAAAGGCGAGGAAAGTTAAGTGGTGCTGTGCACCTTATTTATGACAAACGCCTGTGCACACAACTCTTGTTGCAAAGGAAGCTGTGAAGAAATGTGGCTTCAAGGAGATCGACCATGCATCCTACAGCTCAGATCTAGCATCCAGTGACTATTTTTTCTTCTCAAAACTCAAGAGGGATCTTTGAGGAAGGAAATTGAAGTGTGACGAAGAAGTGATGTATGCTGTATGCTGTTTATGTCCATTTTGCAGACAAGACTACTGACTTTTTGGGGGGGGGGGGTTGAAATGTTAATTCGAAGATGTTAGAAGTGTATTGCAATAAAGGATAACTATATTGAAAAGTGAAATATAGGTTTTGTCTTAATGATACCTAGAAAATGGTTAGATCGGAAACTTATGGACCTACCCTCGCACATTCATTACACCGTCTCAGCCAAAACCGCCACCAGTGGTCGAGGTGGTTAAGACACAGACTTATGGGCGCGAGGTCTGAGGTTTGATTCCCAAAAAGGACCATTCTTCCTGAGTTTTTTTCCAAGTTTTTCTCAATCCTCATAAACGCAATACCCGGTAGGTATTTGTTGCCGGTGGGGGGCAGCCCGGGTACCCAGGTCAGCAGAAATGGAGAGTTTAGACATTAAATTGTGTAAAAAATTGTAAATTAAATAATTCTAATTGTAATTAATGCAGCAATTGTAGGTTTAATTATAATATACAGTTGAAATAGTCGCAGTGGTGGATTCCATTACAGTTGTAGTTCTTTGAAGTTTTAGTTTTGTTTTTAGTTTATAGTACTGGTACTGTAGATTTAAACTTTTAATTGTAATTGCATTGATAAAATTAAGAAATTAAAAAGTTAATCTGGAATATTAAGTCCTGACGTAGATTGAATTATCATGATATAAGCATTACAGAGTAAAATAAAATAATACCAGGTAGGTACTCTAAAACTTAGGCCAGGAACACTCCCTTCCTTAAAACGGTACTTTCCTAATTCCTAATTTAATGTCTTGTTCATCAACGTTCATTACCTATAATATCTCAGTAGCAAAAGCGAACAATTTAAACACTATCTCAACCAAAAAAGAAGCACAGTGCTTCGTTTGAATCATCTAACCCCCCTCCTAAAACATTTCCCCCTCCAGGAAAGTTCTTGTGGTTGGAAAAAGTACTCTCAGCTAGCACAAAATATGAACGACAATGTATCACTCTTGAGTTCTACTTACGCAGCTCTCTGGAAGAAAGATTTTATCTGTCCCCTTCATGTTCCAATAATTTTAGACCCATTAGCATCCTACCTGCTCTCTCGAGAGCCCCTAAAAGCATTGGCAGCTGATGAGCTATCTCAGCGAATAGATGTTACTTAACGGCTTTCAGTTACGATTCAGAAGCAACCACTAAAAGTTAATGAAGATGAACGTGAAGCACCTTTGATGTGTAAGAATGGACTTGTCTTTAGTAAGACGTTTGACAAGATGGGGTTGAATCTTATTTTCACGAACGTTCGCGATATATAAGAGTCTGAAACCTAGAATTCCCCTAGGTATGTTACTTTTATGACAGAATGGTTGTAGGAAGTACAAAATTAAAATTAAACTTTTTTGCTGGTCTTGTCCTATTCCAGCTAAATTTGTGATGACAATTAGAACATTCTGCTTAATGCTATTAATAAATACAAAAGGTCACAGGGTCATATTTTTATTGTTATATAATTTAAAAGTGCTTTCCATCCTTCCAAACGGAATAGCAGTAGATTTACAACTTATCAACGAGGTAATGTTAAAGAACAGAGAAACATTAAGAGAAAATTATTGATTCAGACTTATTTCCTGATCACTGTATCTAACCTAACCTAACCTAACCTAACCTAACCTAACCTAACCTAACCTAACCTAACCTAACCAAACCTAACCTAACCATTACCATGACTAAGAAGAGGCAAATAAGAAGAGAAGTTTATTTAGATGCACTCAGTTATTTATTTTATTTGGAAATAAATACTTGCGGGGGGTTTGGCCTTCATCTTTACTACAGTAGCTTCCATAAAATATATATATATATATATATATATATATATATATATAGATATATTCAAAGCCCCTTGCTTCCGACAGCACGTTTCATCTACCAGTTAGAACAGCAAGATAGTTTTCGTAAATCGTTCGGAAATGTGATGAAAAAGTTTAAAAATCTCAAAATTCCAAATATGTTGGGAGGATACCAATCTTCGTATCCCCCCCCCCTTTCTCTTCCGCAGCCAAAACACTCTTGCAGAGTATGGAACAATCCTTAGAGCGTAGCTAGAAACTTCTACCACGGCTCACAATACTTCAAATCGCACATAGAATGGTTCAATTGTCGCATTTAGTGATTTTGTTACGGATAAAATAAAATAACTTTGGAAGTCTTCATTTATTGCAGACAACCTCAGATATTACGAGGGTAGGTTCATAAGTTTCCGGCCCTAGCCATTTTCTAGGCATGATAATGTTTCAATATAGCTACCCTTTATTGCAATACACTTTTCATATCGTTGAATTAACTTTTCAATCCCCTCCCCCCAAATAGTCAGAAGTCTTGTCTGCAAAATGGGCATAAACAGAATCCATCACTTCTTCCTCATACTTAAATTTCCTTCCTCGAAGGTCCTTCTTGAGTTTTGAGAAGAGGAAATAGTCACCGGGAGCTAGATCTGGGCTATTGGGTGGATGGTCGATTTTCTTGTAGCCACATTTCTTCACAGCTTCCTTTGCAACAAGAGCTGTGTGCACAGGCGCGTTGTCATTAAGAAGGCTCACGGCACCACTCAGCTTTCCTCGCCTTTTCTCTTTGATGGAAGCACGCAGTCTGTGCAGGTGGCCAGCATAGTACTCCCCATTTACTGTGTTATTTCTCTCCTCGAAGTAAATGAGTATTCCTTCACAATCCCAAAATATTGTCGCTATGGTCTTCCTAGTTGACTCAGTGACCTTGGCTTTTAGAGGCGGTGCTTCACCAGGTTTACGTCACTCCATTGATTCTCTTTTGGACAAGGGATCATAGTAGAGGACCATCAATGTAACAATGGTTTCACCTCCTGTAACAATGGTTTGCAGAACTTCTCTCTCGTTGCCACGGCAGAGCTCAAAAGTGCCTGACAACAGATGACTCGTTGCTGCTTTTGGACCGAGGAAAAAGTTTAGGCACCCATCTTGCACTAACCTTATTCATGTTCACATGTTCATGAATAATTCGAAGGACTGTTGTTTTAGAAAGGCCCAACCTTGCTGCTATTTCTGTTACTTTGAGCCGCCGTTCTTCCATAATTTCTCCTTCCACAAGAGCGATGTTTTCAGGAGTGAGCACTTCTAAGGGCCGACCTGCACGCTATTCGTCTTCAATGCTTTCTCGACCCATTCGAAAAAGTGTGGCCCCAGTAGAATATGAGATGGGTTGCTTCCCCATATACACGGGTCCAATCGCTGTTTAATTTCATTTGAAATAAGTCCAGGATTTAATGACAGCTGATACTCCATTTTGAACATGTCACAATCTTCTACACATAGCCTTCTTTATGCAACTATATCTGAACAACTGAACACAGTTACAGCTGCAGTTATTTACTTAACAGGTAAGGTATGACATCAGATAAGGCTTTAGTGAAGGCGATAATTCTTATCGACGAGGCCGGAAACTTATTGACCTGTCCTCGTATCATTTGTATTCAGATGTTGCCTGCAGCTTACAGTTCAAGACCTTGTATATAATATCACTTATTTGGTTTCTTTGTTCATGAAGTTTAATTTATCAGCTCACGTTTCATTAAAAAGAGTCGCTCGGTTTGTATCTGTTAGATTATTATTACAATTATCTATCACCAACGTCATCATTGAGCACAAGAATAAATTGCGAAGTGTGAGCTGACGTTAGCAGGAGACTGCAAACACTGTAAGGAACGGCAGCTCTTGTTTATTCATGTCAACTCAACAACGCTCACCCTACACTTCAGGTTGTTTTTAATATTGAATGATATACAACGTGACGGATGTCTCTGAGATGAAGATGGCGGACGAATGACGCAACTTACTTTCTCTGGAGCACATTACAACGGAGGAAAAACAGTTTTTAAAAGTCTGCAGCCTGCCTGGAGCGATGTGAAGTATTCATTCATAATGCAAAACAACCATACAAGATGACATCCCTCGTGGGACTTCCATAGAATATCCATTCTTCATTTATCCTCGGGTTACCACAGTCGCAAATGTGTGTATCGATTGTTCAGTACCTTTTCTGTGTTCGTTTTATTTTCTTATTTTTTTTAAATAAAAAAATTGAAAGCATTAAACGTATAAGTAAAAATTTCACTCACTTGCGTATGAACCTACATTTTTAAAATTGTTTCAGCAGATCAGCAGTCACTTGTTTTGGTTACTGGAGAGAGATTGCCTTCTGTTTATCTCTGAGGTGTTTATGGGCAGTGTGACATTGAGCCTAAAAATGTATGCTAGCTTATTGCTACTATAGCTTGCAGAACGAAGAGGTTACTCGTAATATCTTATCATAAATAAAAACAATATTCATACAACTGATAATAAAATATTGAATAGTAGAAATTTTACTATTCTTGAATGGAATTATAGTTCACCATGCACCAAATAGTTACAGGTTAAGTAATTAGAGCACAACCAGTCCAATACAACAAATTGAAACTTGTATTTCGTCAAAAAGGCTACTTTACAATTACATTTTCTAGGTATGATAAAGACAAAAACTATATTTCGCTTTTCAATATAGTTACCCTTTATTGCAATACACTTCTCACATCTTTGAACTAATACAATTACAATAATATCCAATCCTTTCATATAGCAACGCTAGGCATTGGTAATTTAACTAATATAGTTTTCCATCATTCGATACCAGAAAACTATTATAAATTGCTTAGACATACTTCCGCATAGGAAACAGAATTTAAGGTTATTTGATGTCTTGTAAATCATTCGTTGTCTAGCGAAGTTTTCATCTTGTTTAGGCTTTTGTCAGCTGTTTTTTTTAACGTGAACAATATAAACAAAAATTTGAAACCCAATACTTTGTAAAATATGCACATCTTGTATGACTTTTCAAATCGGAGCCAAATTGGATGTCCTTTTTCGTCCATAACCGCGAATTTCTCTGATCTGACCTGGAACGCTGTATGTTATATAGATTTTGTCCGTAAGAGGCAACTCGAATTCTAGAATTCTTATGATCGAGACATGTTGTTAATGCTTATAAGTTAAAGGACGATATTTTTTAAATAAATCACGTGAGATAGCCTCGATAGAATATTTTAATGGTATGAAACTTATATCTAATCAGAAGGGTAATTAAATGGCTAGAGCGACGGCGTCAGAAAGGCCGTTATCTCAAATTGCATTTTTATTCAGATTAGTAATCTTAGCCAGCGCCTACACTTTATGTGAAATATATATATATATGTATATATATATATATATATATATATATATATATATATATGGAAATTGTAACGCATTTATTTGCCAAATCTAACGCAATTAAATAATATAATAATGTATGAAGATCATGTAGCAATATAGATAATGCATGTAATGATGCACGTAATGGGTAAAAGAGTTTATTACTTTATAATGTCTTAACAGTCTAAATTTAAGTTGTCATAAGCTTCCTCCCGACCGTTAGATACCATTAATACAATTATTAAATACCAGGCGCAGTCGCATAGTTGACGCATATTGTGACGTCATTAGCTTCTATCACCTAACCACAGACATCAATGGTTCGTTTCGACAGTGTATTGTTATAGAGGAAAAATATTCTGCTGAAATTCACACCTCAGACTTCAACGTGCCTATGGAGATGTCTGCATGTCTGCTAGCAGTGTTAGGAGATGGGTGAAACATTTCAAAGATGGGAAAACGAGTATCCAAGATGAGCCTCGTAGCGATCACCTGCGAACTGCCTCCACGGAACGCAACAAGGAAGGAATTGATGAGCTCATTAGAGAAGGTAGACGTATCACTGAGGATGAAATCGCTGCAAAACTTGCAGTAGGTCATAGTGCAGTGCAAGAAATGATAAAAAAACTTAGGTTATCGCAAAGTTTGTGCGAGTTGGGTTCCATGTTTATTGACTGAAGACCACAAACTTCAGAGAATAACCATCAGCCATAACCATCTTCAGAGATTTCAAAATGAAAGTTTGACGAGTATTGTGATAGCCGATGAAAGCTGGTTCCATCATTACGAGCCTGAAACAAAACGCCAGAGTATGGAATGACACCATTTGGCTTCGCCATCGAAAAAGAAAGCGAAGACAGTGCGATATGCTGGGGAGGTTATGGGTAGCGTCTTCTGGGATGCACAGGGTTGCATTCTGGTTGATTTTCTTGAACCTGGATAAACCACGAATGCTGCCCGCTATACCCAGACACTTTGGAAGCTCGGTCGTGCATTGCGCGTTAAGCGCCCTGGAAAAAAGACCATCCTGCAACAGGATAATGCGCGTCCTCACACTGCCCGTGTCATAATGGAGAAGGTTAGAACATTTGGGTGGGAAAAATCTTCCACATCCTCCCTACAGTCCCGATTTGGTACCCTCCGACTACCATGTTTTTGGTTCTGTTAAGGAACAGATGGGAGGCCAACACTACGAGATGGTGGAGGATATTCGGAAAGCAGCGGGTCAGTGTCTTCGTGCAGCTGGACCGGAGTTCTTTCGTAACGGTATTTTCAAACTTGCAGAACGATGGGGAAAATGTGAGCAAAGAAATGAAGACTGTTGAAAAGTGAGAGAAAAGTCTGTAGATTACAATGATGTACTTGGTTTATCTAAAAAATAAATATTAAGAGGTTTAAAAATTGTTTGCCCACCACTTTCATTACTCGAACGACAGGTTTCAGCTTTTGCGATATTCTAATCTAATCTTGTTCTACCGTGTTCTTTCCTGCCATAACAATGGCTTTTCTTTACACAGGCATGGCTATACACAATAAATATATCATATTTGTCTCCTTTTCAGTTAAAAAGAGTGACTGAATTAAAGAATACACTGAATAAACAATTAAGATTCATAACTTGTATTACACTTAACAGATGCAAAACAACCAATACAATTCTCGCATGGAGAAGTTTAACTTAAAATCTGGTTGCGTTACATTACACTGCCCTTATACGAGTTATTTTTATTCAAACTAGCCGGAAGACAGAGAGGGTGGAAGTTATTCCGATACCTAGAGAATGGGATATTATTCATTTATTTATTTATTCTAGTGATGTAAGGTTATTAGACGTAGTCCTCTCAGAATCAAATGTAATCTGTCTTTAAGCATAATGTTGCCATCAGAAAACAATGAATTTCTCCTAAGTTACTGTCACTATATCGGCAAATCTAATGTACTCTGAACAAATGAAGAAAAGCTAGCGTTATGTTGATTGTTAAACAACCAATTTCTTCTAAGTTACTGTCACTATATCGGCAAATCCAATATACTCTGAACAAATGAAGAAAAGCTAGCGTTATGTTGATTGTTAAACAACGAATTATTCCTAAGTTACTGTCACTATATCGGCAAATCTAATGTACTCTGAACAAATGAAGAAAAGTTATGTTGATTGTTGATAACGTTAACTAGAGCTTCAGTTTAAATCGGTTGTCTTTCTCCAGTGGGATATATCATAGATTATAATACCATGAGATATTGAGTATGGAAAAAATGCTGTGCTAATCATATTAGAGTGGTGATGATTTGGCAATACTAAACTATATACTTTTTCTGGGGAAATGAATCTACTTCAAGGATCTTTTATCGAAAAAATAGATCACTGATGACTCAAAGGTTTCAGAAGAGAAGTTCTATTGCTTTAAAGTTTTATAAATTTCATATTGATTGGAATTGATAGACCTATTTGTCGGAAGAACTGTACTCTCTGCCAAAATCTCTGCACATGGTTCATATTTCTATTTTAATAATGGCCGATAGTTGTAATGTCATAGCATGTTGTAATTCATAGCATAGATTTAATAGCACTCAGCCCGATTTGTTATTGAAAAATAACCCATAATTACTGTCCACTCATATTACGGGAAAGAAAAACTGTTGTACTCGTTGTATGTCGTGGGAATGCAAAAAACAAAAGACTGGTATTGGTGTCAGTTTGGGACATGTTGAGAAAGTAAAGAGATTAAAGATGATATTGCTACCTCGGAACTGGATTGTGAATCCTTTTATGAAAGTCCCTTGTCAGCCTCGCGGTAGAAAACATTACAGGAAATAAGCATAACCTTCCAAGGTTTCCAAGGCTAGGAAACATAATTTCGACATTGTTTAGATATTAAGAATAATTATACCTACTGATTAAGTAATTGAAATTCTCAGACCTATCCATGTAAGTTAGGTTAGATAGATTAGGTAAATTAGTAAAACATATCAAATAAACCTAATAATATTACTCAAATAATATGTAGAAAGCTAACAATTGAAAGTTGATTTTGTTGTAAACTGGCTAACACAATATTGCCATGTCTTTATTACCATGCAGTGGTTAAAACTCTAATCTCAGTAACAGTAAATATATTCCGAGTCTTTTATGCCTTTGTAGCTCGTTTCACGGCAGTCAGAGCGAAGTAAATGTAATATCTGATTCAAGTTTCGAAATTACAATGAAAATAAGTACGTGCTTAATAATAGATGATGGTAAAAATGCTTGTTGCTACACCAAGATGTCATATTAGAAAATTGTCTTTCACACCTGATATTTTCGTCCAGTTCTTATTTGTGGAGGTTTGTTATACACTTTATTTTTCAATATTTCCCCATAAATAAAAACCACATAGTAACAATATGTCATTCCTCTGCTTTTCTGCAATTTATCATATTCTTAAAAAAATTACGCCATTATTTGCTGTATTCATTTACTGTGCACTATACACCAATTTTATTGTCATGCAAGGGTCATGTTTGCGCCGAAACATGATCACTTAATGCTTTATGAGTAAAGAATTTCATGAGTCAACGTTCCGCAACAACCAACTGTAGAAATGAGCCTAATATCAGTAGAGAACAGTAACCATGTGTGCTTTCTACTTTAAATTGATACAATTTGGAAAGATAAATTGCGTGAATGGCAATTTAGTAATAAGATGACAAAAATGTGCAATGTACCAACAGCTCGAGACGTAAGGTACTTTATTTATTTAAGGATGCTGTTTAACATCTTTGGTCATTAGTATCTCATTTAATTCAAGGAGCGAAATGACCGAAGAATTTTACCTATAGGTCTCAGTAGTATGGCTCTTTTACGTGCTGTAAAACAACAACAAGGACTCACGGCTTCATTTCCCGTTCGAAGGAAAGCATACTTCGGATTGTTACATCCTAAAACATTGAATCCGCTATCTGGGGTCTACGAAGCAAATATGGTCACTAAAGGGGTGACGACCCTTCACGCAACGGGTGTTGGTGGTACGGGTCACGGAAGTCCGCAGTAAACACTTAAAAAGAAAAGTAAATTACTCACGTATATTAAGCAGGGAGGTGCTGGAACTGCCTCCCTTCGTTGTTCAGCATTCCTGACACCGGCTTAGGAAATTTCTCATTACACTCTGCAGTTCCCTCTGAGACATGGCAGCAATTTATTGACGAATGTTAGTTTTAAGTTCATCTAAATGTGGATTTGTTTTGTACACTTTCTCTTTTAATGCCCTCCAGAGATAAAGAACACTTTCCCTTTTACGAAATTTATTTACTAATCCATGAATCGAACTCCGATTAGGAACGGGAATATCAGAAAGTTCCTCTTGAAATAATCTCCTTACAGCACGCGCTGATTCTGTACGCACGTATGAATCATACACGAATACTCTTTGGGGAACAGAATACTTGTATAGCCCCATTTCGTTTCAGACACTTTCACTCAGTACACTCTATTGCATCGCTTAACATACACGTGCTACTTGCGCAAGATTTCAACTCACACTGAAGCCTCGCGCAGCGGAGGGTAAATATACTCCCTGCCTCCGCCGACATAACACTGCCGGCCGGTCCCGCGGTTGCGTCAAGAATTGCTCACTCAATATCCATTATTAGAACTGTTAGTTGTTTATTTTTATTACCATTGTAGCTGTAAACATGATCAGTTATGCATATATTACTCGCATAAGGGTCCATAGACTCTAGCCGGGTTTGAACCCGTGACTTTGGGTCTGCGAAGCAAATATTGTTAACACTAGGCCATCAGGTCCATTACATGTGCTTATTTCCATTGTAATTGTAGTTTTAAACTTAACTCAGTTGTGAGTTTATTACTGTTACTGTTTGACTGCCGACAAAGTAAAAATGAGCAACAGAATCATGAAAGACTCCATATTAGGGACACCCATCCATCCACCCAAGAAATGACCGCTGAGCATTAATATTATAGCTTTCTCTCTGCATTAGAGTTAAATTATATTTAAAATGACAAAATCTTTAATTTTTGAAAGTACCAATTGGTTCTCCAGCATCTCTTGCATTCTCTGTATTCCTCTATTTCCTAAAAGATGCATCTACACTTAAAACTCGTATAAAAATATATATATATATATATTTTTTTTCATTCATTACAGGAATCCAGAATTATATCACCAATTGCCAAAGCAGACATTTTCAAACTGATGTTTCGCCATACGCGTATTGAAAGTATGCATAAATATCTAGTTTATAATTCACATTTGGATTATTTTTCCTTATTCTGAACTTAAGTTATAAAAATGTAAATTAATAATAATAATAATAATAATAAGAAGAAGAAGAAGAAGAAGAAGAAGAAATAAAAAAAATCCAAAAATAATTTTTTTATTTGTTGCTGTTTAATTAAATTAATTTCTTTAGTTTTATATAGCAAAACTGTTTTGCTCTACTTTCATTTTAAAGATCTCTCAAGTAAATGTTTATGTGATCTTAAACACGGGTAAATACATTCTCTTAAAAATTATAATTTAAATTTTTCAAAACGTATTTTTCTTGTACACATAGAATTATTCCTTACGGTGCTAAATTTCAACAATCAACTTGAATTTTTAAATTAGTCCATATATAAGTGTTTACGCTTTATGTATACTGTCGAATTAAGAAACGAACAACACAACACGTACCCGGAAACAGCTGCGCTATCACTGCGACATATATAAATAAAATTAACCAAAAGAAAATTTAAATGACAAAGTAAAAAAATATTTGCCCGTGTAATATTCCATGATATTTTAAATGCAACAAAGTAAGAATCAAACATTTTTCTAGAATACTTTATTGAAATAAAAATTACACAAATTATTATGTCTCTACAATGTTATTGGAACGCAAATCTGAATTTTTCCCAATATTTTGAAAACTGCACCGTATCACTGATGCAATAAACAAAATCTACGAGTTCCTGAGACCATTATTGGGCAAAGTCATGCGCAAAGTTAATTAATCAGCGCCCTCTCATCCTTTAAAGGGCACAAATATCTTTTTCTCAAGAAATATTTTATAGATCTGTCTGAAATTGCTTGTCTTATATATACAAAAAATAGTGAATTAGTTAAGAAATACAGAATGTTTGGTTATCTCATGCCTTAAGTAAATGTACGAAACAGTTATATTTGTTCAGTAGAAACAATTCTGGTTTGCACATTCTGTCTATTTACAGTAATGCGAGCACGTTTTAGCACACCGCCAAGGGTCGCCGAGGTCGTTAAGGCGCGGACTCGTGAGCGGGAGGTCTGGGGCTCGTATTCCGCCATGGCCGTCCTCCCTGACTGAGGTTTTTCCCAGGTTTTCCCCAGTCCTCATAAATGGCAATTGCCGGCGAGGTAACCTAAACTTAGGCCTGGAACGTTCCCTTCCTTGAAAAAAAAAAAAAATCCTTTCCCAATATATAATTTCATCTCATATACCACCAGTGTCCATCGCTTGTGGTGCCTCTGTAGTAAAAACGGGCGTTAAACACTATTAAAAAATGCTTTAGCACCATAGTGGAACTTTGTACGCCATAAGAAAATGATTCAGATAAAACGACGCTTCTGCTGCCTGGATCTTTTTCAAAAGCCCCCCCCCCTTTTTTCTGAGTGGTATATACATATTATCTGAACATGTTTAAGCTAAATATTCACGTCATATGCTGATCTCTACGAGTAGCCGAGGTCGTTAAAGGATTGACTCGTGAGTGGGAGATCTGGAGTTCGATTCCTGCCAGAACGGTTTCCCCCCCCCCCCCAGGTTTTCCTCAGTCCTCATAAATGGCAAATGCCATTTTCTTAAAAAAAAATATATATATTTCCAAATTTATCATTTCATGTATAACCAGTGTCCACAGGTAGGTCCTGTGGTGTAGTGGTAATCTTATTTGCCTCCTAAAAGGGCATAAAATGCTAAGTATGGCTTCCTTCGGAAGGGAAATAAAGTCGTGGGTCCCGTGTCGTACATTTACGACACGAAAAAGAACCTCAAGCCTGAAAGAAGAGGCCTCTGAGCAAAATTTATCGGCCTTTTCACGTCATGGGAGGCATGACTGAGGTGTTAAAGAGCGTCTATAAATAAACCAAATCAACCAGTGTCCACCGCTTGTGATGCTTCAGTGCTAAACTCTATTTGTAGACTATTCCATTTGCTTCATCGTCCTTTTAATGGCTTCAATGTCCCTCAGTGTTCCAGTTGATGCATTAAGCCTTCTCAGAGGCAACTTTTAGTAAATACTGCAATGAACTCTCAGAGTCCTTCAAAGCAAGAGGTCGATCAGTGCAGAGCCAGGCTGAAAATGGAGCGGTGGGTGTAGGTAGCATAACGGTAATGTTGCATGCTCAACACGTCACTTCCGTACCACTCTTTCCCTAGGACCTTGAACTCCAGCATGGGCACCTTGCGCACAGTGAGGTGCGGGCCGTGACCTCATAACTTTGTTCTTACGTGTTCTTTAAACATCGGAAAACGAGCGAGAGAAGGGAAAAAAGGTGGGTGGGGTCAAAAGAAATGAAAGAAGACAACAGAAAGAAAGAAATACCAAGAAAATGAGAAAAATAAAGAATCGGTTTGAAGGGGGAAAAAATAACAGAGAAAATTGGAAAGAACTGAGAAACAAGGGAAACAATATGTAAAGGAAATAAGGATCAATAAAAAGAGAGAGAAGGAAAAGACTTAAGTAAAAGAAGAAAAAAAAAAAACTACGTCCAAAGGAAGGAAAGTAAAAGAGGTAATAAAATAAAAAGGAGGGGAAGAGAGATTAAGGCGAAGTAAAGGAAAAGAAAATAAAACGAAGGAAAGAAGGAAAGAAAGAACAATAAGAGATACGAACGGGCTGAAGAAGCAAAGAAAAAAAAAATAGCTGGTTTATTATCTCAAAGAACTGGTCTCCAGTAACTAATTCTAGGGAAATTAAACAAAATCGCTGAGATTATATATCACAAAACAAGAGTAACCGCAACTGTTTATATAATTTGCATTAATACTAGAACTGTAAAAAACAGTAGTAATAAGTGAGTTTAGGGTCTTTGCGCCTATTATAGCCCCATATATGAAATATTGAACTTTACATAGAAGTGCATTATTAGGAGTAGTCGTAAAAGCACAAAGGGTCATTGACTAAACATTTCTAACAATAAAGCATCCAAAAGGGAGAATATTCATAAAGAAAACACTATAACAGTAAATAATTGTAAAAGTTCTAAAACTCTTTAGATTGGAGTCATATGTATGAAATGTAAAACTGAACTCTTTGTCATCAGTTGAAATGTCAGACATATTTCTGTCACAGTTCTAAAAAGTATAGGCAATCCAAAATAATACGTCCATGTGCAATAACATACTATTACAATTACACATTGTGCAAACGCGTTCCTCAGCATCGTGTGATCAGTGCCGCGCCGTGGAGGGAATAGCAAATCTGCTTGCTTACTTGTTGACCATGCTGACTGTCGCACTGGTAGCGCAGCTGTTCCTGGATATATGTTGTGTTGTTCGTTTCTTAATTCGACAGTATACATATAGTGTTTACAACGGCACAGGTGTCTTTATGTACGTCCATATGTGTTGATTCCGTGGTGAAAGAATTATAGGACCAATTTTTTTTTTAGCCTACAGTTAATCCTGATACTTATATGAGTACCATAGTAACCCCCTTTCAGAGAATTAACAGGGAGTGGATCACGCAGTTTTTCCACAGGACTTTGCCACTGCTCACATTGAGAAAATTCCAAGAGAGCAATTGACAATGTGTTTCTACAAGACAGAGTTATTAGTAGGGATTGTGCTTTGGGGTGAATTAAAAAATGTCCTGTACAAGACGTACCCGCACGCCATACAAGAACTCAAAGATAATATTCGACAGGAAATTGTCCGGATTTCTCAAAATGAACCGCAGCGAGTGATCAATAATTCAAAGAGATACCAAAAATGGAGAATGAAAGCGGGCAGTTTCAACCCTCATTTGATACTTTGGTATATTATTGTATGGTTGGTTTGTTATATTCTTTTATCCTCCGTCTAATCGCTCGCTCATAGACAAAACACTCCGGGAGAAAACGCTGATTGCACGGAGATGGAAGTTCGTTATCTAGTCACCAATCCCTAAACGTACGAGGGTCGTTCCGAAACTAATGCCTCCTATTTTTATTAGTGGAAACTACAGGAGATACACAAATCACAACAGCACAATTAAATAGAGCAATGTTTCAGCTGCAGACTGTCATTTTTTCACATAGTCACCACCATTCGTTATGCAATTTTGTCAACGATGAACCAGAGCCCTACATGCCGCGCTTGTAAAAATCTGAACCAGCTGAGGCTAACAATTTCCTTACAGCTTTGACAACGGCATCCGAGTCTTGAAAATGTTCATTAGTCATTTCCGGCGATGTGCCAGCCAGAATTTCTTCTCGGCGGGAGGATCGAATCGACCACGGTGGGCTCAATTCACGTATTTTGTTGCATAAAATTTCATTTCAGTCCCTTACCATTTGGCAAACATAAAAGATCTGATCATTGTTGTCCGATAATGTCGTCATGCTGGTTGCTTCTTTAGCAATATTATCTCATAAGGCTGTAAAATAAGTAAAATAGCATGGGAAGAAAGAATGGAGCAAGAAGATATTCCAGCTGCAAGGAGAAGGAGGAGGAGGAGAAGAAGAAGAAGAAGAAGAAGAAGAAGAAGAAGAAGAAGAAGAAGTGGATAGTAAATCGGACAGATAAAAAATGCTAAATATGGACAATCAGAAAAATTATTTACCACGCAATTCACAATGAAAACTTGATTCCAATTACGTTAGAAGAAGAAGAGGGAGAAGAAAGAAAGGGAGATGGTGAAGATGAAGAGGAAGAGGTAAAGGAAGTTATATAATAAACAAACCTACAGTTAGAAGAAAGAAGGTACGGTGAGAAGAAGAGGAAGAGGGAAAGAATATGATGAGGCAGCAGGAGAAGCAGGAGCTGAAGGAGTTGTTGGGAACCTTAGTGAAGATGCAGAGGATGGGAGTTAGAGGAGCTTGATTAGTAAAAATAGAGGAGAAGTATAATAAATATAGAGGGGTGAAATATATTGCAATGTAATGGTGTAGTAGATATGGGTGAAGTGAAGTTAATGGTGAAAAGTGTAATAATGGGTTTAAAACTTGTAATAATGTAAGTATAAAGGATAAATAAATAAATGCAACAGAGAAGTGTAACGTGTAATGGAGCAGCGAAAGGATATAAAACAGTATTGTGTAGAGATGAGGGTAAAGTGATTGTGGAAAAACAGTATGGCGAAAGAGTGAAGAAGAAGAAGAAGAAGAAGAAGATAAAGAAGTAACATAAAATATAATAAAATTGTTATAATAATTATTATAATTACAATTAATATTACTAATGATATTATTATTATTATTATTATTAATGATGTAAAAATAATGAATTGGTACGGTAAATGTTGCATTGATAAATGTCAATTAGATTCGCAAACAAAGAATATAATCAGTGTTGAAAAAACTGACTAATATAAGATATAAATGTGAAATTTATACGAATATATTTATAAAGATTATACAATATAAAAAGATAATATAAATTATATGGAAAATAAAGAAACATATAAGATCAAATGATATATAATATATAGTTTTACAGGAATAGATAAATATAAGTAGTAAAGTCAAAAAGTATGTAAGAAATGAGTAGCTGGTTTCCAGTTACTCGAATATTGTTGATTTCCAGCAATTAGGAAATAGTCGAAGGGAATATCATTTTGTTATTTATCAAATTTATTATTTTTATTATTTTAGTAAATTTCTATTGTAACCTAAGTATATCATCTGGTAAATAATGATGTAAAAATATAATTTGTAATTTAGAAATAAAGTGTAAGAGTTTGCAATACACGTACTGGTGTAGGAAACAAGGTACCGGGATGGAGCATTTCAGATTATTATTATTATTATTATTATTATTATTATTATTATTATTATTGTTGTTGTTGTTTTTGTTGTTATTGTTTTTATCAGTCCTCATAAGTCATGTCGTTTTTCAATGTGTACATTATTTACAACAGACTAAAGGTAGAAGGGAAATTCTAGGTGGATTACAATTATCATCTGTTATAACAGATGAACTTGCAAGCATTTAGAGAAACTGGCTCAAATAATTAGTAGAATTGCATGGGAAGAAAAGTTGGAACAGGAAGAGGTACCAACAGCTACGGTACAAGTTGAAGATGTGATTAGAAGATAAACAAGATTACAAATATTATATTCAGGAAATACAGTACTAAGATATGAGGAAGAAGGGGATAGTAAAGCTGGTGAGCCAAGAGAGTGAGGTGGAGAAGAAAAGGTCAAAAAGAAGGTGAGGAGGGAGGGACGGAGGAAGGAGAACTCAGGAGAGCAGAGTAAAAAAAAAAAAAAAAAAAAAAAAAAAAAAAAAGGAGCCGGTGTGAAATGAGGGGATGATGTCCATAGAGGGGAAGTTCGGGATGGAGAGGGAAGATTATAGAAGCGAAATTGAGTCAGATGTAAGTTACGGAACCGGGAAGAAGACAAAGGATAAGAGCAGAGTATAAGATTGGGAAGAAGATAGAGAAGATGGAGGTAAGGAGAAGGAAAAAAGAGAGAAGAAGAAGAAAGAGGACGGGGAGGAAGCGAGAAAGAAAGAGAGAAATGATTAGCGACCATGCATATAAATGAGCGCTACTATAATAAACAACATACTGCAGAAGGCGGAGAAAGAATGAAGATCTGTGGGGAGGTGAGGGCCACGAGGAAAGGAGGAACCAGGAGGAAATGGTAATCGTAAAAGTGTTTAGGTGATTAGTGAGTAAAGTTGAGTGATAATTGCAATGGAAATATTATATAAGATATATAAAAGACAAAAGCAGTGAACAATTAGTAAAGTTAAGAGTAGGGTAAACGATTTGGTTATATGTACAAATAAATAACACCAACTATCAATTAGTGATTTTTTGAATAGTGTTTAACGCCCATTTTTACTACAGAGGCACCACAGCGGTGGACACTGTTGATACATGAGACGAAATGATATATTGGGAAAGCATTTTTAAGGAAGGAAACGTTCCAGACCTAAGTTTAGGGTGCTTCCCCGGCATTTGCCATTTATGAGGACTGAGGAAAACCTGGAAAAAACCTCAGTCATGGAGGACGGTCCCGGTGGGGTTCGAACCCCAGACTTCCCGCTCACGAGTCCGCACCTTAACGACCTCGGCCACCCGTAGCGGTACCACTGAGTGATGATTGTAATAGTATAGTGTAGTGTACTGATTGAATAGAAAGAGTAGAAATAGAGAAAGAGGGAATAAGTGAAGCTTAGAACGTGTGCCAACATTTTGATGATGTCAACTATAAAATGTGCTCTTAACAGCTGTAATTTTTTTTAATGGGATCTTCGTCACGTCAAATCTGACAAGAGAACTACGGGGATAGTTTTTACTCCACCTAACACCTTAATGCATTATGTTCAACTCTTAACATGGTGCTGGAATAGTCCTATTAGTGATTTCATAGCACTAGAAAGAAGTTTTCCTAAGCCGTAAGTAAGGCTGCCAATTGCACTAACAATAGACCGGGGAGGTACTCACTCTTTATGTATTTTAAGAAGCCCGTATGTTCTAGAGAAAAAGATCCCTTGGTGTATTTTCTTGTAAGGTCCAGTTTTTAAAAATAAAAACTCTTGTGGCTTGTGCTAGTAACAGATATGAGAAATCCTTCAGGATATACTCCGTCTTATTTACGTGAATTTGTGAGGGCGAAATTATGGTTTGAAGCAGTATTTGCTGGCTTCGATCTTAGACCCATAGATTATCAATGTCATCATAATACTTTATCATTATTATATATTTATAAATAATTCGTGCAACTTATGTTGTTTGTGTATCTAGTATTGAACAGTATATATTGACATTTTATTTAATGTAGTGAATTGCTTAATTGATCTATTAATTTATGATTTTAATTAATTTTAATTAATTAAATTTTCATTATTTTAAATTAATTACATTAATATTAACTTATTATAAAAGTATAATGTTCGGTGGAAATTAACTAATTCAAGAAAGGAATATTTGGTTCAATATTAATAGAGAAGTAATCACTACCACGTAGGTCGCAAATGATTAGCTATTCCAAATGGGAACAAAGTCCATGTGATTATATGACTAAAAGGCGTAGAATCGCCGGTGTTAAATACTGAAAGGGTTAAATGATCTGATATGGGTTCTTTAATATGATCTCGGTAATTTTTAAATGCCGAACTCCAAAAACAGACATGTGTTCAAGTATCCAAGAAGTACAAATGTATGAGGGAAATGCTTAATTAAATCCTCGAAATATTATGGTTTGGTGATGTGTGCAAATTATATATAACAGTCATTCTCAGTCTTTTTGCGTTCGCGGCACCCTTGGGGATGATATTAGAAATTCGGAGCACGCTGTTAAGTTTTTTAGAATAGAAATATGTTAAATTATTTTAAAGATTTAACCTTCACTATGATGCAACAATGTGTTAAATTACGTTCAAATAAACACTCCATTACAAACGAGCTATACGAACTATATATATATTGAGGTGCCAAAATGTATACACACTTTCACAGTAGATATCTATTGAATATATTTCAAAGTTAAACCGAAAAATAACAGTAATGTGTAGTATGATGTTCTGTAAACAGATGTGACTCACATTACATTATGATAGCGTTGCTACGTGACAGGTAAATCAACAATGAACAAATGAAGTCAAGATTATCGTACGATGTTCTATAAACGATGTGTCACATTACGTTATGCTGGCGTTGCTACAACAACATGGAGCCAAGATTATCGTTTGAACAGCGGAAAGCATTTTAAAGTGATATTGGAAAACCGAGAATGTTGTTGAAGTTCATAGGCAATGGAGATGTGTGTACAGAACAGAACCGCCGTTGGACTTCTACCTATGGGGAACTCTTAAGGATGTTGTATATCGTAGAAAAGCAGCTACCTGGCAGCACTCCGGGAAGAAATTGAAACGGCATGTGCTGCAATCGCTGAGGACACTTTCACAAACGTTGCTCAATCAGTAGTTCAACGTACTCAGAAGTGTATCGACGCCGATGATGGGCATTTTGAGCAACTGTTGTAACTGTAAAAGTCTAAAATGATTAGTGCTATCATTTTCTGTTTGTGTGAATTCAGTTTTGTTATGTTAACACAGTTTTTTCTTTACTTGAAGTGTATATACATTTTTTTGGTGCCCTCTGTACTTATAACAACTTTTGGCTACACATTTCTCAATTTTTATATTCCACAAAATCGGGGCTATGTAATGACATGTGCAGCATTATTGCAGAAGAGTACTTGCATTTCAGCCCTTACTTATATACTTTGAGACCCTTTATTTGTGCTTTGAAGGGCTCCTGAAGTAGTCGTTAAAAAAGAGAAATAACTTCAAGAAACCGCAATCATTGAGTCATTTTCAAAATTGCAACAGAAACACAAGCACTTAGTGTTAAGAAAATATCTAGTTCCACCCTTTTGTTAAGCTACCTCATCTCAGCCAAAGCATCTCTTCTTTATTCTTAGTTTTTAAGGCATAGGTTCGCATTAGCGTCGATATTCATTAAAAAGTGCCTATTCAGGAAAAAAGGAAAACTGAAGTGTTGCCTTTTCTCGGCATTTCAGATCAATAGCTCGCTAACTCGTGTACACTTCAAGCAGTTTTTAAGACAATGCCGTATCCTGCTCCTACAGGACCCTTGTAAGACACAGTAAACACTGAAGTCACAATAGAGGACATTGTCAAGCTAAAAGAATCAAGAACAGAACTAATTTAACCATCTCATTTCGAATTTACAAAGAGGAAGAATCGTGGACAAGATATAAAAAGTATTTCTCTCTTTGGTGTGCACAAAAGAAACTGGGGCAAAAAAGATATCTATCAGTAGCACTTTTGTGCAAGGTACTAGAACATCTCAGGCGCTTAACACTTGTGATAATGAGATGAAGGTATAAACTTGGAAAGGAAGCGTTCCAGGCCTAAGTTTAGGGACCTTACTGGCATTTTTCTGTATTGATACCCGTAAATAAGGTCAGTCAGGAAAGGGGGCTCTAACGGGAATCCTTTAACAGATCTTAGTAACCTTGGCCACCCATTTTCACAACAAAGGATAGACTTGTTCCCAAAACAAGATAATATTTAGAAAATTACGCTTCTTGCTCCTCTGCTGGATTGCCGAAATGTATAAAGGGACAATTCATTTCCAGATACCTTAGCTCAATTGTTTATTCCCGATCGTCATCTTTCCCCTAACCTACAACATATCCCTTTTAGTGCGTTTCACAGATGTCTAGCTACAACTCTTAAAAACTGACTTTTAGACCACATTTATCTATTAAACATAACTTATCTCATTTTCAGACATGTCGAATTCTCGAATGAGTTGAATTCGAATGCACCCATCTCAATTTATCTTGAATAGCATTTCGATACTTCTGGAAAACAAATATCGAATGCACCCTATACAATACACCGCACACTACACTCAAGTCTTCAGTAATAGTTGGAATGTTTTTGATTACAGCGAAAAAAGAAAAATAGGGTACAAATACCGCAAGTTATATATAAAAAAAAGTGAAGGCATAAATTAGTCACAAATATAGAAGGTTATGTAATGGTAATATAGGAAATAATACATGAACATGACAAGAGCGAAATATTATGTCCTCACAAATATCAAATGATGCTGAGTCAAAAATTTCTGACTATTTCTCAACAGACTAAAATAACAAAAGTGGTAAGAAAAGACGTTGCAGCACTTCCATTAGTGATAAATTAGGGATGATTCCATTCCTTCAAGGTAGAATTTGAAGACAATAGAGTACAATAGTTTCCTGTGTTGCCCAAACATATCGAAGACGCCCTTGTAGTGCAGTAGTGTAGAGGGGAAAAATGCTGTCAATCGGATAATAATTATTTTGATACTTTCAGTTCTAACGGAAGCAAACTTCCATTTAAAGTGAAAGAAAAGGAAGACGTGTTTACTTTCCCATAAATGCATATCCTGTTCTTCCTTTCTTTTCTGTTATTTAGAATATTCAATACGGCACTGTCCCGCCGATGTCTGGACAAGGTGAACTAGTGAAAAAACCTAGGAAAAGCATTATTCAATTACGGAGAAAATAATTATCAACTACTATAATTTATTACACGGGAATTAACTGAGCTCATATGTAAATGGTTCAAATTTAAATAGCTCACAAATCTTGCACTCAATACAACATTTTAATTTTGAAAACATTTACTCAATTCAACATATTAAAATATTCCTTAAAGCTCAGGGGGGGGGGGGGGCTGAAAAGTTTCCGACCTCAACATGAAGATGGCAGCACTTGTAAATAAAAGCATACTACGCGTCATTACTTGACAAGTTGAAGGCAGAACTTGAGGAAAAACGGCCACATTTGCAGAAAAAGAAAATCCTGTTTCACCAAGATACCGTCTCACACCTCAGCGGTTGCAATGGCGAAAATCCACGAATTACGGTTTGAACTGCTTGACCATCCGCCTTACTCACCAGATCTAACCCCAAGCGACTTCTTTTTGTTCCCTCAACAGAAAATTGCGCTCGGAGGACAGAGGTTTTCGTCAAATGAAGAAGCAATCACCTTGGTGAACATATATTTTGCAGAGAAAAACGCCGAGTACTATTTGGACAGGTTACAGAGATGGGAGCATCGCTGGGAGAAGTGTGTAGAGTTATAAGGAGACTATGTTGAAAAATTAAAAAAAAAAAAAAAAAAAATTATGTCGGAAACTTTTCAGACCACCCTTATAAAGCATAAAATTGATTTACTGGCTAAGTAGTTTTCAAACGCTTCATTAAAACCTTTTCAAAAGAACATTATTGATACCCTGCTTGAACAGTATATACAGAAAACTTGTTGTTGGGGCACAATTAACCGGAAACTTTAAATGACATTAAAATTTTGCAATTGCATTAAAGACTTACAAACCTATACCTCAATCACTGGGTTAGGCTAGCGAAGGTAATCCTAATAATGTAGAATAACAGTCAAAACATGTCTAACCCAGATGAAACCGGAGCCCTCTCTACCAACAAAAACATAAGAACGGCATACGCTAGGAACACTGAGTTACATTTGTATTAGAAGTTACCACGCATGACCCCACCAATAAGATCTAAAGAGCGTTAGCAAAGCTTCCAAGTAGACACGAAAATAAGAAAGGGAAAGGAGAGGACTGTAGGTAAAATGTAAGAGATGAAGAACGACACATTACAAAACATTTCAATGTAAGTCTCTAATACTGAGGGTGCCAAAACTTGTATACACACTTTCACAGAGATATCTATTTAATATATTTCAAAACTGGACCGAAGAACAACAGCAATGTAGTACTGATGTTCTGTAAACAAACTCACATGCATAATGATAGCGTTGCTACGTGACAGGTAAATCAACAATGAACAAATGAAGCCAAGATTATCGTATGATGTTCTGTAAACAGATGTGACTCATATTACGTTATACTAGCGTTGCTACAACAAAATGGAGCCAAGATTATCGTTTGAACAGCGGGAAGCAATTTTGAAGTGGTAATGGAAAACTGAGATTGTTGTTGAAGTTCAAAGACAATGGAGATGTGTGTACAGAACAGAACCGCCAAAGCGAGTAACAATTGCATGCATTCGAGACAAATTTTAGACTCATGTACCGTATGCGATGTTCACAAGAACAGATCTGGGAGACCTCGTACAGCATCCCCGACTATGGTTTTGGAACGTTATGAACACTCACCGCAGAAATCTACAAAGCAATGTGCATCTAAGACTGGGATTAGCACAACCAGCGTACGTCGTATTATTAAAACAGCAAAGTTGAAAGTTAAGGATGCTGTACACCGTAGAAAACCAGCTACACTGGAAGCACTTCGGGAACAAATTGAAATGGCATGTGCTGCAATCGCTGAGGACAGTTTCGCAAACGTTGCTCAATCAGTAGTTCAACGTACTCAGAAGTGTATCGATGCCGATGGTGGGCATTTTGAGCAATTGTTGTAACTGTAAAAGTCTAAGATGATTAGTGCTCATCATTTTCTGTTTGTGTGAATTCAGTTTTGTTATGTTAACACAGTTTTTTCTTTTTTTTGAAGCGTGTATACATTTTTGGCACCCTTTGTACACGTTTATCTTTCTATTGTATTATAAATGTCAAAAGAAGTAAATATTAGGATTGTGATTTGACCTCGCAGTTCAAGGAACTTTAAATATAATCAATAACGATTAAATCTAAAAGTTTCTTCCGGGATTGGAAGTCGTGGTCTGTTGGAGCTAATAACGATTAAAACAGGGGGAACAAAAAAAAAAAAAAAAAAAAAAAAAAAAAAAAAGAAAGAAAGAAAGAAAGAAAAAAGAAAGAAAGAATCTCAATTTTATTGGTAATAAAATTCAGGTATAGCAAACACAACATAACAAAATATTTTGGACCCTAGTAACATGTTCAAAACCACATGTCTCGATCACTGTATACATAAAGTAATTTGGATATCTAACTTAGCGACTGACGGTTGCATCATCTCAATGAGTTCTCACAATTCATGTTCATTTATAGGTCGCCGTCTCAGAAGTTATTCGTTTACATTAAATTGCATCTCCACCCAAATGAGCCTTATGGGATTCAAATCTGAGCGATTAGACACTCATGGGACCTGTTCGACGTCATCACCGTGTTGGTGAAAGCATCACTGCAAGTTGAGATATGTTTTTGGTTGCAGCATCACATGTTCCAAGACTATGGTATAGTGATGCCCGTTCAAAAGCTCTTCAACTCTTTACAAGTCACCACTGCTACAGACAGGCCGCTATTTTGCCTTTGGATGACATAATCTTGATTTAAATAAGTCGTTACATTTGCAAACACCTTATCAGAGAATACATCTATCATACATCTGGTAAAATGCTACACGAAAATCTTGCTGGTCTTCCGTGAAAGCAAATTTTTAGCCTCGGCAGTTCCAAAATGACGAAGTCCTTTGCGGACCCCTCTCTCAGCCACAAGTATTCTGGAGGTATGAAACGGAAAGCATCTCGATGTCTCCAACAACGAGGAATCTTGCTGTGGTGATGATGCCTTCTGTCTTCCGCTACCACGTTGAAAGCGTTTTAGTAATCTTCAAGTAGTGGCCCCACGTGCTGGGTGGCAAATTTGAAATAATTTTAGTGAATATCTGATAGAAATGGTTTTTCATTGGGATTTCCGACGAAAAGAGTCCGGCTCTCGTCGTGAACTGTTGCTGCGTGAGCATGGAAGGCAACCACGCTTTCTTCGGTTATTTTTTATCCCTGAGATTCCGCTGTCTTCACTGTCTTACTCAGACAACTGGGAGGGGCACACGAAGTAAACTTCACTTATAAATACACCTCAATTTGTAAATAGACAGGTATATTTATTAAAACAGTTCTCGTTGCAAAGGGGCGTCTGATCCGGGGAAGGAAGCCCGTAACCCTTGGACTACTGATCAGTTAACTCTGTGCGCCGGTTAGCTATGTACTTATGAAGGGCGCGAGCTTCTGTAGCTAAAACAATCGCTCTATTGTCTAAGTGGCGCGTGGCATCAATTTGCAGTCCAACTCTCGTAGGCATTTATCAAAACTTCGCACTCGTTTATCACTAAATTATCATACAAGAATCTCACCACAGTATCTCGCGAGAATTATGAATTACATACATATGCGCGACTTGAAGTCAGTAGTAATGCTAAGTAATTGAAAACTGGGCGATTTCTTTTCTTATATATCAGCCCTTGGCGTGGCTCGCCACGTGCCTAATCTAGACGCCACGGGGCTCACACATCTAAGCGCAAAAGCATCCTCGGCTTCTAAATTTTCTTCAAACTTTTCTCTGTTGATTGGTCGGCTATTATCGTACGATTCAGTGCCGGAACAAAACTCTAACCGCTCCACAGACACAAATGTAAAAACCCTTACTCCCGGCGTCAGGAAAAATCACTTGACTATCCAGGTGTTCCATTTCGTTTGTACTCTTATGTAACAAGTAAAATCTACAAGCTAACGTTGGCATTCATTTTGCGATTCACATATAATATTTCAATTTATATCTACTGTCTATACTTAAATAACGAATAAGAAATTACTACAAATATCCCTGCTATTTATATAATAAATAGAGTCATCTAGTTCCTCTTTGATTTTTTTTATTGATTTATTTATGGACGCTCTTTAACATCTCAGGCCATCACCGTCCCATTCAAATCAGGGCGTGAAACGGCCGACAAAGTTTGCTCAGAGGCCTCTCTTTCAGGCTTGAGGTTCTTTTTCGTGCCATAAATGTACGACACGGGACCCACGGCTTTACTTCCTTTCCGAAGATAGCCATACTTAGGATTTTTACGCCCGAAAAAAATCCATCGGTCCTGACCGGGTTCGAACCCACGATCTTGGGTTTAGGAGGCAAGTATGGTTACCACAGTTCCTCTTTGAAAACAATAAAATTAATATATAATTATTAAAATACCCTCGGGACGTCGATTATAAATTGTGTTACAACGTTTGGGTGTGAAGTATCCTCCTTTCCCCCCTTCCCTTCTCCTCTCTCTCTCTCTCTCTCTCTCTCTCTCTCTTTGATATTGCGTCCTTGAATCCTCTCTGCTCGCAACCGCAACCTACTTCCTGAGCTGTGCTAAGCTCTTCCTCATTGAATGCTATTACTTCAACTTTGGTTTCCATATTTGTCAAACTGTGGCAGTGTGTAAAACCTCTGCCTTATTTACTTGCAACGGAGGAAAGGGAAATACAGGGACAGTGCTCCCATCCTAACCTTTGGCTTGTTACCTGGCTAGATTATATATAAACAGAAATATCTTTTCTCTTATTGGAACTGTTAATGACCGGGTCAAATATTTTCTTTAATTTTTCACTGTACTTTCGGTGGTAAATGGTAATTTTACTTTCTTGCACATTTGCGCAGTTTTCTTACTTCTGGTACAAATATGCAGGAAAGATGGGGGCCATTTTATGACCTCAGATTGTTGTTATGCACTTTGCTTGTCACACATAATGCTGTAAGGCTCGTTTTGCTATTGCTTTTATAAGCAGCTGTTGCTTTCATTATACTCAAGCATGGTAGTCTAGAAGATCCTTTTGAGTTTTAGGATAATTTGTACAGCTTTTTTAAATAATGTTTTACTACTGAGGCACTACAGGCGCTGGACACCGATTATATATGAGATAAAAGGATTAATGAAAAAGGATTGTTTTTAAGGAACTTTCAGAGCCTAAGTTTAGGGTACTTCCCTGGTATTTGCCATTTATGAAATAGGAAACCCGAAAAAAAAACCCAGTCAGGGAGGACGGTCTCGGCGGGAATCAAAACCCAGATCTCCCGCTCACGAGTCCGCGCTTTAACGTCCCCGGCTATCCGTGGCGATTTTACAGCCGTATATTCACAATTTCACTTCATAGAAAATATAAAACCTATACATACAGGAGCATGAAGAATGCCCGTGATCCTAAATGCTCATTACTCCAAAAGTTTAAAAATACGAAATCTGCAAACATCGTAAAATTAACATTATTAATAATGTCTTTATCGCATGTAATATTTTTATAAAAAGAATTAGGCAGATTTTATTTACGTTCAATGATGTAGAAGTCTCAAGATAATTTAGTTTTAATTTAGAGATTAAAACTAAGGATCAATTCTTAAACCACTTGTATAACGCCCTTAAAGGTTTCAATAGCAATAGCATTATGCTGTTGCTGTTGGAAATAAAATGAAATATGGACACGAGTCATGCTCTAAATTGAAAATAGAACATATATAAATAGTAGAAATAGGAAATAAATGTATTTATTAAAAATTAGGTAATTAAAACGAAGTAGTTTAGAACGAGATAGTAACAAATGTACTACCGATTTTAGCTGATAGGAAAACGAGCATAAAATACACGAATTTTCCGCTCTCTCATTTTCAATCATGTAGTTCCTTTGGCTCTCTTACAGGATTGACAGCACTAGGACGAGATGCGCTGACGAGATGATGATGGCGGCTTGCGCTTTGGAAAGGTTTCCGAGTCTGGATTGGGCGCAAACCATCGGAGGGGCTCCGTATAATATGGAGGGAGGTTCCACCGACGCAGGATGTTCTATCTGGAATTATATTAAGGACCTCTGCGCACTCACCGTCCGCAGATCCACTTGCCCATACAGCCAGGAAAATTCTCAGGGCTGCTGGAGCTGCAGTCTCGAGCGACAGCGGAGATAGCCGAACTCCTGTCCCGAACGGGAGATAACAATGGATACACATTTTTCTCTGTTTCAGTGGCCGCTTGTAGCAGTGTAAATATTGCATTTATTATGCTTTTGTTAAAGGTAATGTAACCCATGCCTTGTCCTCGGTAACTTTTTGGCTGCAATATGTTGTTCCTTATTACAAAACTAAATGTTTCACTTTTTACCACGCGCTGTCTTATTGGAATTCGCACTTAATTCATATATACACCACACACCCTTACCTTAAAGCTAACCTCGGGTAAATCCTTGAAATCGGTGGACCTAGTGGTTTGCTGGGGCTCGCTACGGTTTGACGGCCTACTTTGCCTCCTTTTCGTAAATATAAACTGAAAAGAGATTGTGGGCTATTAAGTATGCGGGTAAAATATTGTTACGGTGGCAAATCTCCTTTGACTGCACCAGAAAAATATTATAAATATAAATTTATAACAGGTTGTGTGCGTGATATTATGTTGGCAAATAAATCATTGTAATTGGTGGTAAATCTTCTTTAACTCCGGCAGAAAAAAAAAAGGACATAAGGATTCAAAACCGCTACCTTCACAAATAGAGCCTGACACTTTTACCGTCTGAGCTATCATGCCGTTGCACTTGAAAATTAATTATCTAGGTATATCTGTGGTAGTCACACTACCTTCGGCTTTCTCCACTGCAGCTCTAGCAGCTCAGAGAATTTCTCTTGCTGTATGGATAAATGTAGATCCTAGCCGCTCCGTGTTTCTCTCACATCAACCCTTCCTGCAGGAGGTGTCCCCATTGGAAGCATAGGCAAAAAGGGCCAGCTATGAGCACGGCTCAAGTATCAAAAGTATCGATGGGTAGCATCGATACACATTTTGGCCAATTGGATGATTAAGGCAATAGATTAATTGAAGAAGTTGGTTTTAAAAATCTGGTTCCAAGTCAGGATTCATCAAAATGTGTGCTGACTTAACGCCTAATAAATAGGAAGTTCTGCTGTTGAAAAATAAATGTAATACTCATATATTTAAAGCCTTATATTACATTTTTAAACCTATGAAATTGCCTTCGAAGGCAAGGGTGAATAGTTTTGATATACTCAAACCAATGTTCAGTAAACTGCCAGAGTTTGTGAACATTGTGATTTACAATGTTATGTGGAGTTATGCATTTTAGTACATTCAATGATCTTCACTCATTGAGTTCTTTTTATCTGACGGGCGATAGATTATAGCTTGTTTTCGCGACCTAGTAGTTTGAGTGTACCTAACATGATAATAAGTACTTAAGAATTCCGATGTCCATTGAGTGTTTTCTTCGTGATGTGCTCTAACAGAACATGTCAACCATCTCTACTCTTCACTATATTATGTGTAGCAAACGCTACATATGTACTATATTTCATAAGCTAGCAGAAATATACAAGAAAACAGGAAGAAAGTCGTATATTTTGGCGATTTATTGTAAAGAAAAAAGTTCAGTGATTTCATAACTGAATAAGCTTCAATAATTAAAAAAGATACACTGATCACAGGTTATTTAGAAATGTCCTTCTCTTGATTGTTTACCTGTAGCCCAGGTATCTAATGAGTAAAGAAAAATTAGCAGCAAAGCTATAACAAATAACAACAATAATACAACGTGACAATTTAAATACCAAAGAGACAATGCCCTGATTATTTTTTTTCTAGAAAATTTGGTGTTTTAAATCATTCGTGAGATATAGTCGTAATGCTTATATGAACATTTGTACGTTCGTGCAAGCTGTACATAGTTTCTACTTGCAGAACGTAATTAATTAAAAATATACTTTTTCACTTTGTAACTAGGCAAAGATTTTTTTTTTTTTGTATTTGTTTATTTACGGGCGCTTTTTAACATCACAGGTCGAAAGCGTCCCATTCTTTTCAGGGCGTGAAACAGCCGACAAATTTTGCTCAGAGGTCTCTTCTTTCAGGCTTGAGGTTCTTTTTCGTACCGTAAATGTACCACATGGGACCCACGGCTTTACTGCTGTTCTGAAGGAAGCCACACTTAGGATTTTTACACCCGATCCTGGCCGGGTTTGAACCCGCGAATTTGGGTTTTGAAGGCAAGTACGGTTACCACTACACCACCAGGACCGACACTAGGCAAAGAGTAAATTATTTTGTTTACATAACGATTATAAATAAAAGTTACTTTTTCATCCCAGTCTTGTCGGTCCTGGTGGTGTAGTGGTTACCATACTTGCCTCCTAAACCCAAAACGCGGGTTCGAACCCGGCGTTCGGGCGTAAAAATCCTAAGTATGGCTTCCTTCGGAAGGGAAGTAAAGCCGTGGGTCCCGTGTCGTACATTTACGGTACGATAAAGAACCTTAACCCTGAAAGAGAGGCCTCTGAGCAAAATCTGTCGGCTGTTTCACGCCCTTAGTTGAATGGGACGCTGATGACCTGAGATGTTAAAGAGCGTCCATAAACAAATCAATCAAAAAAAAAAAAAAAATCCCAGTCTTTGCAGATAACACAAGGAAAAGCATGAGATAACAGTAAAATAAAGAATGAAGTGTTCTTATGCCGTCGCCTTCAAGTGCGATTATCAATATATTTCAAATTAGTAGTAACACATTCACTTTTGCAAAAATATTTGGTTATTTCACATAGTTTTAAATTTGCGTTTTACAATAAAAACATTTTCTGAGAAGCGTAAAGTATATAGGTAGATAGTTAGGAAGTTGTTTCTTATTCCATGCCAGATTTTATCAGAACTACCATTATCCGAAGTGCTGAACGCTGTTTTGGTAAAATTGAAAAGCTTTCAGACAGAAGACATGCGGTTGCAGGCACATGTCAAAGATAAAACACATGTTTCTCTTAAGCCTATAATTACGAGAGGTAGATGATTTATTTCATCAATATTGTGCTATAGCAATATTTGTGATAGTATTATCCTCATTGTTTAGTCAAGCAAGAGATTCTTTAAGGATAAGACAAAAACAGATCTATCGCTCATTTTTTTTTTAAATAGTGTTTAACGCCTGTTTTTACTGCTGAGGTAGGACGACCGATGGACACTGAAAATACACAAGATCAATTGATAAGTTGGGATAGGACTTTTTTTAAAGAAAGAAAACAAACCAGGCCTAAGTTTAGAGTACCTCCCCGGCATTTACGACGGAGGAAAATCTGGAAAAACCAGTCAATCAGGGAGGAAGGTCCGGGCGGAAATGGAACCCCAGACCTGCCGCTCACGAGTCCGCTGTAACTGTACATTTATAGGAGAACATGAATTTGATTTATTAATGCAATCAAACTATTTGTAAAATACGCCTATATCGCTCTTATACAAACTGGATATACGAGTATCTAGTGAAAAATACAAAGGCATGTTATTACATTGTGATATTTTAAGACGTGGAAAGCTTTTGCTATAGTCTTTGATGTCACCGAAGTATAAACACAACAAAAATATTGAAACAATCAGAGTGGCACTGCATATTCTGTAACACTAACAGAAGATGAGGCAAAGTTTACAGACTGCTATGCTTCCGGGCAACAGACGGCAGTGCAGATCAAAGGAACGGGGATAAACGCTTCCCAAACGCGGGGTTGTGGCTAACAAAGGGTAAATAAACAAAGGGTACCCTACCCACTCATCAGACATGGCACAATATATCACTTAGTTACTGCTTCTACGGCAAGAGTGACAGAATCGCTTGCAGAACAAAAGAGACGAATGCTTTTGATAGCTCTAACAATGTCAACCGAAGGACCACTAATCAGCGAGTAGTCCTCCCGGTCGATACTCTGACAGTGACAGAGAAAAAGAGGCAACGCCACAAAAGTCGGCATCAGTCAATACCAAACACTGCGGTTCATTGTGTCAGGTATTCGGTCCTGGTGGTGTAGTGGTAACCATACTTGCCTCCCATACCCAAGATCGCGGGTTCAATCCCGGCCAGGATCGATGGATTTTAGGGCGTAAAAATCTTAAGTGTGGCTTCCTTCGGAAGGGAAGTAAAGACGTGGGCCCTATGTCTTATATTTACGGCACGTAAAAGAACCTCAAGCCTGAAAGAAGATATTAAAGAGCGTCCATAAATAAAACAATTCAATCATTGTGTTAAGGTATTATATACTTGTGTACCATATACTGTAGTATATGACTTGTTTAGACTGTTATAGTAGGAAAGGGTCCGTACACCAGAATGTCCATTAATGACGGTTGGTTGTCAATTTCGTAAAATTTACAGAAGCAAATCTTGTGCTTTAATCTGATTGGTGATTACGGTTTTCCCCAACTTTGTAGCAAGTCATGGGAAATGTAGGAGCAAGGAAGTCGTGAACAGACCGCCAAACGGGCAGGACATATCTGTCATCTGTCAAATCTTCCTTCCCTCCAACTCGGAACTGTGTCAAATAAGGTATGTAGCAATTGACTGTATGTAGGTGCATACAATTACCTTACAAAGACTTAAGAGGACAATTACTCCTTTACTATAAAAAAAAAATAATTAAAACACTTCAACAAAAAAAATCTATAATACATTACCAAATAAAAGGACAAAGTAAGTAAACTACCGGTTTAACCCGTTTCCCAATAATTAGCGCACCTTTTAATAATAATAATAATAATAATAATAATAATAAAAATAATAAAAATAATAATAATAATAATAATAAGATAACTTATCTCACCTTATAAACAAATTTACAACCATGTCATCTTTATTAGCAATTACAACGATGTTTATTCTCAACAAACCATACACGTGTTGGAAAGATATATTTCCCTTTTGGAGCTTCCCTTTTTACGCCCGAAAAAATCCATCGATCCCGGTAGAATTGAACCCGCGATCTTGGGTCTACGAGGCAAGTATGGTTATCCAGTACTATACATCTGTTAATCTATAAGTACAAATATTGTTCACTATAAATGAAATGTAGGTATATAACAGGTGAAAGTATGGGTGCTTTATGTAAGAAAATTGTCATCGGCCCATCTTTAAGACTGCTTTAATGGATTTAAATGGATAAGGGATGGAAATTAAACGTTTCCTGAAAATTATTATGATCGGACAAAACGAAAGGTATGGAAGACTTGGTTTTAATCGAGGTTTTATGATTATTTATATGGAGGAAACTATTGCAAATGCTAAAACAATTTATACAGCTTACAAGATAACATGCTTGGAATGGCTGTTTACAAACCATTTTATCTTCAGTTCTAGGGCTAAAAAGATTGATTAAGGATAATAAGTACAAGATTTTATATTTAAAGCATGAATGCACCATCGAGCAGGGCAACTGGGATGAATATATTGTCATCTTCTGCCTTTGAAGAACAAAAGCTGTTCGAAATATTAATGCTATTTGTGTAACACTTTTCCTTCACTAGTTTATATGAGCCTGGAGTCCGCAATGCTTAAAACTAGGTGACATTCACTTTTATAAAGGAAAAAATCATTATGGCAAATACGGGGATTCGAACCCGGGGCCTCTGGATTTTAGGGCAGACACCCTGACCACAAGAGCACAGAGCCGATTGTAAGGCGAGGTGATATGCAAATTTAATAAATAAGTCTGGATAAATCATGATGGAAATCCAAACATGCTATTCTAACCTGGGAACTGGGCATATATCATAAAAAGAAGATTGCAAAGAATTGGAATGGAATGGTTAAGGGAGATCTATGTTAGAAATGTAAGAAATGCTTGGAGGAAAGTTAGAAGTGGCAGGCAGTGGTAACTGAGTTTTCTAACAAAGTTTCACTGAAATTACAATTAGAACTAAAAGATGCATGGGGGAGGGAAGGATATGTAAATGTATTGATAGGAGAAGACAGAACGGCAATGGTCTGACTGTACCTTCGCAGAAAATGACGGGTTTTACCCATGTGTGGTAAAAAAGAAAAGTTGGTACATATTCAGGCAGAATGTGAAGCTACAGAGTGCTGTAGGTCGCAGATTCTCCCCGAAAACGTGAGGTCGAGAAGGAGTAGGCGGTATGTCCAAATTTGGTGTTGGATGAAAAGATGAAATGGGCATCTCCGGCTAAAGAGGACATAGCACATAAAGTACTTATTTTAAAAAAATTTCTATTGATTTTTTTATTTTTTTGATGATTATATATGTACCCACTTAATCGTGTATTTCCCTTGCTTGATACCCTGTAATGATAAATTCAAATGCATTTATCAATTACATAAGTTTTTTTCGTCATGACTGGGGGAAGGGGGTTATTCCGTAAACATTTTAATAGGCGACTTAGTGTTTGTATACCGAGGGCACCAGAAAGTATATACACACTTTCCAGTAGATATTTATTTAATATATTTCAAAGTTGGACCGAAAAACAACAGTAATGTGTAGTATGATGTTCTGTAAACAGATGAGACTCACATACATTATGATAGCGTTGCTACAACAAAATGAAGCCAACATTTTCTTTTGAACAGCGGAATTAATTGGAAAACCGAGAATTTTATACTTCAAAGGCAATGGAGACGTATGTACAGAATAGAATCGCCAACGAAAGTAACAATTGCACGCATTCAAGACAAATTTGAGACTCGTGGTACCGTATGCGATATTCACAAGGGCAGATCTTGCAGATCTCGCACAGCAACAAGCCCCGCGTCCTCGGCTATGGTTTTGGGACGTTTTGAGCACTCACCGCAGAAATATACAAAGTAATGTGCACGTGAGTTTCCACCGCGTTCTCCGGATCTAATTCCGTTGGACTTCTACCTATGGGGAACTCTTAACGATGTTGTATACCGTAGAAAAACCAGCTACACTGACAGCACTTCGGGAAGAAACTGAAACGGCATGTGCTGCAATCGCTGAGGACACTTTCGCAAACGTTGCTCAATCAATAGTTCAACGTACTCAGAAGTGTATCGACGCCGATGGTAGGTATTTTGAGCAACTGTTGTAACTGTAAAAGTCTAAGATGATTAGTGCTCATCATTTTCTATTTGTGTGAATTCAGTTTTGTTATGTTAACACTGTTTTTTTCTTTAATTGCAGTATGCATACCTTTTTGGCACTCTCTGTATGTATACGTTCCATTAACGCAACACAAACTATAGTATTCTAAGAAAAGATATAGCTTACGATTTTAAGTAATATTTTACATTTATTATTCTTGTTCTCCTAAGTGAATTTAGTTCATATACTTTCATATATACAAAATGGATGTTCTGCAGTAATAACAAAGTCACACTTCAATAAACAGAAGAAATAAATAGAAGACATACAATCTGTGTTGTTAATTCCCTCCCTCTCTCTAACTCTCTCTCTTCCTCCCCCCCCAATCATTCTACCAAATTGCTCTACTCGTGTAGTTTCTATACATATGACGTTCCGTTGAATTAAACATCAGTAATTTCAGGTTATGGTATAGAAATTGTTTCATACCTAGAAATTTAGCCCCCATTTCATTAAAAATAATATTCATTTATGACCTATTCTGGTGTTCATATACTGGCATAGCTGCATCTACACGGGCTACTGTGTGCTTAACCCCTGTTTCTCCTCCTCGTTCCTTTCATCTGTGTGATAACCAACTCGTGTTCTTTCTTTCATTGGTTTAGACTGGTGTGGAACAATTGAATATGATGGCGTCATAGCCCTTGCTCTGGGGTTACCAAGATCTAGTTTCAAATGGCATAGACAGCAGTAGCAATTTCGAGGGGTGAACACGTTTTTCGGCCAACATTTTTAAATTGTCACTCCCCGCCTCATCCACTGATCACGGCATTTCTGTATACGTCACATATTAGGAATTCTAATTACCAATCTTAAAATTTAAAGGGGTTTGTTTGATCCATTAAACTGCATCTGTAAATATTAAATGTTTTACCGTACTAAACCAGTAAATTTGTGGTATTTAATTTGAAGACAAGCATGTAATATTGCGAATGTTCTATTCATTTTTCCATTGTGCTGTGCAAGAAAATTTTGTGGTGTTCAAATTGGAAAAAAGCGCGGGGAATAAACTTTTACATTGCTTATGCTTATAATAATGTTTATTACATTCTTGTTTAGAATTAAGTATTTCAACATTTCTTTATTATAATAAATGTACAAGGGTAGGGCCATAATTTCCCGGCCTCGGTGATAAGGACTATTGCCTTCACAAAACCTGGTGTCATACCTTATCTGATAAGTAAATAATTCCATAAAGAAGACATGTGTAGAAGATTGTGACATGTTCAAAATGGGGTTTCGAGCTGTTATTAAGATCTTCACAAAGGACTTACTCCAATGAAATTAAACAGCGATTGGACAGTGTATGTGATGAAGCATCCCCCTCGTGTTCTACCGTAAAAGAATGGGCCACACTTTTTCGAATGGGTCAAGAAAGCTTTGAAGACAAGGAGCAAGCAGGTTAGCCCATAGAGATGCTCACACCTGAAAACATCGCTCTTGTGGAAGGAGAAATAATGGAAGACCGGCTGCTCAAAGTTACAGAAATAGCAGCAAGGTTGGGTCTTTCTAAAACAACCACCCTTCGAATTATTCGCGAACATTTAAACACGAATAAGGTTAGAGCAAGATGGGCGCCTAGACTTCTTTCCTCAGTCCAAAAGCAGGGAGTCATCTGTTGTCAGGCATTTTTGGAGCTCTGCCGTGGCTACGAGAGAGAAGTTCTGCAAACCATTGTTGTAGGAAATGAAACTATGGTTCTCTACTATGATCCCTTGTCCAAAAGAGAATCAATGGAGTGGCGTAAACCTGGCGAAGCACCGCCTCTAAAGGCCAAGGTCATTTGGTCAACCAAGAAGATCTTGACCACAATCTTTTGGGACTGTGAAAGAATACTCTTCATTGACTTCAAGCAGAGGAACACCACAGTAAATGGGGAGTACTATGCTGGCCTACTGCACAGACTACATGCTTTCATCAAAGAGAAAAGCGAGGAAAGCTCAGTGGTGATGTGCGCCTCCTTCACGACAACGCGTCTTTGCACACAGCTCTTGTTGCAAAGGAAGTAGTGAAGAAATGTGACTTCAAGGAGATCGATCATCCATTTTACAGTCCAGATCTAGCTCCCAGTGACTATTTCCTCTTCTTAAAACTCAAGAAGGGTCTTCGAGGAAGGAAATTTAAGTGTGACGAAGAAGTGCTGGATGCTGTTTATGCTCATTTTGCAGACAAGATTTCTATTTTTGGGGTGAGGGGGATTGAAATGTTAATTCAAAGATGTGAGAGGTGTATTACAATAAAGGGTAACTATATTGAAAAGGGAAATATAGTTTTTGTATTTATCATACCTTGAAAATGATTAGGCCGGTAACTTATATTTGTCATAAATATTCTCCCGTAAATTAAACTACCTTTTTGGCCACACTCAGGGCGCCTTTACCGGACAAGCATCAACGGAAGGACGCGGTATGAATACGAAAGAATTAAAGAAATTATTGTGCATGCCGTATTATGTACATTTTAATTGCATATTTTATTTTTAAGGTTCATTCAATAAACATGTAACTAAAGATTTAAACATTGCTATCAACACGATATGAAATAAACGAAGAGACTATCGTGTGACATATAACCTATAACATAAATGAGGTAGGAGTTGATGAAATATGTTCTAGTTCTAACCAATCGATCCCATGGGACTATGTTTTAACAGTGTGGTGTCAGATGTAGAGACAAATTAGTGCAAGCTCCGAGTGAACGCATGCATGGTGTAAGTTGCGGAGACGCGACGGGTCAATAATCCGATACAGCATCATCCCCGTCGTTTCCTGGAGCCGCTAGCTAAAGGCAGTTGCTTTTAGCTCTGGCATTTTTATAAGCATTAAATTTCAAAATGACACTGGATATTTAGTTTGCAAATACAGTAAAAGTATCGTCATGGCCAAACCTAGATTGCGCTGCGTTCATTTGTTTATGTACTAGGTTGTTTATCTAGAGGGTCAGACCTAGCTTCCATGCTGTTGTCTTATATTCGTTCTACATTCATTTGTTTATACACTAGGTTGTTTATCTAGAGAGTCAGACTGAGCTTCCACGCTGCTACCATCGCTGTTTTGCGCCCTTAAGCAATAATCATTATCCACGCTGTTGTCTTATGTTCGTTCTGCGTTCATTTGTTTATGTTGTTTATCTAGAGGGTCAGACTTCCACGCTGTTGTCTTATATTCGTTCTAAGTTCATTTGTTTATGCACTAGGTTGTTTATCTAGAGGGTCAGACTTAGCTTCCACGCTGTTGTCTTATATTCGTTCTAAGTTCATTTGTTTATGCACTAGGTTGTTTATCTAGAGGGTCAGACCTAGCTTCCATGCTGTTGTCTTATATTCGTTCTACATTCATTTGTTTATACACTAGGTTGTTTATCTAGAGGGTCAGACTTAGCTTCCACGCTGCTACCATCGCTGTTTTGCGCCCTTAAGCAATAATCATTATCCACGCTGTTGTCTTATGTTCGTTCTGCGTTCATTTGTTTATGTTGTTTATCTAGAGGGTCAGACTTCCACGCTGTTGTCTTATATTCGTTCTAAGTTCATTTGTTTATGCACTAGGTTGTTTATCTAGAGGGTCAGACTTAGCTTCCACGCTGTTGTCTTATATTCGTTCTAAGTTCATTTGTTTATGCACTAGGTTGTTTATCTAGAGGGTCAGACCTAGCTTCCATGCTGTTGTCTTATATTCGTTCTACATTCATTTGTTTATACACTAGGTTGTTTATCTAGAGGGTCAGACTTAGCTTCCACGCTGCTAACATCGCTGTTTTGCGCCCTTAAGCAATAATCATTATCCACGCTGTTGTCTTATGTTCGTTCTGCGTTCATTTGTTTATGTTGTTTATCTAGAGGGTCAGACTTCCACGCTGTTGTCTTATATTCGTTCTAAGTTCATTTGTTTATGCACTAGGTTGTTTATCTAGAGGGTCAGACTTAGCTTCCACGCTGTTGTCTTATATTCGTTCTAAGTTCATTTGTTTATGCACTAGGTTGTTTATCTAGAGGGTCAGACCTAGCTTCCATGCTGTTGTCTTATATTCGTTCTACATTCATTTGTTTATACACTAGGTTGTTTATCTAGAGAGTCAGACTGAGCTTCCACGCTGCTACCATCGCTGTTTTGCGCCCTTAAGCAATAATCATTATCCACGCTGTTGTCTTATGTTCGTTCTGCGTTCATTTGTTTATGTTGTTTATCTAGAGGGTCAGACTTCCACGCTGTTGTCTTATATTCGTTCTAAGTTCATTTGTTTATGCACTAGGTTGTTTATCTAGAGGGTCAGACTTAGCTTCCACGCTGTTGTCTTATATTCGTTCTAAGTTCATTTGTTTATGCACTAGGTTGTTTATCTAGAGGGTCAGACCTAGCTTCCATGCTGTTGTCTTATATTCGTTCTACATTCATTTGTTTATACACTAGGTTGTTTATCTAGAGGGTCAGACTTAGCTTCCACGCTGCTACCATCGCTGTTTTGCGCCCTTAAGCAATAATCATTATCCACGCTGTTGTCTTATGTTCGTTCTGCGTTCATTTGTTTATGTTGTTTATCTAGAGGGTCAGACTTCCACGCTGTTGTCTTATATTCGTTCTAAGTTCATTTGTTTATGCACTAGGTTGTTTATCTAGAGGGTCAGACTTAGCTTCCACGCTGTTTGCTTATATTCGTTCCAAGTTCATTTGTTTATGCACTAAGTTGTTTATCTAGAGGTCAGACTTAGCTTCCACGCTGTTGTCTTATATTCGTTCTAAGATCATTTGTTTATGCACTAAGTTGTTTATCTAGAGGGTCAGACTTAGCTTCCACGCTGCTACCATCGCTGTTTTGCGCCCTTAAGCAATAATCATTATCCACGCTGTTGTCTTATGTTCGTTCTGCGTTCATTTGTTTATGTTGTTTATCTAGAGGGTCAGATTTCCACGCTGTTGTCTTATATTCGTTCTACGTTCATTTGTTTATGTACTAGGTTGTTTATCTAGAGGGTCAGATATAGAAGTTGCTATTCCATGCTCTTGTCTTATATTCGTTCTCTGTTCAGAGGTGTTTTAGAGCACCCGTAAATAAACCAAATCAACAACTTTTTAGGAATTTTTATGGGCAAATAATGATGACCGTGAAAACGAGAAAGTTCTCCTCGGGTTTATTCATTTGAGTAATATAAACGCCCTTTTTCACTACTGAAGCATCACACACTGTGGACACTGATAATGCATATGAAAATTTGAAAATTAAATTAACTGAGAATAAAGTGTCCAGGCCCATTTTTAGGGTAATTACCCGGCATTTAACATTGATGAAACTGTGTAGAAAACCTCAGTCAGGGACAGAATTGACGGGAATCGAACCCCAGACTTCCCGTTCACGAATCGATGCTTAATAGCTTCGGCCAATCGTAACAGTGCTTCGCATGGTGATCGATGCTGCTGCCAAAAGCCTTGTATCCAAATATGGTACATATGAATTACTGTGTACATGCTTTATATAGGGAAACTGAACATTAATACAGTAATTAAGCAAAGTAAAAAGATAATTTCTAAGACTCCACAAAGAATTGTAATGTAAAGCAACTGGCTCCTGGGCCTATAATAACTAGCTGAAGAATTTGGATAGGACAAGGTTAAAGAGGCAAGTGTATTCTTGGTTGTCAACAAGGTAAAAGTTTTGATTTTAGCAACCATGATGAAAAAAAAAAATGCTTATTCAGTAAATTTTAATCTTTACTTGACAACATATTTATATTTATTCTTAGTTTCATAGTTTAAACTTTCTGTAAGAGTTTCTGGTCAGAAGACATACCGCAATTAAAAATGGCCATATTATGTAGTACAAAGTCTTAACTTCCTATGTAAATTGACAAACTATATTTTTAAGTTGACTATTTCACTAATGTGAGGTCATCTTAAAATCGATCAATGAAACGAAACAAAATTTTAAGTTATCACGCGACGTGCATTTGTCTTGTGGTCAGTGTAGCCAACTTCACTATACAATTCCTGAGCACGCATCACAAATCACTTTACTATGTTTTCAGTCATTTAACTTACTTAATGTGTATTCACTCAAGCAATTGTTTTTGCGTACTCAGCAAAATAGTCAAATCATTTTATAAATTATGTAACAATATCTGCATAAGCAACCATAAATGTTAATAAACACGTTCAGAATGGTAAAATGTTTTCTCAATTTTTTTTTTCCAGTTAGTATTAGTAAATTGAACGGTAGTGACTGTTATTAGTCGACTTTCGTCTATTTCATTCTCTTGGTTTTGAGTAGGTAGGTATTCATAAATATAACATTTATCACAATTATTCATTACCCGTGCGCGAATTTCAAACATATATTACTCCATTCTTATTCTATTCATGAAACTGTCCCAAACCCGTATTTGGCTCTTCTCTATTGGCATTGATGACAATCGACATTCTTCTGTTGCTAGATGGAGGTTAAGTATTCATAATATAAACTACAGTTATTACAATATTGTAAGCCAAAGTTAAGGAAATTGTGTTTAAACTCTTATTTTATTCTTGAAATAGTCCTAATAAATATCACAGGAGGGTTTGAGCTTTCCAAATCGGCAATCTCAAACCCTCTTGTGATACTTTTATATGTTTTATATAACATTTTTCTTCTTTGGTTTTTTCTTTACTAACTCATAAAATACAAATTTCAGGTAGACGAGAATGCCAAGAATGTGCTGAGTGCAAGAGAACTGTCTGAAATGATCAGGAAACTGAAGACTTCTAATAGACGTACGGGCCAAGTTTCAGGTGGACAAGTTTACAGCACATCAAGAAGAAATACGGGAAAAATTAAATAAAAAGGCAGATGAATTGTTTCATTGACGTTAAGCTCTTAGTATGGAAGGATATTCATGTCCTAGAGAATAGAAGTAGCACTGTTTAAAAACATAGAAAATGGGTATCTATTACATTGTGTGATATAGAAATAATATTTTCGAAATGTAAAATGATTTTGCTTGACAAAGGGCATTCCTTTATACGTTAAAGCCTAAATAAACTTTTTCTGACATTGTGCGCTTAATTGGAAATAAAACCTGCTGAAGAAAGAAGAAAAGATGGCCCATCTGTATTTTTTGAAATTGTCTACATTTGTTTTTCCGTGATAAAGATGTGTTTTCTATAAGCATATTTTACATATTTTAAAAGTTATTTTTAGCATATGTTCATTTACATTTAAGTATAGAAGATTACATAAGCTTCCCCAGCTCTGCTTATAACTAATATAACAGCTCGTTTCCCTATTGTTTATTCGTTAATTTAATTCAAAATTCACGTGACCTACAAGTTAACTGTTTAGGAGGGACCAGTCAATATTAAGTGCAAAATAGTCTTGACATACAAAAGGACGTAAATGCTGGCACCGTAACATTTGCGACTGATTGTGTTCTGTACCGTTAAAGACAGCAATGAATAACGTTGTTAATATAAGGCTTGTGTAACAAATACTGTAATAATTTTGCCTTCGTTTGTAGAGCCGGAGTGGCCACTTTGATTAGGATATTGATTTTATCGAGGTTCAACACTCTCATCATAGAGCATTGACCAACTGGTTGAGTGTGCATTGAGCATTTTCAAATAGTATTTAATGCCCGTTTTTACACCTGAGACATCACAGGGGGTGGGCACTAATGATACATAAGATGAAATGATTTATTGAGAAATAATTAATTTTTTAAAAGGAGGAAACGTTCCAGGCCTAAGGTTAATGTACCTCCCCTGGCATTTGCCATTTATGAGGACTGAGGAAAAAACCTCAGTCAGGGAGGACTAGCGGGAATCGAACCCACATCTCCCACTCAAAAGGCCGCATCGTTAAGACCTCGGCCGCCCGTGGCGGTGTGTGCAGATATTCCATTTTTACAGAACTTGTCTGACTATGTCACTTATGTGACGTCATCTTAAAAACGGCCAATGGAACGAAGCAACATTTTAAATTTTGACCAATCACAGCCGGTTATCGCTGTGAAATTATCAAAAAAAAAAAAAGTATCAAATGTGTTTTATTACACAACGTGCATTTGTCTGGTGGTCAGTGTAGCCAACTCTATACCTCCACTGTATAACTCGTGAGCACGCATCACTGACCACTTTTCTGTGTTTCCAGTAATATAAATACCGACACGGGTGGCCGAGGTCGTTAAGGCGCGGCTTGTAAGCGGGAGGTCTGGGGTTCGAATCCCAACAGGACCGTCCTCTCTGATTGGGTTTTTTCCCCCAGGTTTTCCTCAGTCCACATTACTGGCAAATGCCGGGGAGGTACCTTAAACTTAGGCCTGGAATGCTTCCTTCCTGAAAAACAAATCCTTTCACAAATACCATTTCATTTCATGTATCACCAGTGTTCATCGCCTGTGATGCCTCAGTAGTAAAAACAATCGTTAAACACTACTCAAAAAAAAAAAAAAAAAAAAAAAAAGCAATGTAAATTTATCTAACTTAATGCGTATTCACTCAAGCAATTGTTTTTGCGTATTCACCCAAACAGTCTGAAATCATTTCATAAACTATGTAACTATATCTGCTTAAATAACCATAAATCTTAATAAACACGTTGTTCACAAAGGTAAAATGTTTTCTCTGTTTTGTATTTTTCAGTTGGTATTAGTAAATCTAACGGTAACGAATATAATAGTCGACTTTCGTATATTTCATTCTCACGGTTTCTGAACAAGTAGGTATTCATAATTAGGTATAACATTTTATGCAATTGTTAATAATCCGTGAGCAAATTTCAAATATATATATATATTTTAATTCTTATTTTAGTCATGAAAGAGTCGCAAACCCACATTCTACATCTCTCTATTGGTAATAGTGACGATCGACATTCGTCTGTTGCTAGATGACTTGGAACTATTTAATACGTAACGACAATTGCTACAACATTGTAGGCTAACTTTACGGGAATGATATTTAAATTCTTATTTTGTTTGTGAAATAGTCCTAATAAATATCATTCGAGGGTCTGAGTTTCCAGATAAATTCACTAATGTTCAAAACCCTCTTGGATAACAAGAATACATTCTATGGCGTGAAAGCATTAGCATTTTACATGACAATATACATTACTCACAGAACCAGTAGAAATGATATAGACGGTGTAAGGTTAATACCGAATCGTGTACAGGTTATGTTTCTGAACTGAACAGAACTGGGAACTGATAGTAAGGTAACGTGTTAAATTGGACCACCACGGGTGGCCGAGGTCATTAAGACGCGAACTCGTGATCGGGAGGTCTGGGGTTCGAATCCCGCCAGGACCGTCCACCCTGACGAGGTTTTTTACAGGTTTCCCTCAGTCCTCATAAATGGCAAATGCCGGAGAGGTACCCTAAACTTAAGTCAGGAACGATTACTTTATAAAAATAAATCCTTTCCCAATATATAATTTCATCCCATGTACCATCAGAGTCCATCGCCTGTGGAGCCTCTGTAGCAAAATCGGGTGTTAAACACTAATCATACTTCATAGTACCTAATAATAAGTGATACAAAATAAATTAATGTTAATTCGTAATTGTTAGTGACCATTAAAATACGGAGAAAAAATCATAAATAAAAAAGAATTGGTAAAGTATGCGTGACAATACCTTTATCGATAGAGGATGTTTGTTCTTTATTGAGTAAATTGCTCAGATGCTATCCCCATTCTAACCACTTGTTAGTTGCTTGCATTTTTTAACCTTCCTGCTTCTTTCAGTTTTCCAAATTTTGTGGCAGAACAGAAAAGTCAGCCTGGCTCAGCAAGATAACAGAACCCTTGAGTAGAGAGGGCTTATCTCGATCTGGCACCAGTCGAATGGAGGACACTTATATTGTGTTCCGGATTCTAACCTATCTCCCTCTCTAACCCAGCCTGAGGACTTCCGCTTGAACTACTTTCAGCTACCTTTATCGGCATAACAATTTGTAAACAGTGAAATAACAGAGAACAGAAATTTCCGCGTGCTGCGGATAATAGAGGGCGGGTTTTGCAACTGGTGATTTGATTTGGGAAGTACTTGTTAATAACATGACGTGAACATACGAGGGTAGATCCATAAGTTTCCGGCCCCGCCGATAATGATTACAGTCTTCACAAAACCCTTATCTGATGTCATACCTTATCTGTTAAGTAAATAATTGCAGCTGTAACTGTACAATTGTTCAAATATAGTTGCATAAAGGACATTATCGTTTGATCAGCAATTTTAAAGTGGTATTGAAAAATCGAGAATGTTGTTGAAGTTCAAAGGCAATAGGGCGAAGAGGTTTCCACCGCGTTCTCCGGATTTAACTCCGTTGGACTTCTACCTATGAAGAACTCTTAAGGATGTTGTATACCGTAGAAAACCAGCTACACTGACAGCACTTCGGGAAGAAATTGAAACGGCATGTACTGCAATCGCTGAGAACACTTTCGCAAACGTTGCTCAATCAGTAGTTCAACGTACTCAGAAGTGTATCGACTTCGATGGTGGGCATTTTGAGCAACGGTTGTAAATGTAAAAGTCTAAGGTGGTTAGTGCTCATCATTTTCTGTTTGTGTGAATTCAGTTTTGTTATGTGAACACAGTTTTTTCTTTGCTTGAAGTGTGTATACATTTTGGCACCCTCGATATATATATATATATATATATATATATATATATATATAAACCAGAAGCGTTTCATACCAAACATAGGCTAATGGACTCATAAAATAAAAATGGCAAACCCATAGAAATAAAAATATCCTACGTACAAAGAGAAATGTTATGCTCTATATCGCCAGTAACGATAGATTTTCTCAGAAGGCCATTTGTCATTTTATTTAAATTATTCCTATAAATTATCAATAATAATAGCAATAATACATATTGCTATGGAACAGCAAACTAAATATTGAAAGACTATGTCCAAAGTATAATTATGGATTAAAACATAAATAAGTGAGAAATTATAGACAAAATGCGCATTTTATAAGTTTTATGTATATTGCGTTGAATTTTAATAGATGATACAGTCAAACTTTACATTGATGTATATTTTTAGTGCATAAGTACCAAACATCAGTGCAGAAACTTAATTTGCTGCTGTGGAAAAACGTTCAACAAAAGAGATTAAAATTAAATAAGATGGATGAAAGATCTGTGGCGGAGGAGAATTCTTGGGTATATGAGTCAAGTTCAAGACTGACCCTTTGTGCATATGTATGCCAGCATCTGTGGGGGGTGATTGTGCAGGATCTCTAACATGTTTCTAAATAGAACACCCCGACACAGGTACGGGTTCCTCTGAAGATCCTCTTCCATTCCAGACTCCGGGGCAGAAACCTTTCCATAGCGCAAGTCACCGTCACACCGCGCCAGACCACTAGCTCTGGCACTTTCGAACCTGTAAAAGAACCAAAAGAAGTAAAAGGATGTGAAACGGGAGAGCGAAAAATTTGTGGATAATTCATATCCATTCCAACATTCGCCTAAGTAAACAGGGGACACTACGAAAAGGCCCAATGTCAGGATGGCCGACCAAATGTAAATTAAATGCAGTACCTCCAGATTGCAAATCTGAAGCGTTACCGTCTGAGCCACCTTGCTGAAAAAATTATATGGGCTCATAGATACAAATGATGTTCTGCTGGTCATGAGTCAAATGTCGTTTCAAAGGCCTACGAAAGTGTAGGCAGCCTAACCAAAAATTCTAAACATGGCACTTCGCCTAGAACTTAATTTGGATGATCCGTTTTATGCAACAGCCTTGGTAATGGAAGTTTGAGAAAAATGAAAACTTAACGATATGTCTGCCCCATACGCCATCGACGCCACTCTTCACCAAGAAAAAAGCATAAAAACTTAGAGAGGTACACAGACTATTATCTCTCGCTATATTTCGAACTTTTGAGTTCTTCAAAGGCTTCTTCCATAAGGATTACCGTCTTTACAAAATCCTTATCTGGTGTCATACCTTGTCTGTAACTGTATTCAGTTGTTCACATATAGTTTCATAAAGAAGGCTATGTGTAGAAGATTGTGATATGCTCAAAATGAAGTGTCAAGCTGTTATTAAGTTCTTCACAAAAGAAGGACTTACTCCAAATGAAATTAAACAGCGATTGGGCGGTGTATATGGGGAAACATCCCCCTCATATTCTACTGTAAAAGAATGGGACAAACTCTTTCGAATGGGTCGAGAAACCATTGAAGACGAAGAGTGCACATCGGCCCTTGGAGATGCTCACTCCCGGAAACATCGCTCTTGTGGAAGGAGAAATTATGGAAGACCGGCGACTCAAAGTTACAGAAATAGCAGCAAGGTTGGGCTTTTCTAAAATAATAATTCTTCCAATTATTCATGAACATTTAAATATGAATAAGGTTAGTGCAACATGCGTGACCTCATTCCAAAAGCAGCAACGAGTCATCTGTTGTCAGGCATTTTTGGAGCTTTGTCGTGGCAACGAAAATAAGTACTGCAAACTATTGTTACAGCAGATGAAACTATGCTCCTGTACTATCATCCATGGTCCAAAAGAGAATCAATGGAGTGGCAGGTGTAAACCTGGCGAAGCACCGCCTCTAAAGGCCAAGGTCACTCAGTCAACCAATAAGATCATGGCCACAATCGTTTGGGACTGTGAAGAAATACTCTTCATTGAATTGAAGTAGGAAAACACCACAGTAAATGGGGAGTACTATGCTGGCCTACTGCACAGAATACGTGCTTCCATCAAAGAGAAAAGGCGAGGAAAGCTGAGTGGTGATGTGCGCCTTCTTCACGACAACGCGCCTGTGCTCACAACTCTTGTTGTAAAGGTAGCTGTGAAGAAATGTGACTTCAAGGAGATCGACCATCCAGATGTAGCTCTCAATGGAAATTTTCTCTTCTGAAAACTCAAGAAGGACGTTCGAGGAAAGAAAATTTAAGTGTGACGAAGAAGTGATGGAAGCTGTTTATACCCATTTTACAGACAATACTTCTGATTATTTTGGGGAAGGGGGTCGAAATGTAAAATCAAAATGTGAGAAGTGTATAGCAATAAAGGATAATTATACTGAAACGTGAAATATAGTTTTTGTCTTCATCATATCTAGAAAACGGTTAGGCCGGAATCTTATGGATCTACCCTCGTACATCATTTACATACAAAAGTGCTGGCACCTGTATACCTCCTACTACTGGTGCCTCCATGTCCTGCAGTAATATCATATAATAATGTCACCTATAAAGAGATTAAATAGTAAGGGTGATGAATTGTATCCTTGACTCACTCTGCTCTCTATTGCAAAACTATCTGATTCTTATCCTTGTCGTTCTTGATGCACAATTCCACATTTCAATAATTGCTTGTAGAGCTCGATTCATTTCCCCCGCTATTCTCTTTACCCGCAATTTAAACCTAATTGCCTAACGATCGATGGAATCAAAGACTTTCCTAAAATCAACGAAAGCACAAGGCATTTACCCTAATTTAATTGACACTTTGTTTGCTCTTAGGATGTCTAGAATAAATGCGCTTTCCATCTTACCCTGTCCTTCATGGAATTTGATTGAAAGTATGGTTATAGAGTTTTTCGGAGAGACAGGCAGAGCAGAGGCGTATTTGTGGCTTCAAACCGCAATAAATAGCAATGTGAAATGTGTTCAAATAGTAAATAATAACGAAATTGCAGACCTAATTAATAACTTGCTATGGAGGTTTGACTTTAGTAAAGGAAAATTGGTTCAGGTGAGATGCGAAACTATCTAGTAGTTGACAAAGTATTAAACCTAATATTACTGAGTAGCTTAGTCCCTTGAGAGGCGGCAAAGCACAAAATCTTTAAATAATCTAAATGAAGCCTCAAAGAGAAAATGCTACCTCATAGGCCTTAGGACAGCAATCAGTTGTGATATTCTTCCTGGCATCTGCAACCACAAAAGTTTGCTGTTAGATATCTGTGTGCGGTTCACGGGAATGTGCGAGCTGGTAAGGACGAAAATATGGCAATTCAGTAATTACAAAAAATTGGATTTACGAGAACAACACAAGTTAGGTACCTAATACCATACAAGAAAGTTGGGGTAACAATAAAACTAGTGCCTAGTGAGCGCTAGATCTTTTCAGACCTTTTAAGTTTCTTAAACGGTCTATATTTTAATCCAAATTGGATTGGATTCGAAATAATTTCTCAAGTGAAATTAACAAAATTAGGATACACAAGAGTATTATTTAAGAAACTGATGGAGGAAACAGTTCTTGGCTATTGCATCGATAGGAATATCGTCCTTCAAAACATTTAAAAATGTTTATACAAAAAGGTGGAATGGGGAAATCAAACGAACCATGTAATGAGAAATGCATGGAAAGTTTTACATTTCGTTATGAGAGTGCTCAGAAAAGGAAGCGTGATATTCAAAGAGCGTTCGTCCCATAATGCAATACGCAGCAACTTTCTAGAAACCCTATAGGAAAAACCAAATAGACTCTCAGGAAAGTGCAGTCAAAATCATGAAAGGAAATAGAACGAACGAGTATATTTTATTCAAATTAACACACATACTAATAACTTTGCAACCTTCGCATAGATATGCACCTTTCATAATACACAAAAAGTACATCACTTAAATAAATAAGTAAATACGTCATATCTCCATTGCTTAGCCCAGTTAAAATAATAATTATAGTAATAACCTTAATAATGATGATGCTAATAATAATAATAATAATAATAATAATCTCAATATTAGCTTCATATACATATACAAAATGTAGAACCCCTTTCCCCTTTTCAATGGAATAAGAAAACACAATACATACAGTTTTTTAACAACTCAGTTTAGTTTCTCCCGCACCTCCCCCCGGTTTTCAGCCTTTTCATACCTGAGCTGTCACAACTTCGACATGAATTTGCCTACCTGCTCCTCATCCTTGCCTGCCAGCAGAGCCCAGCATGCTGTTAGAGTCAGTAAAGGAAGGCGGCAGAAACGTTTTTCTCAACACCTCAGTGCTGCTACAGTTCGCCAGGATGTGCGGCGATGATTCTTCCTCTCCACATAAAGGGCAAATTCTCAGTGCATTTTCACCTGAGATCCTGATCTGCCCCCATGCTCCAAGCCTAAGCCACCCGAGTCCCAGTTTAATGAGTCAGGTCCATCCCCCCACCAGATTTTAACCTGGGTTGCACTTTTAACGAGATCTTATCCCCATGTAAGCTGCCTGCCTACATCCTTCAGGCGGTTGCTCACCTTCTTCCATACAGTTCTCGGGTTACCTTGGCCTGCTATCCAAATATTTTCCAACCCGATGGTTTCTAACCACTTGAAAGGAAATAGAGGACATAGGTTCGGAAAGCGATGGGAACCTTTCACAGCTAGACGCAAAAAAAGCTGAATTTTATAAGACATGGAGAGCATTGAGGGAGGGGTATCTTGAAACGCCGTCATATTATTTAAGGAAAAATTATAAATTTAAAATTCAAGAAAGAGAATAAACGTAGGAAAATATTTGTCATTATAAAGAACCATTGATGTGTGCAATAATTTACCTGCAGCAGTTTTTCAGGGCTGTCCTCTTTTAAGAGAGGCTTGGTACCGTAGATCATATTCGTATATTAGCTTTCGCAGTTGACACTTATTTAATAAGTTAACATGTATTTAATTAGGTTGAAATACATTAAGTAGATTGAAGGGCATTTAATTAGGTTGATAGGTATATAATTATGCTGAAATGAATTTAATTAGGCTGGCATGTGTTTAATTAGGTTTGAATATATTTAATAAGGTTGATATGTATCATTGTGGGCACAAACTGTCAATATTGTAATTTATTCATTTGTCTTTTACCGGGTATAAGCTCGAATGCAATTGAATGCGTACATATAGGCATACAATGACCTAAACACGAGTTTCTCGTGCAGAAAAATGTATCAAATAACCTTTAGTGAACCCTGAAAAAGTATATTTTCCTCTCGCGCATATAAAACGCGGCTTTTGCAGAACTATTAAATCTGCTGGGAAAAGCAGCCTGGCAGTCATTCAAAAATATCAGCTGTCATTATCTTGGAAAGCATTAAGTAATAAAGTATGTTATAATGGCAATCCTATAAATTTGTTCTAGCCCATAGGGTGTATCGATCTTTAAAACTTATTTTCATGGTCTCCCATCTACATTTGTTAGTAAAAAAATCTTGGGTTCGTCAACGACAAATAGGCATGGCCAGCACTTTCAACAGCAGTTTTCTGCCATAATAAAGAAATGGAAAAAAGTGCACTGGCGGTTTATCGCATGGGCATCATTAAGGCAAAAATAATACCGAAAATCGACTCACAGTATTTTGAATAAATCACAATGAGGTGTATATTTATTAAAAGCAATATCACAAGAGGGTCTGAGATTGCCGATAAATTCACAAACGTAGTGAGAGAATTAATCTGGAAAGTTCAGAACCTCGACTGATATTTATTACAACTATTTCACAAATAAAATATGAATTTAAACATAATTCCCCTAAACTTGTCTTAGAATATTGTAATAATTATACATTTGTATTATGAATACTTAACCTTTTCAAGCCATTTAGCAACTGACGAATGTCGATTGTCAGTAATGCCAATAGAGAAGAGTCAAATACAGGTTTGGGACTATTTTATGAATAGAATAAGAATAAAAGTGATATATATATATATATATATATATATATATATATATATAAAATAAAAATAAAGTAACACTATTAACAATGTAACAAATTAACAGTAATAATAAAAGTAGAAAAGGATAAAATACTGAGATAAAGTCACACTTGAAATTGCTATATTTCAAACTTGTTGAGTTCGAATTGCTATATTTCAAACTTGTTTGAGTTCGAATTGCTATATTTCATGTTGAGTTCGAATTGCTATATTTCAAACTTGTTTGAGTTCGAATTGCTATATTTCATGTTGAGTTCGAATTGCTATATTTCAAACTTGTTTGAGTTCGAATTGCTATATTTCAAACTTGTTGAGTTCGAATTGCTATATTTCAAACTTGTTGAGTTCGAATTGCTATATTTCAAACTTGTTGAGTTCGAATTGCTATATTTCAAACTTGTTTGAGTTCGAAATATAGCAATTTCAAGTGTGACTTTATGTCAGTGTTTTATCCATTTCTACTTTTATTATTACTGTTAATTTATATATATATATATATATGAAATTTGCACACGGATAATTAATAATTGTGATACATATTTTACTTACTAACCTATTCAAAACCGCGAGAACGAAATGGACGAAAGTCAACAACATTACAATCCCTGAGAAAAACAAAACAGAAAACATTTTACCTTTCTGAAATGTGTTTATTAAGATTTATGGTTGTTTAGGCAGATATTGTTACATAATTTATAAAATGATTTCAGACTGTTTGGCTGAATACGCAAAAACAATTGCTTAAGTGAATACACACGAAGTTAGTTAAATTTACATTACTGATAACACAGAAAAATGGTCAGTATTGCGTGCTCAGGGATTTTATAGTGGTTTGTAGAGTTGACTGCACTGACCACAGACAAATGCACGCCGCGTGATAAAACGGATTTGATAATTTGTTTTTGTAATTTCACTACGATATCCGGTTGTGATTGGTCAAAATTCAAAATCTCGTTTCATTTCATTGGTCCATTTTAATATGTCACACAAGCGAAATAGTCAATGTTGTTTTTACTTTCTAACATCCACTGTTATTTCTACAAGGGTACAAAGGGGTGTCTTGCACTCATTCTCCGGCTTTCACATCGGAGATAGGGCTGGCCAGGCAACGTCAGCAAATCGAGAAATTATGCGTTCAGGAAACAGGATCCGCAGAGCGGTGTGAGCTGTGGCACCATCCTGCTGGAACCAAAACTCATTTTCACCATTATCATCCATCTGAAAGTCCAATGTTGCCAGCATTTCTGCCACATTAAATTCTACCCTAAATCTTCTCTGAACGTAGGAGATTGACTTAGATTAACATCGAATACACGTTTTTCACCGTTCAATGTCAATACTGTTGTTTACTAAATGAAACAGAATAAATTGCATAGTTACGTAGCAACTAATATTATTACTGTAATGCAAAATCACTAGAAACGCCAGCGTTCTGAAAACCGCCATATACCATGGGATCATTTGTAATTTTTAAAAAATAAATATACATGCTTAATAAATTTAGTTCTTAGGTATTAGTGAATAATTTAGTTATAAGTAATTTGTCATTTAAGGTTTGTTTAATAGATGATCATATTACTAAATGAGAAATATTAAACACCATATAAAGGCTGAATATCTATCACCACTATTAGGCAATAGGATGGATCGCGTTCCGTACGTTCCTGCCTACAGCGATCTTCCCCTTATTCTCCAGAATTCACTGAATTAATAAGAGCTACACTATTAATCTAATATCTAAGAAGTTAAATGAGGCAGATAACTCTTTAAAACGTCCATATGCCTAGGGTTCAGAATTTTAGATTCATCCAGCATAAACTGCAACATACAGTAGGCAGTTTCCTTAAATTTTATACAAAATGGTGTAATATATAGGTTAGTCTAGGACATGGGTGTGTTAAAAACCGCATAATTACTAGGGCAAGGACTCCGTTCATTTTTAGTGAGCGTGGACGCTGCCCAATTTGACTATATATTTGTGTTTTTCCTTTTTGAATTTTCGATTTTTTAAATAAATACATTAAATGGAGCATTATTTAAAGCTTTATTGGCATTTTAACATTATAAGACTATGACAAATATTTAAATTAATTTACGAACTCGAGTACTGTTCCTTGAATTTTCTTTATTTCTTTCGCCGATATGGTGGTGTAGTGGTAACCATATTTGCCTCCTAAACCCAAGATCGTAACCCCCCCCCCAAAAAAAAAAAAAATCACCGATACGTGATAATAAAACAACCTTTCGCAACCTCACACACACACACACACACACATATATATATATACATATATATATATATATATATACGCAGTATTGTTTTAAACCTGTTTGTGGTCGAATAGTTACTTAACGTTACACGGAGAATCACACTAGTACAAGTCACGCCCCCTTTCAGGATCGGAAGCGGAGAAAACCGAACGCCTCTACACACGCCTTTTGGAGTTTTCTTTTTTTTCATTTGATTTCCGGACGCTCTTTAACATCTCAGGTCATCAACCTCCTATTCAATTCGAGCGGGAAACAGCCGACAAATTTTGCTCAGAGATCTATTTTTTCAGATTTTAGGTTCTTTATCGTGCCGTAAATCTACGACACGGGATCCACGGCTTTATTTCCCTTCCGAAGGAAACCATACTTAGGATGTTTAAGCACGAAAAATACATCGCCCTGGCCGGGATCGAACCCGTGACCTTGAGTTTAGGAGGCAAATATGGTTACTCATACATCAACAGAACCGACCCTTTTGGAGGTTGAATGCTCTCGCGTCGTGCGCTGTTCTATGCATAGTAATTTTACTTCTTTCATAGACAACACACTTTAACTTCACGCTAAAATATAAAATGTATTTAACATAATTTACTGCATTTAAGATTTAAAACAAGCACAATAAAATCTTACATAATGCAATTAAATTATAAATGCATTTAATGCTCTTGTAAGAGTGGTTACTATTTGTTTGTTATTTATTACATCAAAACAGTTCGTATGCATGGAATGTGGGAGGGAATGTGAGTACAATAAAACGCTGAGAAGGCATGATCATTGTGCAACATTGTGCACTTCAAACGCCATTTTTAAGTGTTTTATGCATAACGATTTTACTTTTGTCAAAGATAATCAATATTATAATTGAGGTTAGGTTACATTACAACTTTAATTTCGCCGTTCTACTCTGGAGGAAAAAGTAAATATATTTCTTCTATAGTTCTCCCGCGTACGTAACAGTATTGTCTCATGAAACTAGTGTTGAGGCACGGATACAAGAAGTGAACTCGAGTAACAACCCCTGTTTGTTTTATAAATCATAAAACAAGATCATTGACCCCCACCCGGAATTACAGATTTTGGTTAATTCTTATGAACAATACACAGGCGAACTAAAAGCATGGAAATGTCTGTGTATGTATTGACGGAACGCTAGTTCCATCTCAAATTAAGAAATATCTCGCTTATACAGTTCGGAAAATATGCAAAACTTATTCCGTTAAAAGTGCATGTCTTCGTTTAATTATCATTTCCTTTACGTGTTATTGCTACATTACAGTTTCCCCATTTGCTTTCATGTGATTAACTACTCACATGTTTCCTGGCAACTAACATTAGTTGTTTCTGTGCGTTACGTCCATACGACTTATATTCGCTTTGCATCGATGCAGTCACACCTCCAAACTAACACTAAGGAGGCGAGGTTTCGGTAGAGGCGTTCGGGTTTCTCCGCTGCCGATCGTGATAGGAGGCGTGGCTTGTAGCAGTGTGATCCTCCGTTTAACGTTAAAGTGAAGTAATTATAATTGCCCGCATTTGCCTTAAACTACAAACTTAAGTAAGCAGTTACAACTGAGTTTTCTTATGCCTAAAGTGAAGGTAAGTACTGCATACAATTATGACATAAATGTATGGCATCTACTGACGAAATATTGTCCTACTCTAAAATTTGTAATGCAAGAGTAGTCGCTTAGAGGAAATTTTCTGTGATGATCATGAGAAATTCGTACACAAGCTCGGTGTACAGAGTTGGCAGATTCTACGGAATGAGAAGAGGGCCAGAGTGTTATTAAAAACAACTTTCTACATTTTGTTCGAAGATTTTTGTGAACCCTTCCTCTGAGTCGACATTCCTTTAAGTAAACTTAGTAATGAAAATATATAAATAAGTGTCTGCGCGATACCTTTACTTCGTTATAAAAAATCTTGTACGTTATTGCGAGAAGCAAATCGAAGAAATAAGAATGGGGAATCACAGAAGAGAAAATCTGGGTGTCAACAGAGACCATTGGTGTATGACATTTAGCTAACGTAATGGTGAGAAAATGCCCAGAAATTGTTGCCTTTAAATTCTAACAGGATTTAGAAGGTTAGCCCCATAGTAATCTGTAAACTTTTTGACAAACCTATGCAATTAATAGGCCGAATGACGTACAGCATAATTGTGTATTGCTATATGTAATAAATGCTAAACATTTACGAGTGTTATAAGGTAAGCTGGTGTATGTAAATGTGCTTTGCACATGTCTGCCACCGAGTCGCCGAGGAAATAGGAAACACATTCCTCGAGCTGAACAGAAGATCGGAACTTTAAAGGTGTTCCTGAAAATATATTTTCATACAGTTGCCTCCCTAATCACTTGCCCTTGTTCTCACAAGGGAAAAATCTGCCATTACTCTACTGAATACTTCAAAACAATGAAAAAGTTGACAATCTGGATTATATAGAAGCAGCATCTATTACAGGTGCCAAGAAACTACTTTCATACCCGTAAGATGATGGTAAATTCTGTTAAATTAGGGCATAGCTGTAATTAGTTCGTTTCAAATTTGAAATTAATTGGCAATGTTCAATTAATGAAAAAAGTAGTAATAGCGGTATAACCGGAGTACAATAAAATAAAAAGGGCTTATTAAAGGAGATCTAGAATTGAAGATCATTCTTTATTTTAAAAGTGCTCCAGTATCTTCTGTAGCAGCAGAGAAAAGGTTTGTAATACATAAGCTTGCACGCAAATAATTGCCAATCATTTACTTAAGATAATTTACAATGTTATATTGCAATTCAGCACGAAAAATAATAAATAAATATATAAAAAAAGAGCTAAATTGTGTATTCAAATCCTTGAAGCTGTCCCTGGCTCCTGTCTATTACGGAGTATTTGAAATTATTAATATTTGTAATTTTAGAATCAGCAACTCAGTAATTATGTGCAAGTATGTTGTGCATTTTCTTTCAGTGGGGAAATTTTAATGACATAACTCGTATAGTATTTAGTATTATATAGTGTTTAAATGTATAATTTTAGTAATATTTAAGAGATAATATGTAGTAATATAGCAAAGTAAGGAAAAACTCACGTCTTTCTCCGAGTCCAATAAGTACAAGTTAATCCCTTCTGATATGCAGCTAGGGTTGGAAATACCCACGCCTCAGGCAGACAGCAGCTTGTTCGGTGAAAAAGACGCAGGTGTCCGAGTAAAGGGTCGTTGACAGTAACGTATGAAATCTTTAAATGCATCCTATTGAAGAATAGCTTGCTCAAAGTTGTCCAGCGAATAGAAATGAAATTCAGCGAGGTAAGCACTGGCCTATGAGCGACGTTAACTCGAAACTGGCGGGAATATTTCGCGCCACTCTCCGTAGATAGCGTCATTTTATATTGAGTATAAAAGGGGTAGATTTTGCCCGTGAGTTGAGCAGTCTCAGAATTTTCCGGGCCCAGATACATGCGGCTGCCATCGCCCGGAGATCAGCGGAAGAGCGGCATAAGTACCAAGTACCAGTTCCGGCAATGACGAGGCTTGACTGTCAATCACCATGCGAGATACCATACAATATTACTAGGCTGCATTAAGAATACTGTTGAAATAACAATCTCTTAGCATTCGGCACCATTTGGCGAACGCAATAAATTTACGTGTTTGTCAAGATTACATTGACTGTGTACGTGAGATGTGAGTTGGCCTAAATATTCATGTTCTGGAGATTGTACAACCTCAGCAACTAAATCACGAGGCGTTATTTACAGGCTTACAGCTACCAGAAATCAGCGAAAAGCCTTAGTGAGAATGAGTGAGAAAAGAGAGAGCGTCTCGTGTAAGCAGAGCTAAATGGTCTGCAGCAGCCTTGGCGAAATCTGCGTTCAGTGGGCTCAAATTAATTCACACAGAAACAATATAGTCCGATCCCCAACCCCCAAAAATCATCGTTTCACTCTAATGGAGTCTTATTTAGGGAATTTCAAATCTTTTATTAAAAACATATACGGAGTGGTTAAGTCTTGATCCATTTTTGAGAAAGTGGATGGTTGTGTTACTTTTATAACTGATTTAACGAAGCCATTCACTGATGAGAGAATAAATGAGGCACGAGCGCGTTTGAGGGGGTTTACTTACCAGAAGGTTCAAGCGGACGTTGAACGAAAATGCCAGAGCAAATATCAGACTACTGGTTCTGAAATGCAAGACCACGCATAGTGTTAAACATTCTGATAGGCCCAGTGTGCCAGTTGAAAATGTGTAACAGATAGAGGATGCAATTTAGCAGAACCCAAAAGCAGTATCAACCAGAAGACTAAGTCGGGAGTAGGGTGTAGTACAACCGACAATGTGGAAAATTCTCCACTATACCTTGAAACAACAATCTTCAACCACAATTGCAGCACGATGGCATCTTGGAAACAGTGGTTTTCCAACAGGATGGAGTACCCCCTCATTTCGCACTGGTCGTTTGTGAGTATCTGGAAGTCACATTTTCACGTAAGTGGATTGGTAGATCTCCACTTTATCTTGATCTCACATCTCTTGACTTTTTTGCTTGGAGATACATAAAATCACAAGTATACAACGTCAAAATTAACTCCATTGATCATTTAAAGGAGCCTATCAGGCATGCAGTGCTCAACATCACACCTGCAACACTAGAACAGTGTTTCGTGAAGCAGTACGTCGCTGAGAGCTATGTGTGGAAGTGCAGGGTGGTCTTATAGAATAAACTTAGATGGATTTGTAGTACTGTGCGTTAGGATCTACATTCACTGTATTGGTTTGAATCTAATATCTGCTTTTTCACAAAACTGGATCGAGACTTTATAATCACCCTGTATATTTAGATTTATTTTAAATTTAGTACATTTTATATACATGTTACAGATATTTTGGAATGAAGCATTGAAAAAATAGAAAAGTGGAATAAATGCAGTTTAATTTTTGTAGTCGTGTCAACAAAACTCAATTAGAAGCAACTTATTTATCGTGGTCTAGATCTGTTCCTGTTAACTGTATTTTATAATTAAATAAATGTGCATTTTTTATTTTTGTCATTTTTGATCTTTTTTTTTTTTTTTTTTTGGTTAAAATGAGCGATTTTAAGTACATTGTTTATGTCATCAAAATCTTAAACCTGATTAATTAGTATAATGAGTTTAATATTAAATAAACATAAATAAATCATACTATTGTAAACCCAGAGAACAAAGATCATTGAGTGGTTGGCATACTTCTTCCTTTGGGGGAAATTGTATACTGTTTAGGAATATTATGCATATCAAAATTAATAGAAATTCCCTAAAGTTCAGGAAATAAAAATCAGCCTGGAGTTGAAAGAAATGCTCTCCAAATTAAAACTGATTATTGCGCATATTACCCTAGAAAAAACTTTTTTAGTTGGAATGGAGATTAAAGATGAGTTTAGTAATGTCGAGAAAGAATTTTGGGGGGGGGGGAAAACAGGCAGGGCTCAATGAAATTGAATTAAAGGGTGAAAATTAATTCTTTCATAATGAAATACTCTTGCTGAATATGTAATACACAGCACTGTAATTTAAATGTAACCGCTCGTAGCTTTGGCCCTGCCCATATAACGGATTATATAGTAGTCATATATATATATATTTTTTTTTAACATTTTCATGCCATGGGTATTCGAAACGCTAGTAAAACAAACGATTGAACAAATAACATTTGGTCCATCGGTGTCTAAAATATCTGAGTGAATCTTTCAGAGTGAATGAAAAGTAAACAAAAAATTACTGCCAACTTTTCCCAATCAGGGTGCGTGAGCGTACGCACGCAATTGTCCCTATTTTATATATTGACGTTCACAGATATTTTAAAATGAAATCATACTAAAACAGTTTAGTTAATATCTCAATCTGACAGAGGTATAAATATATGACAATATTTCATGTACTTGAATCAACGCAATTTTAAATGCCTTTTTTTTTTATGTTTGTTACTCTGATTTTTCTTGTTTCTTTAATTATAATTTGAAACGCATAAGTGATAAAGGAACGAAATTGTGAGGGTAATGCAGCATATGTTAATAATTCAAGTTCGTTAAATGTTAATACCAACCTCATACTTGAGGAAGAAGCAAATCTTTCAAAGTGGCATATATTGAAATTCAAGAAATTATACCAAAATATTAGTGCGAAGTCTGTGATGTTTTCAACAGCGATAATGTTTGTTGTTGTTGTTGATGATGATGATGATGATGATGATGATGATGATGATGATGATGGTGGTGGTGGTGGTGATATCAACAACTCGGGAAATCTGTGAAGTCATGTGTGTTTTTAACGGCAATGCATGAGCAAAACTTTAAGATGTCTTAAACGTCATTCGAATAGCAAAATGTTATAATAGAAGTTTCCTTTCTCAAAAATGTTAAAAATGTGCGTTTGACTGTATTACGATAATTATTAAAGTAAAATGTACTTTTTTGTGAGAATGACCACGCTTTCTAATAATCCCCTGTTATAATTATGTGCACTTTTGTACCATTTGTGTTCATTGTGTTTACATTTCCAGATATTGATATTGTATTCGTTTATATCCTTTGGTGTATTTGTTTTTTCCAGTAAAATGCACAAAGCAGTTATGTATGCCACCTCAAGGGGTGGATTTGGAAATGTCATTAACGAATGTGAGGGATTAAAATCCATTTATCACTCCACGCAAAGCATTGTTCTGTACTGATAGCAGAATGCTGTTCTGGAAAAGTGAGGATGCTTTCGTTTGTTAACCTTAAAATATGCTTTCAACAAGAAGCACAGAGACATAACATTTCATACTTGCTTTCAGTTAAATCTATGATTTAAATATAATGCTGACCAGAGAAATGAAAATTGCTCTGAGATGACAAAAACAAGTCAGCGTTGAGTTTAATAAGGTTTCTAATTTTGTTACAAAGAGTGTACTGATTCTCTGCTTAGATTGTTAGCTCGAAATCGAGGATACTTTAAAGCAAATGTATAACTAAGCCATCGTTTTGATGATTAATGCATGAAGCAAGAGAAGTATTATGCATGACTCACCTCTGTCCCGCCCCTATACTAGTTGCCCATACTGCCCCGGGTTCACGACTAGACTCGCGAATTGTTTTGTTACTAAAGACTGCACGATCCGCGAGGCCGGGAGATCCGTTCGGACCGCGCCGGTTGCTTGGCGGGCTCTATACGCATGCGCCCTTGCATCCTCCCCACCTTCGTTTACCAGCATCGGCATACCTGGGGCCTGAGCTGGGGCATGCATTTGCACAAATATTGACACTGAGGTCAGAAGCATACTTAAGGGGGTTTCCGAGCCTGCATTCTGCGCTTGTGCAACTAATTATTTTATATTAATACAAATCTCTCGTGTTTTACTAACAATTTTATTATGGAAAATAAGACTGGAAAAGAAATCAATGCCGGTAATGTTGTTCTCCAGTTTTAAAAAGACGGAAAAGGAGCAAATTAAAAACATATTAGTAAAATATTTAGCATTTTAACACTTTATAATTTGCAGAACAGTTCAGAAAATTCTAATATAAACATTTAAGGTATATCTCTTTAATTCCGTTAATTTTGAATCATTACACAAACTACTTGTTTTGCATTACCAAATGGTTACGATTTTATGAGTGTTCAAGCAGAAAATGTACCATATTTAGGCTAAAATTTTTTGAAGGTCCGCCGTGATACAGAAACGCGTTTAAAAAGTTTATATTTTGTCTTCCTATAAATAATAGAAACAAATATTTTATTTCTCTTTTAATAAAATGCTAATGATATTCACGTTTCTAACTCATTCATTCACCCTGCTTTTCAAAGGATGCAAGGAGTTTATCCTTTAGCTTAAAATTCTCAGGCAGCCAGAGTGCTGTCTGCAGATTACATTCTTTTCAAGCTGTGGTCAGAAATTCGGCTGCTTTCTGCCTGGAGTGAGATAGAGGAGTTGTTTTCTTCCTCTGGAGGTTTTTTCAATAGAGAAAAAACGAACATTTGACTGAAAGTATTACCGTATTTGCGCAAATCTAATGTCATATTCACAATTGTAGTGCGCATTAGCTTCGAGCGCAAATTCCTTCTGCAGTTCGCCAGTAACTTCAATCGAATTCATCGTTTTATACTTCATAATGCATTGCTGCAATTCTTGACTTTGTTACATTTATTGTTGGCCTATAACGGCATAGAACGTTTGAATAGCAGGTAGTCACGGAATTTGAGTTTTTTTTTTTTTTTGAATGGTGTTTAATGCCCGTTTTTACTACTGAGGCCCAACAGGCGAACAACACTGGTGATGCATGAAATGAAATAATAATATTGGGAAAGGATTTTTTAAGGAAGGAAGCATTCCAGGCCTAATTTTAGGGTACCTCACCGGCATTTGCAAGTTATGAGGACTGAGGAAAATCTGGAAAAAAACCTCAATCAGGGAGGACGGACCTGGTGGGATTCGAACCCCAGAACTCCCGCTCACGAGTCCGCGCCTTAACGACCTAGGCCACCCGTGGCGGTGAAATGGAGAAAAATATCTGATGCTACTTTGAAGCATAAAGTGATTCCTGGTGCTGAAAAAAAAAAAATGGTAACAGAAAGGCAGGGCAGGAAGAGAGTACAATGTACGAGGGTGGGTACATAAGTTTACGCCCTCACCGATAACCATTATCCTCTTCATAAAAGCCTTATCTGGTGTCATACATCATCTGATAAATAAACAATTGCAGCTGTAACTTTCGCTCCACTGGTTTTGTTGCTCAGATATAGTTATATAAAGAAGAACATGTATAGAAGACATCGCTAATTTCATTTGAAACAATTCTTCAAATGAAATTAAACAGCGATTAACGGTGTACATGGGGAAGCACCCCCTCATATTCTACCGTAAAAGAATGGGCCATACTTTTTCGATGGTCCAGGAAGCATTGAAGACGAAGAGCTTGCAGGTCGGCCCATGGAGGTGCTTACTTCTGAAAACATCGCTCTTGTAGAAGGAGAAATTATGGAAGATCGACGGCTCATAGTTACAGAAATAGCAACAAGGTTGGGCCTTTCTAAAACAGCAGTCCTTGAATATGAAACATGAATAAGGTTAGTGCCTACAGTTATTTCCTCAGTCCAAAAGCAGCAACGAGCCATTTGTTGTCAGGCATTTTTTTCAGCTCTGCCGTGGAAACGAGAGAGAAGTTCTGCAAACCATTTTTACAGGAGATGAAACTATGGTCCAAAAGAGAACCAATGGAGTGGCGTAAACCTGGCAAAGAACCACATCTAAAGGTCAAGGTCACTCAGTCAACCAAGAAGATCATGGCCACAATCTTTCGGGACTGTGAAGGAATACTCTTCATTGACTTCAAGGAGAGGAACACCACAGTAAATGGGGAGTACTATCTGGCCTATTGCACAGACTACGTGCTTCCATCAAAGAGAAAGGCGAGGAAAGCCGAGAGTGGTGTGCGCCTTCTTCACGACAACGCGCCTGTGCACACAGCTCTTGTTGCAAAGGAAGCTGTGAATAAATGTGCCTTCAAGGAGATCGACCATCTACCCTACTGTCCAAATCTAGCTCCCAGTGACTATTTCCTCTTCTCAAAACCCAAGAAAGAACATCGAGGAAGGAAATTTAAGTGTGACGAAGAAGTAACGGATGGTGTTTATGTCCTTTTGCAGACAAGACTTCTGACTATTTTTGGGGGGGATTGGAATATTAATTCAAATATGTAAGAAGTATATTGCAATAAAGGATAACTATATTGGAAAGTAAAATATAGTTTTTGTCTTTATCATATCTAGAAAATTGTTAGGCCAGAAATTTATGAACCTACCCTCGTGGCTGAGAGTAACTTTAAGAAACAACTTTTTCTTCTTTGATCTCTGCCAACAGTCCTGGCAAAAGTACGAGTGTTGGATTTTATCCTGCGTTCTCCAAGATGAACAATAATACGCTTATCAATTCTATGTTCTGGCCGTTTTATGAAGCGGACAGATTTATCTCTAAGACGCCATACGACAATATGCCAAAATATTTTTTTATGATTTTAAGTTTCAAATTTGGGGTATTTATTTTCGATGGTGCATTAGATTTTTATTAAATCCGAAACCGGGACGGCCGAGGGAGCTTTCCGATTGTACCAAAGAGGCTGAGTGCATCCTGTTTCGAACCGAAACTAACTTAAAAAAAAAAAAAAAAAACTAGAGATCAAATCAATTCTTTTAGATACTCTGACCATTAGAGTGGAGGTCATCACTTACGTGGATTAAACGGGACGCCGATGACCTGAGATGTTAAAGAGTCTCCGCAAATAAACCAAATCATCATCATCATCATCATCAAACGTATACTTAAATAGGGCGAATGGATTAACTCCAAAAAGATTTTTTTTGATTGATTTATTTATGGACGCTCTTTAATATCTCAGGTCATCAGCGTCCCATTCAACTCAGGGCGTGAAACGGCCGACAAATTTTGCTCAGAGGCCTCTATTTCAGGCTTGAGGTTCTTAATCGTGCCGTAAATGTACGACACGAGACCCACGGCTTTACTTCCCTTCCGAAGGAAGCCATATTTAGGATTTTTACGCCCGAAAAAATCCATCGGTCTGGCCGGGTTCGAACCCGCGTTCTTGGGTGTAGGAGGCAAGTGTGGTAACCACTACACCACCAGGACCGACTCCAAAAAGATGCTATTCAAGATCTGTGTTTGATAAGGTGCCGGCAATGTGCAAACATATGATAAAATAAATATGCGATTAATGTATAGATTCCAGAAAGGCAAATTTAGACATCTAAAAACACGTACGTTAAGAGGTCAATTTGTGGAAAACTGGATAAAGTTAGATTTCTACAAAGTGGCTCCAAACATGCCAATTGAAGCACCCCAAATTAATCAAAATACAGTTTAAACAGACCATTGGAATATGCGATATGGTGAGAGATCACTAAGGTCTTCTGTAAATGTGAAGTCTGCGGTTCGAGTCTCGCCTGAACCGTTCTCCCGACTAATGTTCTTTCCAGATTTTCCTCAAGCCACATAATTAGCAAACTTGGGTGGAACATATATTTAGACACTTATCAATACATTTTTTTCAATTTATCAGTTCATATCTTATATTATAAGTGTCCAGCACCAGTGATGCCGCTATTTAAATAAGGGAGAAGAGGCAATTATTGGCCGGAACAAAGTAAAACAGGTCAACGGAAGCTTTCAAAATATTGTAACTGCCAAAAGGTTGGAAAAATGGGCTAACATAATTATCATAAGCAGTCTGTGGCGCCATATAGGCCTTGAAAATTACTAGAAAAAGAAGAGATATTGCTGTTTGCAAGGGTCGATTATTCTGACGTTAGAATAACTATATATCAACGTATTATAGAGTCATTATTAGCAAAGAGTGTAGGACAGTTTGTTTAAAAGGCTAACTAAGTTCGTTAAAATAAGAATAGAAGAGGAGGATAGCGATTGGTCGACGCATTATGCGCAACAGTTGCTTTTGGTTTTGCAACGACAGTCGAAGGAAGCCAGCCATCGAGGTCACATGTCAAATCGACCCTGCGATGCTTATTCGCCACCAAGAAATTTTGTAAGTAAAATCCTTTGTAATTGCGCGAAACATATTCAGTTTAATAAAATATAAATCAGTCATTTGCAACTCTAATAGTATTATATGTATCGTTATGCTGTGGCGAGATCACCTTAAGCTCATATTCTGCCCACAATCTATCAAAGGTGTCTCTCTGGAACCTCTGCATAGATCAGGACATTTGAAACAAATGGGTATTCATTAAGCGTCCCGCGAGTCGCTTTCGGGTCCCAAAGACATTTAATGCGGCTCTTCAAGTAATTTATACTTTTACTACATTTAGAGGGTAAGTCCATAAGTTTCCGGCCTAACCATTTTCTAGGTATGATAAAGGCAAAAAATATATTTCACTTTTCATTATAATTACCCATTATTGCAATACACTTCTCCCATTTTTAATTAACTTTCAATCCCCCCCCCCCAAATAGTCAGAAGTCTTGTCGGTAAAATTGGCATAAACAGCATCCACCACTTCTTCAACACACTTAAAGCTCCTTCCTCGAAGTTCCTTCTTGAGTTTTGAGAAGAAGAAATAGTCGCTGGGAGCTATATTTGGGCTGTAGAGTGGATGGTCGATCTCCTTGAAGTCACATTTCTTCACAGATTCCTTTGCAACAAGAGCTGTGGGCACATGCGCGTTGTCGTGAAGAAGGCGCACTCAGCTTTCCTCGCATTTTCTCTTTGATGGAAGCACGTAGTCTGTACAGTAGGCCAGCATGGTACTCCCCATTTACTGTGGTATTCCTCTCCTTGAAGTCAATGAAGAGTATTCCTTCACAGTGCCAAAAGATTGTGGCCATTGTTTTCTTGGTTGACTGAGTGATCTTTGCCTTTAGAGGCGATGCTTCGCCAGGTTTACGCCACTCTTTTGGAAAAGGTATCACCGTAGAGAACCATAGTTTCATCTCCTGTAAAAGTGTTTGCAGAACTTCTCTCTCGTTGCCACGACAGAGCTTCAAAAATACCTAACAACAGATGACTCGTTGCTGCTTTTGGGCCGTGGAAAGAAGTCTAGGCACTCATCTTGTACTAAACTTATTCATGTTTAAATGTTCATGGATAAATAGAAAAACTGTTGTTTTAGAAAGGCCTAACCTTGCTGCGGTTGCTGCATTTTTGAGTCATCGGTCTTGCATAATTTCTCCTTCCACAAGAGCGATGTTTTCAGGAGTGAGCACCTCCAAGGGCCGACCTGCACGCTCTTGAACGCTTTCTCGGCCCATTCTTTTATGATAGAGTATGAGGGGGGTGCTTTCCCATATATACCGTCCAATCGCTGTTTAATTTCATTTTAAGTAAGTCCTTCTTTTTTTAAGAACTTAATAACAGGTGGATACTGCATTTGGAACATATCACAATCTTCTACACATAGATTTTCTTTATGCAACTATATCTGAACAATTTAACACCGCCGAGCGGAAGCTATAGCTGCAATTATTTATTTAAGAGATAAGGTATGACACCAGATAAGGGTTTTGTGAAGGCGTTAATCTTTATCGGCGAGTTGGGAAACTTATGGATCTACCCTCGTACATGATTAGGTATAATATTCGCCAACCTTTCATTTGGAAAGAAAATGATAAATGATGAAGGGCATTTATTACAGCCTAAAAGACCGGCTCAGAATTTGAAAGTAGAATTTTTATCTCTAATGTTGCTCAAAAGTCTAATCAAACATATATATATATATATATATATATATATATATATATATATATATATATATAGATTACATTGTGAATTTATTTTTTTCTAAAGAATGAAACAGATTTCTCCTATTTTGTGTGGACGCCTTTTTCAAATATGTTTAATTATTTCCAGTGTATGTGACGAGCAATAAAAATCCATTATCGTGAATTTTGTAGTTATCAGTGCATTCGAAATCTCTGGAATAGAAAATATGAAAGACGCCGAATAATTATTGCACAACATTCAATTTATTATAACTAATTACATGAAAAGCATACATAACCTCACCGAGGGACATACGGAAAGTTTTTACAAATGTTCTTAACTTACAAAGCTGCAATAATTAACCACGATTAAAAGTGTACTTATCCTCAAATTGTAAATGTATAAAATATTTAATGGCTAGCACTTTAACAAAGTTACATTGGTAAGCATTGATATTACAGCTGTACTGCCTATCTTTTTCAAATACAGGAAGCTTCAATGACTAAACACATGAGCAAAATTACATAGAAAGGGCTGATATTAATCCTACGATATCATGTAATTTACAAATATAGAAAAATCTTAAAACCCTACACAATTAAAAAAAAATTAAAACTGAAACTAAGAAACTTAAATACTGCTCGTATCTTCGTCACTAGATCGGGGCTGAAGAGACAGCAACGAACCTTATAATTTTGAATTACTGGCCGAGCTATCTGAACTCTTTGAATTCGGTATTCCCTCTGAAAATTCGAAATGTGCGCATGAAAGGCCAAGCATAACTTTCTGATGTCATCGGAATCCTTGAAAGTTCCACCTTAGTCTCAACCAATCGGGCAAAAGAAGTTGGACACTCGGTTCCAACATGGATTACACGGAAAAAGGAAAGGACGAAACGGAGTCTAACACAAATGTGCAAATATGCGCGGAAAACTGGCAGAAATGGAAAAAATTGTTACCCATCTGCTAGACCTCTCAGCTATTTTGTCTGGTATAAAGCAAAACATTCAGTAAAAAAGAGTAAAACATAAAATATTTAAATGCATATCGGTAGTACATTTATTAGATAATACTTTCTTATTTGCGCAAGATGTTGTTCAGGGTCACCGAAGTTCAATTATCAAATGATTTTCATTCCTTGATGCTGTACATGCAAAATAAATCAACTCTTCCGTTTCTAAGGTTGTAACATTGTGCTATATCAGTGAGTCTCATAACTAGGGTTAGGATTATAATGACCAAACATGTCGCAAATAATTCACTTAAAATTGTGCATTCATAACCTAAAATTTTCCACTAATGCCATATGATTTATAAAAATGTCCTTACTTAATACAAACATAAGTAGTTAGCTAATCATATGAAAAAATTATAGGAATAGAATACAATAAATAAATTACCTCCAAGTAAGTTTTGTTGACATTACTACTAAACCCTAACTTCTTGTTTATATTTATCGATTTTTTTCGATACTTAAGCGCAAAAAAGTATAAAAGCGATTAAAACAATACTGAATTTCACAAAATCTTAAATTAAGGATAATAAACATAGCTTATAAGAAGAACATTAGAAAATAATAAATAATGTGTAACTAATGTTTGAATACTCGTTACGCGTAACTCTGATTTTTACACTTAATGATTATATTTCAGCACTGAAGTATGTATTGTGAAGTTTCTCTCTGCTACTGAAGAAGAAAATGCAGTAAATTTTAAATAAAGAGTGAATTTACTTTCTATATTTCCCCACATTACCTCAAGAAACTTTTTACCAATGGAGAACACCTGCTGTTCAAGTGTTTTTTGTGCTATGCAATTGTTCAGCACCCATTTTTCTTTAGTTTTGTTGCATAAACACTTTTGCTGAATACACAATCCATCATGTTAGTCCTAGGTGTAGTGGTAACCATACTTGCCAGATTGCGGGTTCAAACCCGGCCAGAATCGATGGATTTTTTCGGGCGTAAAAATCGTAAGTATGGCTTCCTCGGAAGGGAAGTAAAGCCGTGGGTCCTGTGTCGTACATTTACGGCACGAAAAAGAACCTCAAGCCTGAAAGAAGAGGCCTCTGAGCAAAATTTGTCGGTCGTTTCACGCCCTGAATTGAATGGAACGCTGATGACCTGAGATGTTAAAGAGCGTCCGTAAATAAAACAAATCAATCAATCAATCAATCAACAATCCACCATTTCTACATCATTTCAATGTTCTCAATTAACTTAACCCGGGATTGTCAAAAATAACTCATTTCAATTGGAAGAAAAACCAAAGGACATAAAACGACATATTTTTTCTTCCATTTCCGGGCCTGAAAGAATTATATTGACATTTTTAATAAACGGTACATCACTGCTATCAAAATTTCCAGCAATTCTTTTCACTGGTTAGAAGTAGTAACTGCAGCTGCAGGCCTCAAGTGGAAATCAGCGGTCTCGATTTAAATGATGTCATTTGAAATGGCGTTCCACGTTTACATCTCTTATCAGCATGTCCCGCTCGGGAAAATGACTTTGTACCTCCTCGGCGATTTGTTGGCACGCAAATGCAAAGTATATTAAATAACCGTCTTACTGTAACACCCAGAAGAGTTGAAACTTTTCATCAAGTAACTTGCAGCATTCATAATAAACGGCGGTACATGCTACACATCATTCGGCCAAATTAAATGTAAAGACTTGTTTAGAATGTTACAAAATGTCGAGTGATTGATCTACTGGTGCACACAGAAAGGCGTGCCGAACCTCGTAAAGCTGAGTAACGTGACATGCACCAACGGCACTTCCGTATCTGTGTGCAAAGTGAAATGCAGCAATCTCACTCGTGGTAATTTGATAACGGTGAATGTCAAACAGCTGGAAACAATGCAAAGACGGTAGTGCAAATATGAGGGTAGGTCTATAAGTTTCCGGCCTCGCCGTTGAGGATTATCGCCGTCACAAAAGCCTTATCTGGTGTCATATCTTATCTGCTAAGTAAATAGTTGAAATTGTAACTTCCGCTCCGCTGTGTTCAGTTGTCCAGGTAGAGTTGCATAAAGAAGGCTGTGAGTAGAAGATTGTGACGTGTTCAAAATGGAGTTTCGAACGGTTATTAAGTTCTTCACAAAATAAGAACTTACTCCAAATGAAATTAAACAGAGATTGGACGGTGCATATGGTGAAGCATCCCCCTCAATACCATAAAAGAATGGGCCAAACTTTTTCGAATGGATCGAGAAAGCATTGAAGACGAAGAGCGTGCACATCGGCCCTTGGAGATGCTCACGCCTGAAAACATCGCTCTTGTGGAAGGAGAAATTATGGAAGACAGGCGGCTCAAAGTTACAGAAATAGTAGCAAGGTTGGGCCTTTCTAAAACAACAGTTCTTCGAATTATTCATGAACATTTAAACATGAATAATGTTAGTGCAAAATGGGAGCCTAGACTTCTTTCCTGAGTCCAAAAGCAGCAACGAGTCATCTGTTGTCAGGCTTTTTTGGAGCTCTGTCGTGGCAACGAGAGACAAGTGCTGCAAACCATTGTTACAGCAGATGAAACTATGCTCCTGTACTATCATCCATGTCCAAAAGAGAATCAATGGAGTGGCAGGTGTAAACCTGGCGAAGCACCGCCTCTAAAGGCCAAGGTCACTCAGTGAACCAATAAGATCATGGCCACAATCTTTTGGGACTGTGAAGGAATACTCTTCATTCACTTCAAGGAGAGGAATACGACAGCAAATTTGGAATACTATGCTGGCCTACTGTACAGACTACGTGCTTCCATCGAAGAGAAAAGGCGAGGAAAGCAGAGTGCGCCTTCTTCACGACAACGCGCATGTGCACACAGCTCTTGTTGCAAAGGAAACTGTGAAGAAATGTGGCTTCAAGTAGATCGAGCATGCACTCTACAGCCCAGATTTAGCTTCCAGTGACTATTTCCTCTTCTTAAAACTCCAGAAGGGTCTTCTAGGAAGGAACTTTACGTGTGACGAAGAAGTGATGGATGCTGTTTATTCTCATTTTGCAGAAAGCACTTCTGACTATTTTTGGGGTGAGGGGGATTAAAATGTTAATTCAAAGATGTGAAAAATGTATTGCAATAAAGGGTAACCATATTTAAAAGTGAAATATAGTGTTTGCCTTTATCATACCTAGAAAATGGTTAGGGCGGAAACTTATGGACCTACTCTCGCATGTTGAAATTAAAAAAATTAGTAGTTCTAGTAATGCTAAGAAGATGTAATTGTCTACTAAATAATGAAATTTGGTTCTTTATATATGGTGGTGTGTTAATTTTCTTCCAGGATTATATGAGTTAATGCATATTTTCTCCTTAACATTTCTTTTTGTATAACCACATTTCTGTAATAATGGCTAGTTTGTCGTATGGATACTTGTGTACGAACTACTTCATTATATTTCAGGAAAACTCATTCAAGATACTTTGCTTACATTGGCTGGCAATGAAGAGGTGAAGCACTACAGTTATATATATATTTTTTAGGCTTACCTAAAAGGTTATTAGAGAATAACCTGAACAATAGCATTGAATATAATAGCATATTAGATCACAGTATTATGCCTATTAATTATAACACACAATTTTCTTTAGAATCTGCAGTTTCTGCAATATTAGGAAAGAGTTTTGTATAAAAAAATCATCAATGCTTTCAAAGTTAGTTGTTTAGAAAATGGATTGTAATGATCAGTTACTGAATAAAAATGCAATAAAAGTATTGCTGAAATTAATGTATTAAAACAACGTAAAATGCATGCAAACATGAACTCATGATTGGTAAAATAAGTTCTAAAAATAAAATAAAACAAAATCCAATAAAAATAATAATTTAAGATATGTGGTCAAGCATTTTTTTAATTTACTTTATTAATTGGTAAAATATATACCTTTTTAATGATCTGTATTTGAAGAAACCATTAAGACAACACCTCATTGGATTGATTCATCAAAAATACTAATTATTCAATATTGACATTGAGTAATTTTTAACATGGGTATAAAAAAATAACATATTAGACAATGAGGACGCTTCAATTATATGGGAATGCAATTATCTTACTAGTGTGTTCTAAGAATTCTCGGCCTGACTCAGAGATGTCATGCAGATGACCTACTTACCATGATAGTTAAGTAACATCCTTTACATGGCATGCTGTAAAGTTTCAGACACCTAAGTGTAGCCACGTGTTTGTAACGATCGTGTAAACAAACTAGTGTTAACGTTTTCTATAAAATCAATAAAACTGAAATACAAACTGTGATAAAATACTTCGCTTTGAAGGGTTTAACAGAAATACCAAAGAAGTTGGATTCCGTATTAAAATTGACTTGCTGAATTCAAGCACTGTCTGTCGTGCTTCCGTTCAAGACGTCCCAAAACTGCTACGACGGACGAGATTGTGACAAAAATTGATAATACCGTACTGGATGATCGTCGAAGGTACGAGAGTTTGCTTACATTGCAAAGACCTCCATGGGCCATGTTCGCTATATTTTATACGAAGTTTTGAGTATGAGAAAGTTTTTCGCTCATGTGCCGCATTTGTTAACAATGGACCAAAAACGCATTCGAATTAATTTCGCAAGAGTGTTTAGATTAGTTTAAAAGCAATTCCGATGAGCTTCTCCGACGTTTCAATAACAGTCGGTGAAATATGGATGCATCACTCCACGCCAGAGATGGAGCAGTCCAAACAGTGGGTGGCAACAGGCGAAAGTGCACCAAAGAAAACTATCTGCATCAATTTCCATCTCCAGGAAAAGTCATGGATACGGTTTTCTGGGACTCTCATGGTGTAGTGCTCGTAGACTACCTCCAGAAGGCCAGAACCATCATCGGGGAGTATTGCGCTTCACTACTGGATCAACTGAAGGATGCTATTCAGGCTAAACTCCACACCTTGACGAAAAAGACATTTCTCTTTCATTACGATAACGCCTCTTCACATATTATTGTTGCTGCAAAACTGTATGACCTTCGCTTCCAAGAGCTTCTACATCCATCATGTTCGCCGGATTTGCGATTACTTTTGGTTCCCAAACCTTATGAAATGACTGGGTGGTCGAAAATTCACATCAAATGAAACTGAGACAGTTGCTTACTTTTCACATTTGGAACAAATCTTATTTTACAGAGAGTATTAAAATGTTAGAAAGTCATTGAACTAAATGTATTGATTTACAAGTTCACTATGTTAAAAAAAGTATATGTATTCCTCTTAAATCTTGTGTTTTGTAGCCGAGAATTTTTAGAAAGTCCGTCATTTGCGAAAATATTTCCCAACAATTTTAGATTTAGCGAAGTTGTGCTTAACTAGCGAGTTATGGAGACTTACTACTAAATACAACAATCTGACTGAGGTGAAGACATTCCTATCTGACAGAAATTATCCTGCAGTTCTAGATTCAGTCCTTGTGTTTAACAACTAACAATTTAGGGAGATATACCACTTTGTGAACAAGATGCAGGTTAAAAATCCAAATAGAAACAATAGTCCCACTAAATGCAAAAAGCTTTCTATTATTCGTTAGTTTAGCATAACTTTCGTGTTTCTTTCTGGGAGGAGAAAAGAAAATCAGAATCAATTTCTACACCAGCAACGGAGCTGTCATCATATTCAACAAATTATATATGTTCTAAATATAGATTTTTTTTTATGAAAAAACATTTTTGATGTATGGATATTCAAGTAGGTTTGGAGTCACTTCAGTCCCCACTACAGCAGTTATAAAGTCACTCCAGCATAGATTTAACTCTACAAATCATGATAGCACATATACAAACCCTTCAATATTAGGCTCAATAAATGAAAATAGTCACTGCTGAAACTTCAGCAATGCATTCATTAAGTTTACTGTTTTTCTCTTTTCTGCAAATCAAGAATCATTCCTGAAACTGGCCACATTATTCCATAGGCACCATGTCAGAGGATGCAGATGTCCTGTACCTCCAAATTGATTTGCAAATGATAAGAAAGCAACAAGTAAATTGCAAAAATAGAGGAGAATTTTCCTTTAACCAGTCTACAATTATTTTCTTGTTTTTTAAGGTTCAAGGCGTAACAATTGCGGATATAGCTCAAATTATCCCATAATTACCAAAAGCTTCTTTTTTCCCTCTGATTTTTTGTATGGAGAGTAAGATGAAACAGTTTATTCAAGATAATCCTTCTATTACTGAGGGTAATAGCACTGGTAAAACGAGTGCTTACAAATAAAAATATGGGATCATACTAGGGATTTCAGATTATGCACTTTATTTTAGTACAGAATAAAATAATATTTACACATGCAGCAATATAAACTTGGTCCAAAAGTTTGACATATATTGACTTGTCATCTTGTCTTAGAAAAACTCAAGTAGTTTGAAATATAGGGATACAAAATCTGTGACTTTCTAAGTGTTTTGTCCTTTTTTTACTTCTCTAGTTATTTTTATTTTAGTTACATTGTTCATAGTGTTACATTATTTTTTATTTATATATATAAAGGAAAAACATTATATGTATAATTATTGCACCTGCCCTATATGTTTGTCATTAATATCTCAATACTACATAAAGTATTTTCATTCATTGTGCATAATAATATTTCCAAACATGAGATTTTTCGTTGAATATCACGCTGTTTGATCATATTTAATTAATGTAATTCTTTTTCTGCTAGTAAGCAGAGTTAATGTTAGACACTAAAACACCAATTTACACCAAAAATTTATGATAGTTTAAGTATGAATATTTTGTAATTTTGAACCTTCATAAATAAAGTAAAATATAGGTCCAAAGAGACTAAGAGTATGTTGATATTAATAATGAACAGAAATTATAAAATTCTCCCACATAATTAGTGGCTTCTTTTGGCCATAAAACATGCATGCACATCCACTCCACATATTTTCACAACACGTTGTCCCAGAATCACCATCCAGATTTTGCAAATAAGCAATGCAAAGCATATCATAAAGATTGTGTAACACAGAAGCTGATTTAGTTGACTTTCATTATCTAACAATTGATAACAATCCTGAGATACTTTATACAGATATGCATTTAATAAGTTTATTTTATTTTAGAGACTTTCACTGAGTGAAGACAACTGTATAACAATCATAGCTCATATTTATCCTTCCCATTATTGCTTCTCCATCAAAGCAGTAAGCTTTGGAATTCTTAAGCACTTGATATCTAGTCAGGCACACTCAAACTACTAGATCAATACAAACATAAGCAATGAGGTAATATCTAGCTGGTAAACAAGAACTGATGCATGACAGACATAAAGGCAGGAGATGGTTATTAAGTCATGGTCCATTGTACCCCTCCCACCTGTTTTCTACAGCCCAGTACCAACATAACTTCATTCTGCTTCATCCTGGTTTTAGTGCTTAGAAATTCTGATGAATAATTATCATCTTCATTAGTGATGATTTAGAGTTAGTGTTCCTTTCTCGCATTCGATGCTCTCTTCAGCCAACACATTTCTATGCGTTTCAAGACATGTCTTCCGCCTTATCTGGTTACAGATCGTTCATTGGGATAAAAAAAAAAACGTAGAAATTACTGAAAATAAGTAGCACATCTCAAATTTCAATTGGTACAGGGGACTTTATAGGAAACGATACAAATCAAAGTTGCCTATTGTAATAAGAATTTGCGATATATGGCACTATAACCGCAGTTCCTTAGCCCAGTTCTTGCATCGCACACATAGCAGAGCAGAATTCTCAGCAGATTCTCAGAGGCAATGCAACCTAAAGTGCTGTGATATTGTAGGGTTGAGCGCTTGAAGGCACTCTAACGGACACCATTCCTGCAGACGCGGCTAATGGTCCTAAATCTTTTAGATGTTCCACTCCAACTTGCTTTATCGACTACAGATAGAAGGCATCATGGCAGAACAGTGTGAAGGATTCTCAACATTGCATATTCATGGCGATTGATCGGCTACTACACAGTTGGAGAGATTCTCTCGCTCACCAGACCTCATACCTCAAGATCTCCGCAGACCTGCTTGCCGTGATGAAATGACGCATACACTTCCACAAGTGTATCAGAATATACAGCGCAGCTTTATACATGGCGCCTTCCCTTATCCTCTTCACTGCCTAATTGCGAGTACGTGGGAGTACAGACATTTTGCTTATTCTTGAAACCATTGTAACATACTGCGATTTCAAACCGTATTTCCTCTGATGGGACCTATTGTATTTCTACTATAGTCTGTTCGTCGTAAGTTAATAGTGAATGTCAATTAAAATCACATTGCGGAAGTAGTTTTGATTGTCTAACCAGCCTCTTTACTCCGAAATTAGCTCGCAAAGTAGTACCTCTTATTAAAAAATTTTATTCGGCTATTTATAACACCTCCTTTTTCATTTTGTTACTTAAGGCGTGAAAGAAACATTTAATCATTAAACAGAGAACATACTTGCATATTTTTATTGCTACTATTTCACCAAATGTAGACGGTAAAACATACCTTGCCATGCATTCCTTTATATTGTAATTTGAAACTGGTAGTGAACACGTTTCTGGTCTACGTATAATTAAGCGTTTGTTTCTTTCTTTTCATCTTTTACTACTTCAAATGTAAACAGAATTTACGAAAGGACAATGCAAGAAACAGATGTATGTTCGTAAAGCTATTAGCAGACATTATTGGATTAGTAAATTCGAGAGCCAATAACAACCATGGAGAGGGATGAGGCCGGAAACGCGGAATAATATTTTACTATAAAGTTACGAAGAACAGAGCGTAAGTATGCAGTTTAGCGGTTCCAGGAAAAAAGATCGCCATGTTTTGGAGCCTGCATTCACTGCGGAGGAATGGTAACCAAAATGGACAGTTAAAAATTCGTAATTTTGTGTTTTGCGTTAACATTATGCATTAATTCAAGTCAAATCAACAGAACGAATAGCAGCCAGAGTAAAACATTTTTAATAGCAAGAAGTAACTAAGGCAATAAATGTGTATCAATAACGTGAGTATTAATTTCATTTTAAAATGCTGCTCTATTTAATTAAATAATACAGTTTACTCTAATCTCCCTTGGTTTTAACACATTCTTTAAAAACAACGGACAAAACACATGACACTTTTTCGCATTTAAGTTGTCTCAACTTCTCATTCGTGCTGAAACACCACTACTAAATTAGCACACCTGTAAGTATACAAATAAACAGTATGTTCATAAAATAATTAGTTATCATTAAGAGTTCTAACACCATTCATAAACGAGAAGAAAAAGCATACAATAGCCGCGGCGCACACAAGATGAATGTGCAAATATTTTGCTACAGTTGTAAATATTGAAGTTTCTCTGTTAAAAAAGTAGGAGAAAAAACCGCATTATTACCTAATTTACTGATAACGATAGGTACAGTAAAAATAGAGCAAACAAACTTTCACAGTGTAGCGACTTGAAATTAATTTTGGAGGGTACTAGGCAAGATCGACAAAATACATTAGGCTTTGAAGCATAAGTGGCTATTACTATTTATTTTTTAAAAATATTCACATTTAGACAATAAATTAAAAACAACGTTATAAATTTATGATACATTGCCAAAGTACGGGGATAAGTGTTCCCCCAAAGTCGGCACCACTGAACGTTCATCACGTCCCTGCAAAAGGCAGGCAATATTGTTGTTAATTTTATTTATTTAAGGATGCTCTTTAACATCTCAGGTCATCAGCGTTCCATTCTATTCAGGGCGTGAAACGGCCGACAAATTTTGCTCAGAGGCCTCTTCTTTCATGCTTGAGGTTCTTTTTCGTGCCGTAAATGTACGACACGGGACCCACGGCTTTACTTCCCTTCCGAAGGAAGTCATACTTAGGATTTTTACGCCCGGAAAAAATCCATCGATCCTGGCCGAGTTCGAACACGCGATCATCAGAATATAACTTCAAGAATTGGACGGCGATTCTGGGCTATCGTGTATATATTATATATAATACTATAAATAGAAAGAAAGAAAGAAAGAAAGAAAGAAAGAAAAAGCCAGAGCCATCAAATAGGACATAGGAAATATAATGGAGAAAAAAGCAAAATAAAGGAAATAGCTTTCTGTCAGAAAGAAGAACAGGACGTAGGAAATGCAATGAAAAAATAATGAAGAAATGTTAGGTAACCTCTGATGCCAAGAGAATACAAGAAGTCAATCAAATCGTGTTTAATATGAAAGGACAAAGTGGTATAATATTTTTCTGCAGACGTGCATTGCTAAAACCAAATGGTCATTTCTCGACTATTTAGATTACATAAAATGTTATAGTTGTATGGCAGATCCAATTTATTGGACATGGCAGCAGGTACACCGACACACATTGTTTCAGTTATCTATAATAAATATGAGTTTATGCATCACAATTTCTATTATGCAAATACTTTTTTCATAAAGTTCAACCCACAACACACTTCAAAATGCAATAAATGATCACTATAATAAGCCATCCTTAATTAATTCACGTTAAACTCCACTTTATACATTACTTTGAATTTAGAAATTCAGATAAATATAATACGATGAACAAATAATAATTTCAACAAAATGTATATATTTATATAATAATTTAAAGTAAAGCCATGGTTTGTAAAATAGGTTCAAGCGAGTCGTTTTACTTTGGATATTAATATAGTAAACATAAGATGTTCACACATTAACGACACTGTCACCATCTGGCTTGTTACCACTTAGTGGTGGCTTGAACATTGGTCCCTGCCCTTTTGCTTTGAGTTTCTCTTGCATCTGCATCAGCATATCCTGCATGCGCCTTATCTGAAACATAAAATCTCTCATTAATCGTTGTCTGTATTCTCAAATGCGGTACATTCATCTACAAGTAACAAAGTGACATCTATTATTCTTATTTTCCATGTCTTCTACTAGAATTCAAAGAAACCCATATTTTTATCTAGTTATTTTTGTCTGCAGAACGGCAGAACAGTCGCGAGCCGCCGTAAGTCTGCACAGCTGCTTCAAGGTCACCACAGTCGCCTGTCATAACAGTTTGTTCCCGCGCAAACAATAGACCTGTTTTTGTTTTTTGCGATTATGAGATTAGTATAACTCAAGTCTTTGTATTAGTGATATCACAGAATGTTGGTGTGTCTTTATTAGATGTTAATTAAAGTGCAGAAAGGAGAAAAAATAATATCTACAGGAATCCTTCCCTCCCATGCGTAGAGGAATTTAAAGAGCATATGATGTTAAAAAGTGGAAAAATTATGGAAGTAGAGTTATTGCGAATGAACACAACTTTCATTAAAAACATATCAGAAATGTATGATTGCATACAGAAACCACTTCAAACAACTTCTGTAACACAGGTTAGAATTCAATTGAAATAAAAATAATATTGTGGCACGCTATTATTGATCTCTCTTTTTCTTCTCTCTGTCTGCATTGTCTTCTGGCGACGTCTGTAGGTTGGATTAAGTACTAAGGTGTACGTTTGTCGTCATTAATGAACTGAAATGAATGGCGCAAATGAGCTCGGAGTCCATGCCGTCTTAAATTCAACTTTTCAGAGTAAGGAAAACTTCCGGAAAAAAAAAATTATGCAGATCGGGATTCGAGCCCAAAACCTGTGGATTAGTAGCTGCAAACGTTGCCACTAGACCACAGAGACGATCCGATCTATTTTATGCGAAAGCGGAGGGAATTTGACCATCGACAGAGCAGGCGACTCCACTGGCGCGGTTTGCATTCCGCTGTTACTGAAGCCAAAATTATCTTCCATTCAATAGTAATAGTAATAGTAACAGTAGGCACATTAATAGAATTATACCCATTAATTATGGTCGAATGAGCATGGCAGGTTATTTGTGTATTTATTTTAATGTATATATACCTTAAATGTCATTATAAAGAACGCAAAAGCATAATTTCTAGTTAAACGAAATTATTTTTGTTCCCTGCCAGATTACACTGGGCTACAAAATAAGTTTTTTTTTATTTCATAAGAAATAAATTAACTGAGCTAAGTATTGAGCACGTATATACGTTCAGATTTTTCCATCAGGCAGAGTTTTATTTATTATTATTATTTTTTTTTTTTTTTTTTTGCAGTGTCTTTCTTCATGGCCTAGCAGTAGTCGCCCAGAATATTGCTACTCCATTTGTCTTGGTACTTTTTCAAAGTAGAACATGGTTGATGAGATCGTTCATCAGAAATAACTGCAATATTTTCTGGAAAGAAGTCCAAGAAGTGAAGTTTTAAAGACATGTTGCGTCCCAAAGATTTGTATGAATTCACAAGGTCACTCATTATTTCATGACGGTTTTCTGCTTTATGATTTCCAAGATATTTTTAATGATTTCCAGGTTGCTTTATCCAGTGAATTTAACAATTTCTCAAAATTATCATCGTTGATGACTAATCTTTTATTTGTGATTTGACAAAAATTCATTCTTCAAGTTTTGCATCGCTAAATTTGGGAAATTTAGATTTGAAATACATAAATGCACACTCATAAACTCAGTCCGAGTTTATACACAGGGGGGATAAATACACTTCTTCAGAATTCACCAACGGAGTTTTGACACATTTTCATTGTCAGGAATAAGAGATTCACGTTGGGCCATTGTTTCTTAATATATTGAGACTTCCTATTCTTGTTGTCCCACTCACACAAGAAGATTAGGATTCGCCATAGAGGAGCCTTCTCGCTTGGTGGATGGATGATTGGTCTGGGGGCGGATTTCGAATCATTTAATTATTTAGAGATTTCCCTGCGGCTGTTTCAGTGTGCAGCCTTACATATATTATACATTGTCTGTGTTTAACTTTAAAAACAAGTGTTTGAAACCCATACATGGGCTGTACCCATGTGTACAGTTCCATCAGAATGTTTGCATTTGCCTGTTGCAATTTATGATAACAATTTTAGGTGTTAACTACTAACAGAGTTTCATTATACTAATGTTTATGTCTGTTTGGTCAGTATTTACAATATTTAAATGGATTTTTTGGGTGAAAGTGTAATGAAAATTGTTTGGTTGTTCTAAAAGGTCCTTGTTTTTTCGGTGTTGAGGCTCTTTTAGACCAGTTTGGTTTATCTGTGGGTTATTGCTGGTATATTTTCCTCCATGTGCTTTCAAGTGTTTGTAGGAAGGTAAGGGGTATTTAGTTCATTGCGTATTGTTCTATGGGAGTAAGCATGGGAGCCCGTACGATTTTTCTCAGTTTTGTTGAGCTTGTAGGGATAGGAGATTTGATCTGAACGTATGTGCCCATGATGTACAAGCATGCAATAAAAATTGCTGAAAATAAGTTTTGTTTTAATTTCTATTTGTTTACTTTTCAGTATGTCTGATCTGACGTAGATTTGTTGTTTCGCTTTTCTTGTCCTTTCCTTGATGTGATTGTGAGCCGGCTGTCTCTAGTGGTACCTAGGTATTTGACAGTTGGTTGACACTCCAGTTCTTGGTTTTGTAGTTTTAATTTTATTTGGTGGTTCGTACGTGTTTTTTCAGCGTTTATTGAGATTTTCCAGTTTGCTGCCCAGTCAAGAGATTTGTCAACGTACCTTTGTAGTTCCAGCTGGTTGTATTTGTAGTGCTAGTTACGGTCATAGATTGCTGTGTCATCAGCATACAGTAGTGTTTTGAATCTGTGGTCCGTGGGTACATCTCGAGTGTACAAGGTGTACAGATGAGACTCCGACTGTGATTTTTCATGGGTTACTTGAACGTGGAAGCAGCGATTTCCCAAGTAACTGGCTAGTATCGGTAAGTGTGGTCTTATAGCTTGCAGTTGATGGTGCCAGTACCTGTCAAAGGCTGCTTCCACGTCCAAGAAGAGGGCAAGGGTGCTGCTGTGAGCAGGTCCCTCAGCCTTATTTACGACTGGCCTTTTGTACCTATGCATCCAATGGAAGCACCTCTGAGAGAGACATCGAAGATGACGGTGGTTGCGTGGATACTTAACATGTTTCCTACGTCGTTGGAGCCCCCTCCCGATTTGTTCGAGCCCCACCATTCCAGACGAACGGGTAGAAACTTTTCCAAAGCCAAGCCCACCTCATCCTGATCCTATAACATAATCAATGGTATAAAATGATAGAAAATTTGTGGAGTGTTAAAATTCATTCCTGCATTCGCTTAAGTGACCATGGGAAGCCATGAAAAAACACAAGGTCAGGATGGCTGGCCCTATGGGAATTGAACCAGAACCTCCCAAATGCGAGTCCCACAAAAAAAGCAAAATTTAGTGTATCAAAATTGCAAATCTAATAATCAAACTATGACCTTCAAATCTCCAAAGCTGTATATTGCATTTTTGCTAACAGTATTTTCATATTGTTTCATGGGTGCATCACAGATATTACAAGGAATTCATTGCCATTTTGCAGAAGTATAGCTTTCAAAGTAACTTTTAATGAGTTGAACAATCGCAACTCGTCTGGCTAGTGTTGATGTCCAACAGCTTTCACTATTGAACAAACATTAGTACAAAAAGCTATACATTTCTCTTTATGGAAGTAGTCTTTGAAATCACCTTCACAACTACAATAAAGCATATCCTTGTATCCTTTTGGAGTAGATTCCAACATTTGAGCCTGCAACGTAGAACTTCAGTCAGTTTTTTAAACAACTTTATATCTTAAAATTAGATAATTGAGATCTTCTTGAGTTACAAAGTGGAATTCTGATGAATAACTTGCTTCAAATGCAGAATCAGTTCTCTTGTCCGTTTGTGTTTCAACATCAGTCTGGTCAAAGTCAGAGTTATCAATTATGGTCCAGAAATCTGAAAACGTTGGTAGAGGTTACTCTTTGATTGGGATAATTCACTGTGTATTTTGTTTAAGATGTGATTCCTCTTATGTTAGTTGACAGAAATAGCAATCAATTGAACAGTTCTTCTTTTTCCTCCAAATCATAGAAATAAAAATGACATGTGTACCATTCTTTCATTCAATGGGAACCTAACACACGATACACTGCATATATTTAGGGCCCAGTCCATCTAAATGAACAACATTACACCCAAAATGAAGTTCATAATACTTTTTTTTACAATTGGCAAGAATTACGTCTCTCAGATTTGAATGTTAGCAAAATTTGTCTGGCATATTTCTTGGCATATTAGAACTTTTCTAAAACTAATACAACATAAAAAGAAAGAACAACGTATATCACAAAGCACCTATAGAGAAACAAAATACTTGTGTTGACAGGCTCACTACAACTTCAATACTGACTGCCTTCTAGCCATAGCAATGAAATATCTAAACATGTTAGAATGTGTCTGGTCTTGAATCAGCATGCACAATGTAGCTAACCAATTCTGAATAAAATTCTCAAATTTGTGATCAAACTTTTCAACATTTGACCAAAAATTTCCATTTTTATTACTTATAAAAATTATAACAAAAAGCCTAATATACATAGTGGTATATTAATATTGAAAGTAACTGTCACAAAAATTATGTTTGATAGAAAAATTCTTATTACATATTTGAATTCACAATAAAAAACTTATAGAGTCAATATTCAGTTTTCTTGTAAAAAAAAATAATATTGATTAGCATTATCAATGCGATTCTTTTGTACATAAATTGCACCCTCATAATTCAGGTACTCTGTTCAAGTTTTCAGTTTCAATATCCTGCATACATCCCAAAAAACTGGCTACAATACATAAGCATTTCCAGGAGCATTTTTTTATTTTTTCTTTTTCCTTTCTCCATGCTAAAGCATAACAATTTATCTTGGATTATTGACAGGTTTTACTTTACTTTCAAGTATTTTTACTTGTTGATGTAATAATTTGTTCAAAATTGACACATAAATGTAGTATTTATACAGTCTTATTAAAAAAAATAATTCATTTATGAAAACACTCTTATATTCATTTGTAAGAATCCTCTGAAATGTATAAAGCCTAATGATAGAATTTTATCTGTTGTTCTGTAAAATACCATCAAAATCAAAATTCTGTATCAAAACATTCCTGTACCTAAATTGTGATAAGCATGTGACCAGAATCACTTCCCAGCTAGCCAATTAACAAATTTTCTAAAATTGCTATTATTGTATGATTAAGTTGAACTACACACTCTTAATGCTTCACTTACTTGTCATAACGTATAGAACCCAAATGTTCTCCAAACCAGTTCTATACGTTATGACAAGTAAGTGAAGCATTAAGAGTGTGTAGTCAACTTAATCATATAATAATATCAATTATATGATTAGCTTCACTGTACAAATTCCATTTTACATTTTAATTAAACTTTCTAAAGCTTGAACTAAACACTACAACTTTAAACCTATGCTAATGGCAATTTTTTCTGTTTCAAATTTTTTATTTGTGATTTCTGCATTCTATTAGGTACATTCTCATTCTAGGCTATAAGCCTTACTTCACTTGTTCTTATTATATTATTTAATTCCTCTATAAATAATCACTGTCCAACGACAGTATTTTAGATATTTTTTTCTATCTCTATTGGTATTTGCAATTTAGTTGTGAATTATCTATTAATCCTGTTAATATAATTTTTTTAAAAGTAATCTAAAACATATTTCATGTTTCTTATTACATGCAAATAGTAGCTGGTTGTAGTTTAACTATGACTTCATTAAATTGTGTAAAGAGCACTGATGTATCCATTATATGTAGAATTATTAACAATGCCAAGTTTTAAGTGGAGTTGAGAATAATGCACTGAAAAAAATACTATGAATGGTACTCATATTTCTATCTATATCCAGCATTTAAGTAAAAAAATTCAAGTTTAACAATGATCTGTTTTGTTTTGTTTTATTCTTTCAATAAGAAACTAAGACTATTATATAAAGTAGATGAAACATTTTAACTAATAATACGATTTTGTTGAATGGAACTTTACTGTTGTCTTAGCAAATGACATAACCATAATTGGGAATTTATGCACGATTAGAACTAATATGAATATCAGCTGTCAAAAAATAAACATCACTTTCTTCTTTCTGCTATACTTCTTTTGGAATTATATGCTTCTTGCTATGTTTCTTTTTTCCTCTTTAGCTTTCTGATTTTCTGTAAGTGCATGCGTGCATGCCATGTAGAAAGAGAGAGCAAATGAGAGAAAGTGCAAGAGTGTAAGAAAATGATATTAAGTCTCTCTCTTATTCATGCAGTCACATGCACAGAGACAGATGATATGATAAACATAATATTTGAAGAAATAAAGGAGTAATCTTAATTTTAAAACCACCATAATTGCTGGCTACTTTCAACACAAAAGCATATAAAAAAACCTACTTACCTCTTCATCCTTCTGCAGAAGCAAGCGATCTGTATCAGATATGTTTGTATCAAACTGTGGACCTGAATCTCTTTTCAGTTTACTGGAAAGAAAATAATCTGTTATATTTCATTTTATGCAGATTTCATGAAGAAAGAAAGTTGTTCAAAGTTTATTTACAATAAAATTAAAACAAAATTTTAAGTTGAGGAAGTGTAAGGTATGACAGCTAATAATGAACGAGGCATATTTGTATAGTAATGCTGGCACATAATGTAATTCTGTTAAGACCATAGTTAATTATGCAGATTTAAGGCTTAAAAATTTATGCACTATAATAATATTTGTAAAAACAAACCATTTTGTATTCTAGTGTATGAAACTGAAATAAACAAGAGGAAAATGCAGGATTTTAGAGTTATAATTCTGGAATAATATACATAAAGATAAGATTACCTTTATAATTTCATAATTAGTTTCATAACAAAGACCAACATTTGTTAATATTTAAAATGTTTGTTAATATTCAAATTTTGTTACCTTGTTTTAGAATGAATAATGTAAGCATATCAATGTCATTTATCTTTGTGCTTTTCAGCTAAGTTAATACTGAGATAGTATAAGAAGTATGTAAGATGAACTTGTGGATATTTCCCTGTGGCATGGCAGTATTGTAATGAACTTCTGAGTCTATGTTGTCTGAATGGAGCTGATGATAGTAATATATGTATTCAACATGTCCTAGTTTATGTAAGTGAAGTTAGTGTGAACATGTTGAATACATTTGTGTAGGATATAGTTATGGGTCTTTAAATCTATGTAGGAATGAGTGAAATGAATTAATGATGGCACAAATGAGCTTGGTGTCCTTGGTGCTTTAAAGCTATCTAGCATTGATCTTCTCAAGGTAAGGAAAAGCTACAAAATAAACCTTACCTGAACAGCATTCGAACCCAGGACCTCTCTGAATTAGCAGTCATAAATACTACCATTAACCATGGAGGCAGTCAAGCAGTTAACCATATTTTGAGCAATTAACTAGAAAGACTAACATGTCCTATTGTAATAAGAGTAAATGGAAAGTTCAGTTTTCATGGCAAAATATGTTGTAGTAATTGTTTATTTTAGTTATATATTTGTTTTATACAAATTTCTGATCAATATAAACTTTTTCAGTTCTGAAAATATTTTTATCACAAATTATTGAAGAGAAGATATAACATAAAATTTAAAGGAAATTTAATAATCTATTAAAGTTGTTAAGATCAGTATGATTTGATGTAGAAGCACATACATCAGTGGTGAACAGCAGTGGAACTGCACTTTCAAAAATAATTTCAATAAATAATACTTTGTTCATGATTAATTCATTATTGGGCTACGGTCACATCATATAAAACAATGCCTCTAGAAAATTTAACTTTACCATTGAATGATGCTATATACTTCCTGAATTCATTTTTATAGACCACTTAAATAATATGTTTCATAGCTATAGTACCAGAATTTAGTAAAGGTTATCATAGGTATGCTTATAATAAACAAATAGCATGTAAGGATGGTACCCTTTTGTACAATTAATTGCCAGCAGAGATCAAATTTATAGAAAAATCAAAATTTAAGTATCAGTTGAAGAAATACCTCATAAATAGAGGTTCATATTCATTGGATGAATTGTAAGCAATATTCTGTATATAATATTGTAATCTTAACACTTGACTATGATAGAAACTTGTATTAAAATTATTATATATATATATATATATATTATAGATAAAAGTGTAATTCTTCTTTAATTCTAGTAAATGCATATTAAAATGTCCTAGAAATAAGTTACTATATATTGATTCTCTTAAACCTTGCTATTTTGCTATGCTTTTTTAAAACATACTTTGTCAACTTTAGCTCTAGATTTTTGACAATGTCTGAAACTCATGTACACGAGTCCATTGACAGTAATAATAATAATAATAATAATAATAATAATAATAATAATAATAATAATAATAATAATAATAATCATCATCATCATCATCATCATCATCATCATCATCATCATCTGTTTGAAAACACAAAAAGATTAGGTTAACTTATCACACATTTGTTGTAAATTTCATTTTGTTACCCACTATACGCTAAATTCAAGCTTAAAGCATGAAAGAACACAAATGAAGATAATGAGGGGAAGCAGAAAAATATGGTGGGTACTAATAATAAAAAAAAATAAATGCACTTAATTTATTCTTAGGTTGTATATCATGTAGATTATATATTATTATTTCATTACAAACAGATCATATTTTTTGTTACAAACACAATAACTTTTTAAGACTCAGGCTAGAGTCTGTGGATTTTTTTTTTAAAATTATAATTTCTTTTATAGCCACAGCACCATGACTGAGTGATTTAAACTGCTCACCTCCCATTGAGGAACCTGGGTTCATCCCAGTAATTGGAAAAACAGCAGATTTTCTCTGGGCACTCATTCATTCCATCAGTGCACCATCACCTTCTGATCCCATCATTACCTTCATCAATCAGCATAATGTAGCCCACCAATTATCAATATGCATATTATAAATTGACTATGCTTCTGCCCTGTCACCTGTATGCAAAACCCCAATGCCCTGATTAAGCTAAGAAGTTGGCATTAGAAAACACATACAAAGTTTTACTCTATTATTTTTTTATTTTTTGTAGGTCTGAAGAACAAAGATATCACTTTAAGGTAGCAAAGTTTTACAGTGTACAAATTATATCCCCTTCCCAAACTATAAACCCCATGATGACTAAATCTGAATTTAACAGGAATCAAAATAATGGTATTTCTAGTTCCTCAGAAATTATAATCTTTAAGTTGATCTTCAACTTGCAATTCTTATTTTAATACATTTTGTTCAACGTGAGTTACTTAATTTTTTTTTTTACTTTATGTGAATGCTTTGCACTTACATAAAGCTTGCCTTTAATGAGTTTTATCAGCAATGCTGCAAACATAGTTACTAAATGTGACATTTTTAGTTCACAATTTATCCAATGGCACTGGAATTATCAATGTACATTACTATTTCAGATTATCGCTGGAAAATTTTCTGAGTTAGGCAGATCTACTCAGCCTCATTTGGATAATTAGGTAGCATTAGCATCCTTTTAATAAATATTCGCTACATGATTGTGCTGACCACTTGTTGCTCTGCAATATTGACCCCTGCTCATGAAGTAATGCATGATGGAGACAGAAAACATAGCCTAGCTACTGTCTTTAGAGGCTGTTGTCCCAGAAGAAAGAAAAATTCTTCATTTATCCAATAAAGTATTGTTTTTATTAAGCTCTTCAGTCCAGATTAGTCCTAACAGAAATTATAATTTAAAATTTACTTTTTATCACAATTAGCACATTTGTCTAAGGATGAAGTGCCTGTCAATGCATAATGGCATGTTCAACATGCTCAATTAACTGAGAATTCATAAATTCATAAAGTTAACTATTGATGTATCCTATATCAAAGTACTATATGCGGAAATTATTTTAGAGAATTAATAAATTGAATTGCTTAGAATTTATAAAGCTACTTATATTACAACCTAATTCAACATTAACTTTAAAATTTTTTAATGCTTCATAAGGCGTAGTACTTATATGATTAGGCACAATATATTTGAGAGAAACCAGCTACACTTATGACTCTGTACTATATGCAGATCCTTCTACATATAATGTATTATTTTTTATTGTCATTTTAGTGTTTTATTTATAATAGTATTCCTTATTTTGTCTTTCAAAAATAATATAGTAACAGAATATGCATTGAAGTGGTTAATATTTCTATTTGTACTTAGCACATTTATACTGTCATAACTTCCTTTCAAATGAATAGAATACAATGAACAGAAAAAGCTTCAAATTTCTCTTATGTGAAATGTGGGTTTTTAAACTTTGCTAAGTCAATAAATAGCCTCCAATTGAATGTGGTTCTTCAAAGAGGCCACTTATCATAGAAAACCAATAAATCTCCTAAACAAAAGAACTTTCAAAAATTGTAATTTATGTTCTGTTATGGTAAGTTTTGATACCTTCCCCAAAGAAATGTTTCTTCTTTAAGTCAGCCTTTTCTATCGATAATATAAAATTCCTAATGAGTACATTAAATTCTGATTGGGTAAACTATTGAAATTCAGAATTAGATCTGAAGAATGCATTCTGAGTAGAATATTCCATTTATCCATAAATATTATTTCCATTTCATGAGAAATTTCTATTTCATTCTGTAGAGAATTTGACACTGAAGGTAGTTAAAATGTGGCAGTCTTATTGCAGATTCAAAATTTGGATATACAGCTTTGTTTTTCTTTGCTGATTCTTTAGTATATATACATAAAAAATAGCAATGATTAAATGTGAATCTTCCATTCTCTGCAAATCACTGTAATTGCAATTAATTGGTTGTAATTGAAGGCTGCATAATTGATGCTCCTCAATGCTGCAAAATGCTTCAGGAATTAGGAAATGAACTAGGATGGAAATTGAACTGGTCTCAATGATAGAAAGAACTTCAAACATGTGCATTAAAGCATCAGTAAAGACCATTTCCAGAAGAAAGTAAAGGTGGAAAAAGGATCTCAGGGATTTTTGGAAATTTCAATCTCCCAAAATATTAGGTTTTGATGATGAACTCCATTTATTTGTTTCAAGGAAAGTGCAATAATGAAGTGAATGGGTAGATATCATTAAGGAGGCTAAAGTCATAATATCAGGACTGCAATCCAAAGAAGAAGAATGATGAGGGTTTTTAACAACTTAAATTTTACCTCTGTGCAATTCTCAATTGAGAAAAGAGCAATTGTTTTGTTTTACAGTTAAAAAGTTTCCAGCACAGCAAGAAAAATTGCCTAGGATAAATGCACCCTATGATGAAAAGTGAAAAAAAAGCATCCAGTTTTGAATTGGCTAGAGAGAAAATCACTCTTTTCAGTTAATGTTCTAGACATTTCACATATTTTACATTTTGACATTTAGCACTGCAGTATTGACTCAGTTATTTTTAAAGATGGATTTTTTTTCCTATTTTGCCTAGGTTTATTCATAGTTAAATAAATTGCTGAAGCAGCTGCGATTGGAGGCTGAGCGCAAAAGACTGAATTGTGACAGAATGCTTTTAGGACTGGACCAAAAAATTCACTTCTACAGAGGTATAGATAATTTTGATTTATTTTGATACTTATACATCATATATTATGCTGGCATGTAGGTGATATAGAACAAGTCACAGCTAATTTTAACTTGCTATTTTTAAATCTGGTTGATATATACATTTTAACTCTATTATAAACTGCAAAATATACATATTAATTTAATCTAATGCTTGTTACATATACAACATTCATGTAGAATTAGAAGCAGTGTTCAACCAAGTGCACCACAAATGCTGATTAATAGTTTGTTAGTTTATCCATGTGTTTATCAATCAGGCAGTTTATTGAATAGTCTAATAGACATATGAAACAATTTTAATATAAATTTGAATATTTTGGGATTTTCACAGCAAAATATAATATTATATAACAAATTATTTATGAGGAAGTCACTCAAATTTCACTAGTTTTATTCCACTAACTTGGACATGTTTCAAAGGTCTATTTCTTCATTGTCAGCACAGTTCCACTGAAACATGTCCAAGTAAGTGGAATAAAACTATTGAAATTTCAGTGACTTCCTCATAAATAATTTGTTATACAATTTTGATATGTTTTAGTATTGGTTCTGATTACATGAATGTTTGTTCTATGCTTGTTTTGTGTTAATGGATTTCTTAATTTACTATTAATGACTTGATACTTTTTATTTGCATTAAAGTGTGGAAAATATATATGCAGGGTAAGGAGGGAATTTTAAGTGTTTTTTATTGTTTTACTTGAAAACCCATGATTTGCATTAACAGTTGTTCTCTTTTGCATACTAAATATATATTTTAGATTGTGGAAGAATTTCCCTAAAGTAAAATATCACATCTTAAAGATCAGTTAGGTTAGGTTAGACTGAGAAACAGATAATGATGGGTGTTTACTGCTACAATAATGAGCAATATGTAAACTCATGTGATTTTTCCTCCATTATCGTTAGATTGGGCACAGTTTTCCTATTTTCACTGAGTGCTTTTTTTCTTAGCTGCTATTTTCCCAAGTTTCTAAACAGCAAACATTAATCATTAAACAGTTTTGCTAATATTTGTTAGAGCTTACAAATTCTACTGTTTTTTTCTGCAATTTTGTTTCCTGGAGGGCACTTCAATATATGAGAAATATACATATATGTATTATTTTTTTTAGGGTGGCGGGGAAAATGTTCCTATTTGGTGTGTCTTTTCATTGTTGTCAACTGCACATTAAATTTTGTGTCATTATACACACACTCTTATAGAGGAAAGAAGAGGAAGATGGAAAGGATTTTAATATCAATTATTTGTTTCTTTATATGTGGTTGTATCACATTGTTTTTTACATATAGTTTAATCCTTGTACAATTATCAACTGTTACACAAAATTAAAACTTTATAATCAATGCAATATATATAAAAAGACTCTATAATTTTCTACTTTATCCTCACCATGATAGCAAATTGGAAACTCAGAGCGGGCAAAGTGGAAATTCGATAACAGACTTTGCAGATAGAAATAATACATAACATCATATTTACAGAATTGTGCATATTTAAGTAATCTTCAAATACTACAGTTGTCATATTTATAGTTTGTAGTATAAATATCAGCATAATGTTCATGTGCCCAGTCTTTTCATTTACAGCACATGATCCAGTCTTCACTCATACAAATATAACTTTCCACATACCAAACAGAAAATATTGTCCTCCTTTTTGATTTTGCATTTTGCTGACATCACCTTCCCTGTATTTGTTTTTACTCCTTTACCTAATTTTTCTCATCTATTTTGCATGGACTTCTTTTTAAAATGGGAATAATATATATATTTCAGATTACTGAAGATGTCATATTCAATTTGATTCACCAGACTGAAATGCTATTTTTGGAAATGGGGAAATGTCTGATAGTGTAATATGAGGCATCTCATTTGATGTTCCACACTTTAATAGGGTTGAAAGGCATTTATTTGTGTATTCTAATGCTTATTGGTATCCACACAGGGACCAGCACTGCCAGATCTATTATCACTGAAAAATTTCTATAAATTGGAATGTTTGGTTGTTCAGAGGCATCAAACTTGCTTGTTTTCTGTAGTAGGCAGAAGATGGGAAAAAATCATTTTCTGAGATATGTTGTAATCATATGAAAACATTCTGATTCAATTACTGCTTTGTTTCCGGCATGTAATGATGAAACCACAATCAATTACCAGTCACCAACCATGAGAAAAACCCATCAGCTTTAGCATCGTGGAGTGCCAGCAGCTTTCACCCATCCACTCTGGTTTATTTTGTTTGGGTGTCAAAGATGGTGGAATTCAATGTGCACTAATTTTTGACAATTGCAGGTCATCATGGATGATTTGATGCAATGTGCAGCAATTGAGACCAGCCCCACTCCAGCTCATCAAACATGATACACCTATTTTCAGCAATGAGCTCAGAAACATGTGCAACATTTGTGTCAGTCTGAGCCGACCACTGCTCTTTCTCTTTTCAGTGGTTCTGCTCCCCCTTTCAAATCCCATCATCCAATTGAACACTGTTGCATAAGACAGAACACTCACCACACATAATGTGAAATCTGTGTAAATGTTTGCAGTATGTTGCCTTCCTTCCATAGGAACCATGCAATCCACACTACATGTGATAATTGCCCTCCATCACCTGTCATTGATGACAGACAAGTAACCTGTCAGATGGCGCTACTCCTGACATCTACTCATCTGACATCAAGGTCAATTCTTTCAGCCCACTGAATTGTAGATGGCTTGCCACTTCTAGGGTTTGCATACCAGACCAAGTTTAAATTATTTGTAAACAACCCTTGTATTTTTATAATAAGGCTGATTGAGCATCAGCAGCCAGCTATTTACAAGAAATAGAAAATCAAAGCAAACAAAAAAAAAGAAAGTAAGTAAGGAAGAAGAGGAGGAAGGAAGCAATAAAGAAAGAACATGGCTCACACAAAAATAAGAAAATAAATTTCCCTCACTTTCAAAACTAATTTTCCTATTTTATCTGATCACTTCACATCATGTACAGCACATTTTTTCTGTTAAAAAGGGGGGGGGGGCTTCTACCACTGCCATAACTATCTCTCTTCTTTATGCTTAGGTATCTCTATTTTTTGTAATTTTTATTTACATTTAAATACAGAGCATAAAATAAATCTTGTGAATACAGATCAAATAACAGAATGATAATGTTGGTATAATGAGTAAGATACAATTAAAAACATTTTTAATAATTAGGAATTTATAAAAGAAAAATTACAAAACTATAAGCAATAATCAGTAAAATCCTTTGAAAACTGTATTATTAACTAGAAACTAAAAAGAAAATATTATAAAACTGTCACTAGTTTTGATCACCATTGCATTTGTTCAAATAAATGCAAATTTAAAAACAACTTGAGCTTCTAATCTCTTGCTTTCTTCTGCAAAAACTAATATGAGTTTCAATAGCTTCTCTAATCTAACAGCTTTCCTTTTATTCTCCAGTTTCTTTATTTTATCTTGTGATTTTCATTTCTCAGCTCTTCTTTTATCTCTTTGATTTTGTCTAGCTCTATGAAGATAGTCTTTGTAGTGTTTTCAAGAACATATCAACATATTCTGGGTTATGAGAACCTTTTGCATAGAGTCATAATAACTTATTGCATCTTATACTTTCCTCGGTGAAATAATACTTACTTCATATAGATTTTCAAAAAGAAAACTTTTATTTATTGGAAAACCACTCTCAACTGTTACATTGTCTTGTGAAAATATTAGACATTACCCACTATGTATCAATCAATACACAAGACCTTCACTGTAAATAGCTTCAATAATTGAACAAATACATTATATCCCACAGACTTAATATTCTTGACTGCCAAGAAGAACTGAAGAAAAAAAGTTCATTGAGCAGCTGAGATGTGTCTGGAACCTTTTCCAAGAACTCTTTTGAACTTTTCTTCTGGAATACAATGTACTATGGTGCACATGAAAGAATACTGAATGTGAAGAAAAATGGGCAAGAGAGAAGTTATTATTCAATCTTTCTTCAAGTTTTGTGTTGATACTAAACAATGCACCATATCATAACATGGAAGAAAACAAGGTCCCATCTAAATATGCTGTTAAATCTGACCTGGTTTCTTGGTTACTGTGATAAGGTATGTCCTATGACATGAAAATGAGTTATATGAAATGGTGCTTTCAAAAAAGTCAAAAGAAGCTGTTCAAAATAGACTGTCAAAAATCTCATGGTCATTTAGAAATAAGATTCCTGCCTTACAAGTGTGATCTTAAACCCATCTAGCTGGTATAATCAAAAGTGAAGAGACACACACATGAGCACAATGTATCTAGAGATATTCGCTTGCACAGCTCTGAAGTTAACAGAACAAGGATGTTATTTGTAGCTGCTGTACACTACTAGGGTTATTGCCACTATGTGGAAAAGATTGAACAATACTGGGTTCATGATGGTATCATCAACAAAGTCATTAACTCCATCATAATTGAAAATCCTGATGATGACAGCAGAGGAGAGATATTTGAAGAGTTCTCATAGTAAAGAGGATTACTGGAACTCTGAACTTGGTCGGCCTTTGTAAGGTAATTGATAATGTTTTTTCAATATGAACATAATTTATCATTAGCATATAGTTTCTCTCATAGTGTTGATTCTGAAAGAAGAAGAAGAAGGTTAGGTAAATATATTCCATAGTGTTGAAAAGGTTTAGGTTCCTGATTACAGGGGTGAGAGGGAAGGCTAAACACACACAAAGTAACGTTCACATTCCTCACAGAGTTTTCTCTGCTTTGGAGCAAAGTTCTGAACAGCTCCTATTGCCAAAGCAGGGCACTAAAAAGATGGAAAAAAAGAAAATGTGAAAGTAGAAAAATTATACATATGTGGTATGGTCAAAATGATTGCAAAAGATTTTGAGCTAATATTGCTTACATGAGATGCTGGTGACAAATGGGAGGAAAAGGTGGGAAGTCACAACAGCATGCAGCGGCACGTTTGTTCCATGTTAATTAAAGAATATTTCAGATCTTAAAGGAATGAAATTTTTGTTGGCCCATGGTATGTATGTATTTTATGTTTTGTATTACCTACATTAATGTATTCGAGTAAAGTAGGTAAGTAAATGGAATTAGTGTGAACAGGTTGAATACATTAATGTAGGATATATTACCACTCCATTGTCTACAACTTCGTAAGAACAATTTATTCACTTAAGTATTATTATTGTTACAAAAATGTTTATATTTTATTTGTCTGCTAACAGTATATTGATTTCAATGGCAAAATAAATATGCTATGATTGCTAATAAATAATAAAATGAACTATAATGTTGAATTGCAAATGCTATTACTTTATTATGGTAAATGAGCAGATACAACCACTTTATGTAACTAAAGAACAGAAAAGACAAGGAAGGGAAAACCTGAATTCTATTAGTTCTGTACTTTGGGCAGAGCAGTTAGTGATCAGTGGTTAAGAATCACAAGAGACCAGCCTACCGGCCATGGTCCAAATTTTCTAAGTATTATTCTTCCTTTCCAACTATTTCCTACATATGGCTAATGTGAAAGAATAATTTCTGTATTATTAATGTTTCCACAGAATGTAATGGGAAAAAGTAGTTGTAAGTGAATATGGCATAAGGTAGCACATAAGAGAGAGCTTCTCTGAAAATCTTAGCTGTAGAATGTAAGATATTTTAAGTGTATGTTGGAGTATTAATGAAAGGACCAAAGAAAGAATCCAAATAAAGATATAACATTACTCAGCACTTTGTACATTCACTTAATTTAGAAAGGCAGGGATTTAAATCTGCAACTATTCTGATTACAGGAGCCTCTTGCCCTACGAATATTTTACCGGAATTCATTAATTTATTCATAAAATTATATAAACAATGAGGGATAAGTTAATAAATATCATTATGTATACAAATACTTAAAGGGTATCTACTCTTCAATTAAAACATTACAAAATTGTTTAGGTAATAAAATGTAAAATTTGAAACAAATTTTGTTAACTTTTCTATGCAAATGTTAAAAACTTTAGAGAAAACTGCATTTATTCCTTAAAATAGTTTCAATCATAAGATTACATGCTATGAATAAAGAAAAACTGAAGGTCTTATAATTGTATATGATAAAAATGAAAAATAAGGTAGTTCTTGGAACAATTTGACTAATACAGCAAGAATTAGAGAAATAGATAAAATATTAAAATATTGCAATATCTGTGTTATTATTTTAGTGATTTATCAATTTCTGCTTTTCTAATCTTGTTATATTGTCACATATACTGCTGAGGGGTGGAGCAAATTAATATTTTTGGGAGCATTTGGTTTTATATTTCATACCTTGCCGTAACGTGATCACCTTAGGAAATTTCAGTATAGCGGTCAATCCCTTCAGGGCTGCTTACAAGGTATTTTATAGTAACATTAACCTCTGCCTGGTAACAAGCAAAACATGCTGAGCTTGGATCTGTCACACAGTGTTGGAAAGGGTCAAACACCTAACAGTACTTTCTCATTGGTTAATAAATTCAAAACTAAGGCGGTGGCACACCATATTTGTTATAGTTTATGTCACAGTGTAGAGACCCCCTAGGCATCGTAAAATGATATAAGGGGAAACAGAGCCATGGCTCAGGGTCTTTTGCCATTGTGTTTTGTCTTCTGCCTTTAGTCTTCATCTTCTGCCTGTTGTCTTTGGAGGATAACCTGCTGACGTACACCCTCAGCATTACCAGTCAGATTCCTATATTATTTGTAAACCAGTTCGAATTGGGGACTTGTCTCCTCTATAATAAATTGAGTTGGCATGATATACTGAAGTCTTGTCTCTACCATCACCCTCCTGAAGAGCTAACCCCCTAAATCAGAACTTTAGTTGTGATAATATTATATAGGTATAAATTTTATAATTTTTTCAAATCCGTTATTAAACATTTACAAAACTACCTTAAAATCTGAGACATCCTTGCCTTTTTCATCTTGATTGGCAACACTTTCATGTTGCATTGCTGTGAACAATCATTCTTCACAATTACTGATTGGATATCTCTTGAAATCTTTGAACAAAGATAATGAATGGTGGATATGTCTTCATTATATGCTTTATTTCTGATTGAAAACCTGGCACTTCCAAGTCATTGCTTATAAAAAATGTGTGCGTGTTTTCAGGAAACAATATATGTTTATTAATTAGTTTGTTTTCTGAAATACACATTATTTGCAATTTGGCTTGGACATAAAAAAAAGTTTTAATAATTTTTACCTCCTCTCACGAATAGCTTGCTGAGAAATCTGTGATATGCATTGTGCTCTGAAATTTTCATAGTGCACATCCTGCGTCACATCTTTAAGGTCCTGCATGTGTGTAGATATTAGCATTGTGCGTAGTTTGTTGAAATCACTGTGTTTTGGATTCTCCACTGCAACATAAATATTCTAAGTGAGTACAATTAAATTAATTATTTTTGGATTGCTAAGTCAGAAATAAAATTCAGGAGTGCATTGAAATTTAAACATGCTTTGAATTTCCCCTCAGAAAAAGAAGTACAAATTTAACAATAATGCTATATAAAAAAATGATTGATTAAACATAATTCAATTGATGAAAGCTAGGTATAGCTTCAGCATTCAATGACATTTTTATGATCATATGAGTTTGCTTATGCTGTGTATGGAAATATTAACTAATAATAATTCATTATTTTAAAATAACATAGTATTCCATTATGAACAGGGATAAATGTCTTTCATCATATGATTGGTAACAAAGATAAAATAAAATTATGCATGCATTGAACTAATTTACTCTTTACTTTGATCCTTTAGTGTCCAAAAACATTTGAAAACATTTTTCCAGTGGTAGCATTTCCTATATGTTTACTGTTATTTTATTATTTTAAAAGATAACTTTAATGCGTTAGCTTAAAAAACAAAATATATTATAGTGAAAGCTACCAAAAATGTATCTTTATACACTATTACAATTGAAAAATATATAAAATATAGATTTAATTAGCAGGGATTTTCACAGTGAAATGTAGTATAATATAACAAATTATTAATGAGGAATTCAGCTGATGATGAAGGCAACAGCATTCGAAACATATCCAAATAAGCAGAGTAAAACTAGTGAAATTTCAGTGAATTCCTCACAAATAATTGGTATATATTACATAAAATATAATATAACAAAACTACATTTTAAAAACTATAAGGGAGGTAGTTTTCAATACAATAGGCAACTTCTCTGTTTTGTTATGAAATAAGTGCATATAAATGTGATTCAGCACTTAGCATTACAGATAACAATTGCTAGCTATAAGCTCTGAATTATACTCTCTCTATATTACATTATGTTAATATCCTTCCTCGGTTTATAAAGAGTCTCTTTTAAGGAGAAAAAGGGAAATATTCTTAAAATATTTTAAATCCTATTTTACTGCAATATAATTGCTTTGAAGATAATCAGAATTATCAGATTAATAAACTGACTAGTAATTATCTGTAAATTTGTGTATAAAAATAATGTACAGAAAATTGTTATATTCCATCAGTTCAAACTGCCATACAGAGAGACTAAAACACAGAGCTAGAACCAGTGTTTCTCAAAGGCTGTTTATGGCTAAGCTACTGAAAAGAACAAACATATCAAGTGGCAATTCTAGATGATTAAAGTTATGGGGGAGGAGGAGAGGGAGGGGCTGAATTAAAGTATAAAATATGGGTAATAGAGTTCAAAAGAAAATTGACAGTAGTTATGAAAATATAGTGGTAGCGTTAGCACAAACATTTATTTATATGGAAAAATATTCAGTTACACACATATATTAGAAATGAGAACCAACATAACAAAGCATTTTAATTTTGAACAATACTAAATTTAGCATTAACGTCAGAAGATACATTTTGCATTCTTTTTTGGGGAGGGTTTGAAAAAACTTAAGAGACAAAACTAGCAGTTTGATTAAGAATGCTATATTACAAAATCTGATTTCATATGGTTTTAATGACAATTCACTTAAAATTATGGTTGGATTTGCTTGTGATGGATCATCTCTAATGCTGGGAAGAAAAAATGGTGTTCTGTTGAGCTACATTTTCCCCAAATTGATTGTTTGGTATTGAACTAGCCATTGATTAGAGCCAGCAGTCCACAACATAAGAAATCAAGTACAGGACCTAAACCATTTTCATATTTTCTTTGAGAAATTTTACTATGTAAAAATTTCTCATAAAATCAGATGCACCCCAAAGCTATCCAGCTGAACAAACGGAAAATTTTTAAAAATTAGACAAGAGAAGATATTTTCTATTAGATGGGTGGCCTCTCGTGCCAGGACAGTTAAATCAGAAAGATATAAAGTGCTTATTCACAAAACTGTAATGATAGAGAGAATCTAAAGGAAAAATAAATATGCAGGCTTTAACTAAAATTATATGTTACTTTTGTTCAGATTATGGCAGTGGTCCATACAATGACCTTACACAGTTGTCAGATTTATCTTTGCTTCTCCAGAAAGAGATAATTTCAGAAGCTGATAAAGCAAGCACACTGTTTGAGTCTTTGAATCTATGATGCTTTTGTCAGAACATTGAACATTCTCTGATGCAAAACAGAAAATTAAACTACATAGCAGTTTTAAATTTTTTAAGACAGTTGAAATAAATCCTGTATAAATTTACAGAAGCCTGGCAGAAACTCTCAAACAGAGCCTTACTGTCTATCTCATCCAAGCATTTCACTTACAGTTTAGGGTTAGTGAAGTAGAAATGAAAAATAGACAGAAAATACAAAACACTGGCCTATGAAATGAAGATAACTTTTAGTTATTCAAGCATCTACAGCTGGTTTTAACATTTTCAATGACAAGCTAAAATTGTTGTTGTTGTTGTTGTTGTTGTTGTTGTTGATCTAATGTGCAGGATTTTGATCCATCAATTTTTCCCTGGCCAGCCAATATAATTTATGTATTTTCCCGTCAGGTGCAGCTTTCCTCAGTTCTGTGCATTCCAATAGATGTTCTCTGTTTAGAATCTTGCCAATTTTGTAGATCTTACATGTGATATCATTCATAAAACCAAATCTGTGTATATGTTCCGCCAGATAATTATGTCCAGTGGCCAGTCTAAAATGAGCAACTGCTTCCTTCCTTGATAGATTTTTTATTTTTTGTACTGCTTCTTTTATATTAGAATAATTTTTATTAGATATTTCTACTTGAATATTATGTTGATATTTTTGTTCTATGGTCGTTTTGATATTTTTTAATTTTACATTTAATCCACAGGGCTTTATTGGTTTTGAATATAGCACTGCCCCCTTTCCGGCCAGAAAGTCTGCATTCTCATTACCTATCACTCCTACATGTGCTGGTATCCACAGTAGTATTATTTGTTGAAATTTTGTTTGGAGTAATCTATAATAAGATCTCACGTCCCTTACATTGTAAAATTCATATGAACCATCATATCGTTCTATAGCTTGTATAGCTGAAGCTGAGTCTGTAAGAATCATTACTTTATTTTCTTTTATATCAGTCCTATGGTATATCTGTTCCAGCGCTCGTTGTATTGCCACCATTTCACCCTCATAACTTGTGGATTGTCTAGGCAGTGTGAAATAATGTGAGAAATATTTACAATATGTACCACCTCCCACACTATTTCTCTGTTTGTCTGCAGATCCATCTGTGTAAATTCTAAGCCACTCTGATTCAGGGAATTGATTGTGTAGATGTTCAAGTGCTATAGTTCTATATATTTGTGTTCAGTCTTCTTGTAAGCTAAAGTACATACAGGCCTTTACAGAATATATTGACACATGAAACCACACTTTGTAGTTTGGGTCAAATTATACATTCTGTTCCGGTTCCTACTTCAGAGTATAAGAGAGATTTATGTTTAATGAACAATATCTGCATTAAGAAAATAAATATTCTTTTAGTAGTAAGAATTCTTGTTCCTGAAAGTGTTATGGTACAAGTGTCAGCATTTAGTTCCTTGCCCTATGTCACTATGTGCAATCCTGATGCTATCTGGAAGGAGGTCTGGCAAGAATATTGCATGCTAGAGAAGAACGCCAAAAGCAGAGCAGTATGTGCCCATCTAGAGCTTAAGCAATTTGAACAGTACCCTCTAAATTTTTTTTCTATCTAGAACATAGGTCACATAGTCTTCATTATAAATAGAAACAATATTATATTCTTCTATTTAAATCCTTTTTTTTTTTTTTTTTAAATTTAGCTTGTTTTATTGTAATTATATTTATTTTTTTGCTTTTTTTTATTTCATACTTGAGTTATCTAAAATTTGTTGTTCATTTAACCGCCTTCCTATGTATATATTAGTAGGTTGTGTCATTTTGGCAACCTTAAATACAGGTAGCTTTCAATATACAAAGCATCATCATATTTCTTTGTTGCTTCTCTGACAGTGCTGTTACACAGTTTTTTTTATATTGTGAGTAGCAATTATACAATTTTCTAATGCATTGCATCCTTATTTCATTTTTTTATACATATTAACAACTTGATGTTTAAATTCTCAAGGTAACTCAACCTTCTCAATGATTTTTTAATTTTAACTTTTCCAACTGGAATAGCAGTATAACAGTAATAAAAAAATAGATAAATAATTATTCCAGTACTCCTGTGATAACACATTTGATTTGGTTTATTTACGGATGCTCTTTAACATCTCAGGTCATCATCATCCCATTCAAATCAGGGCATGAAATGGCCGATAAATTTTGCTGAGAGGCCTCTTTTTTCAGGCTTGAGGTTCATTATTGTGCCATTAATGTACAACACGGGGCCCACAGCTTTACTTCCCTTCCAAAGGAAGCCATACTTAGGACTTTTATGCCCGAAAAAAAATCCATCAGTCCTGGCCAGGATCGAACCCATGATCTTGAGTTTAAAAGGCATATATGGTTACCACTGCACCACCAGGACCGACAAAATGTTAACACATATTGCTACGACTACCAAATATTTATTTCTTTGTAAGACATGTTTAAAATACAGGAGATTTTTTAAGCTGAAAATTAAAAAAGGCTCATTACCTTCAACAACTCCCCAAGGATACTGTCGACCACGAACCTTTTTACCAGATACTTCAATGACAGTGTTACTGCCTACAACAGCAAAAGGTACACATGCCTTCAGTTCACGATCTTGCTGTTTGAAGTCTTCATCCTCATCACTATCACAGTCTGGAAACTGATATATCTATGGCAAACGGAAAAATATTGCCTAGAATTAATAAATTAACTAACCCTCTTCCTGTCACATGTAGATCTGGTCAGCTTCCAGCAAGCACTGTCTCAATTGTCAGCAGTAAAATGTTGCATTTTTTTCAAAATTTGCTTATATAAATTGAAGAATAGCAAATAGCTCCACAAACTTTCTGGATGCAGAGTAATATTGTGCAGAACTGATTGATAGCAACACAAACATATAACTTTAAAATAGCAACATTCTTCAGTCAATATTAAATATTTTCAAAAGAAAAATATGTTTTTCATGCTTTAGATTTAATTAATTACTTTAACATTAAGAATTACAATAAACTTAAATATACATAATGATAATGTATTCATTTATGAAGAAAATGACTGAAAATTACTTGTGAAAATTTGTCTGTAGTGCCAGTAAATTTTAAAAAAATTAAAATGTTTAAGTAAGGAAAAAGAAAAAAACTAGTTAAATGTACTCACCAACATAAGCAGAGTGAACATGTACCACCAGTGAAATATGATATTTTATACTGTCACAAAATTCTTAAATATTTACTTAATACCTGTGCATTAACATTTACTACTAACACTAATACTTTATCTAGTACTGATAATGAAATGTGAATATTAAAAAAATGCACAATTGAAATAATATATAGACTTAACATAAAATAAAGAAAATGCTTTCAACTAGCTGTATTGACTACTTATTATTTATATTTGCTGTATATATATATATACAGGACTATATTTCTATATTTCAAACCACTCATATTCCTCAAAGGTAGAGAACAAGCGAAGTCTTTAAAGAACATGAGTAGTTGAAAATAAAATGAAAATTGTATGCCTATTTAAGTGTTTTATCTATTTCTGCTTCTCTAATTCTTAAAATATATATAATAAATAGATACAAAATATAATAAAATATATGTTTATTTTATTTTTTTTATTTATTTATTTATTTTTTACAGAAATTTGTTGCTGTACATTTAGCATGCAAGACTTTATTGCATCATAATCACACTGTTCTTGACCTTATTTTCTGTTGTGTAGAATGACAAATTTTGCATCAGTCTTTCTAATTATCCGGGCAGAATTTTTACATCACACGCAGGAATGTCACCATTTCAAAAGTGAATAGTAAATTGAAATAGGATATGGGTGAGGAATCGGGAGGGAAACATGGCTAGGTTCAGGAAGTTCCTTGGAGGAGACTAGTTTCAGATTTGAAAATCAAGGATGCTACCATTTACCATTAGAAAATAACAAACACTTCTTCTTTAGGTGCCAGGGGGCATGTCCGGAACAGTTTCCTTCACTGTCATCAGAACTGAAATTATCACTATGACAATCGAATATCAATTTATCAGTGCTAATATTGTTGCATTCTTCAAGGTATGACATTTTTTATTATCTACACCTACCTTAAAAGCATTAAGAAAACAACTTGCCATTTTCAACCTTCAGAATACCACTATATATGAAAAAGAACTTACAGTGATGCTTTCAAACACATAATAACACCTTTGTGAAGGCTGAAAATTCCTCATAACAATACCTAAGAAAGGCCAGAGCTGTCACTTTTCAGGGGTTTCCATTTCCTCACCATAGGCTGTCACAAAAATAAGTATATTAAAAGATTTCAAACTGGCAGATCATATTGGCACTGGCAAATCTTGAACTGGATCCACCAGATTGGCTCTGGCATATAAAGGGTGGACAACTATAATACTGAATGCCACCAAGAGGATTAAATGAATAGTTTTTTAAAGAAATTAAGGAATTAAATCTACTTTTAGATAATGAGATAATCACAAAAAAGCTATAATGGAATGTGATAAAATGTGAAGAGTAATTATTTGTCTGCATAGAGGGCATTCATAACTTTTAAGTCAAAATAACATTGACATCAACACTGATGCTGTTTTTATTGATAAAATGTAACATGTAATAATCTGAATCTACGAGACAGAACAATCTTCAACTTATATTTTTGTTACATTTATTACAAAATGGATAAATCTGATACAAACATACAAAAATTTAAAGACTTATGGAACAACTGTTACATATTTTTCTAATAAGACACAACATTTTTTTCTTCTCCCCAGTTGAATCTCTTTCAATTTTCCCACAAAAATCCTTCAAATTTGAAATATTGTAAAATTTTTGAAATGAAATTAGGTAGATGATAACATATGACTGTATCTTGATTAATTCTTTACCATCTGCAGAAGTGATGTAATAATAAATTGTCTTCAAGTTGTCCACTTTAGCTAATTTGATTCTGGATAGGCTTTCATCAACTGATTAATAAAAGGACCATTTCATGAACCAAGGAACAAGAGGGCAAGTGAACAAGTATTATGGACTAGGCTCCCAAAGAAAGAGCAGCTAACAATACTATTCTCTAACTGCAACTAAAGAAAAATTCAGGAGCAAAAGCCATCTTTGCACATTTAGGAATATTCATCCCATTTGATTCATCATTCAAAATTATTCTCCTATAACATTTTGACCACCACTTGTTCGCTTTAGTATGCTATTACTCTCTGTCATTTTTACTGATTAGCTTTAACAATGATTCTGCAGTTTTTAGGAGTATAGATTGTGCCATATTAGTTGATTTGTTTCTCGAAATCCCTTATTTTCAACTAAACCTATGCAAAGATGAACAAATGAATTATTGCTATTTGGACTAGGACAGGTAAAGAGATCACTAGTGAGATAATCAAAAATAAAGTAGCACACTTCTTTGGCCTCCTTCATGGTATGTTCTTAAAGGTTGTAAATATTAAAAACATATATCCTTAACTGCTTTAAATAGAAAATCTATTAGAGTGATATATAAAGAAAGATAAATGTTGCATATAGTCAATCAGATTTACAAGACTCAGAGCATCATTTCATTGATGAGTAAAATGTTTTACTTTTGAGAATGTTTAAGTCAATGTTTAAGTCAATCAGATTTACAAGACTCAGAGCATCATTTCATTGATGAGTAAAATGTTTTACTTTTGAGAATGTTTAAGTCACTTACTACTTTGGGACAAGTGTGACAGCCTTAATTTGGTTTAAAGTTCTTCACATTTATTGTATATATCTATCCTATTCTTAACATTATCAATAAAATTGTAAATTATCAGACTTATAAATAACCATTTCATAAATGCAAAAATAACACGTCAAACATTATACTTTAGTTAACACACTGTAGAACATGCATCTACAGCTAGCACTCCTACTTTTCTGCTACATCGTTCCAATAAGTTCATTTACCTTTTCATTTCAAGGCTTCAGCCTGATAATGTCAATAATACAGTAGCAATGGACATTTACACAAAAGAAAATAAAGAATGTACAGTTCCACATATGAAACTCCTAAACCAGACAATTGGGAAAGTAGAATCCACCAAGTTTCTTGGCCTCTGGGTTCAAAGCAACTTAAAATGGGATGCCCATGTATATCACATAAACAAAAAAACTCAATACAACATGCTATATGATAAGGCTACTAGCAGGATGTACAAAGGCGGAGACTGTTGGAATGACTTACTTGACTTAATATCCACTCCTTGTTCAGGTATGGCATAATATTCTAGGGGGAATCAAGTACAAGCTTCGTAATGCAAAAGAAAATAATTTGAGCTATGATAGAAGCAAGTCCAAGAACAACATATAAACTACTTTTTAAAAAATTAGGCATTTTTCATTTTCCTTGTATCTACATATTTGAAACAATAATATTTATCCATAAAACCATCGATAATACAGATTCACCCTTCATGAAGAATGAAGCAGTTCATCAATACAATATGAGACAAAACTCAGACCTCCATGTATATAACCTCCTTATACCAAAGAAGCATATTGAGCTCTGACATAAAGATACACAATAACCTTTCGAACTTCTTAAAGAAAATGCAACAAGATAAAGGTTTCAAACTATCCCTAAAGGCACATCTAATTAACCACTGCTTAACTCTTTACAAATTTCCTTTACATAACTGCACTATGTCTTTCTAGTGTGAGAATGACCCTGCATTTCATGTAATGTACTTAGCTTCATATTATTGCATACATCTAATTGTAACTATGATTTTACTTTTGATATTCTTGTATATAATTCAGTATTTTATTAAAACCTGTCCTACATCAATTGTATTACTGTGTAATAAAGAGATCAACTGGATCAATAAATTCCTACTACTATTACATTCATCTGGAACATGGATACTTAAAGAAGCAATAAAATAAAAGCTTTTAATATTTGAAAGTAAGATATTAAGGATAATACAGACCTATAAAGATAAGCTTGTTATTGGAGTATAAAAACAAATGGTTAGTTAAAAAAAATTTATACATAATAAAAACATAGTGAATTTTATTAGAGCCCAGAGACTGGGTTGGTTTGCTGACAAAGAGTGGATGAAGGAAAATTGATTAAGAAGATATACCGAGGGTGCCAAAAAAATGTATACACACTTTCACAGTAGACATCTATTTAATATATTTCAAAGTTGGACCGAAAAACAACAGTAATGTGTTGTATGATGTTCTGTAAACAGACGTGACTCACATTACGTTATGCTAGCGTTGCTACAACAAAATAGAGTCAAGATTATCGTTTGAACAGCGGAAAGCAATTTGGTATTGGAAAACCGAGAATGTTGTTGAAGTTCAAAGGCAATGGAGACGTGTGTACAGAACAGAACCGCCATGGCGAATAACAATTGCAAGCATTCGAGACAAATTTGAGACCCATGGTACCGTATGCGATGTTCACAAGGACAAATCTGGCAGATCACTACATTACCACCGAGATGTACGTGCGTACCTTGATGACAATCTTCCAAGGCATTGGATAGAACGAAGAGACCCGATTGAGTTTCCATTGCGTTCTTCGAATCTAACTCAGTTGGACTTCTACCTATGGGGAACTCTTAAGGATGTTGTATACCGCAGAAAACCAGCTACACTGACAACTCTTCGGGAAGAAATTGAAACTGCATGTGCTGCAATCGCTGAGGACACTTTCGTAAACGTTGCTCAATCAACAGTTCAACACTCAGAAGTGTATCGACGCCGATGGGGGCATTTTGAGCAAATGTTGTAACTGTAAAAGTCTAAGATGATTAGTGCTCATAATTTTCTGTTTAAGTGAATTCAGTTTTATTATATTAACACAGTTTTTTCTTTGCTTGAGGCGTGTATACGTTTTTTGGCGCTCTCTCTGTATATGTTACAACCAATTGGAACGAAAACAGTGGGCAGACCTAAAAGATGATGTAAGATCATATTATAAATGATCCAGAGAAGAAGAAAATAAGTCAGTGTGAGACAAAGATTCGTTATGAAGGCCAAAAGATTCAATTTTGAAGTTATTGCGCCTTAAAGAAAACACGTGTCTAACATCATTCAACAAATGCACATTTTCAAAATTATCATTAGCTTTTTGTAGAACTTACTTGAATTTTATGATCTTCAATCTCAGCCATGATTCTTTCCTTGAGTCTTTTCACTTCAGCGGCAGTTAAGGTGTCAGCTTTGGCTATAACAGGAACAATGTTCACCTTGCGATGCATCCGTCGCATAAACTCCAAATCTATCTGTTGCAATCTGTAGCACAAATCATTCATGACATTGTCACTTTTTGTCTCTGGCTATGGGGATGCATACATTAATTAGAGTCAAAAGTACTGACATAAATAATCTAGTTTATTATTATTTTGAATGTTTTCGTCATAGACCAAAGTTTGGAATTTGTTTACCCATGTCCATATGGAGGCACAAAGTAGAGGCAACAGTGGACACGGTTGTCTTGTATGTTCTTGCGGTTCAGTCCACTTTCATCTGTGAAGTATTGACGAAACTGTTCATCTATGTAGTTACAACAAGCTCGCCAGCTATCTTCACAATTGATGGCATCTCCAAAACCTGTGAATATACAAGGTTTTTAATGCAAAATTTGAGGTAAATATGCACTGCAAACCATCATTATCAGCACACAGTAGTACAAAAGAAAAATAAGAACAGTCAGTTTGTTAATCATTATTATATTCAGCTTTCAAAGTTTAAAACTTATCTCATCTGTTTAGAATGAACTGGAATACCAAACAAATTACAGCATACGAGGTGTGGTCAAAAATTAACGGCAATATTCGTTTTTCTTAAAGAATCTTTATTTATTAATCAACATCAATTCTGTTTCTTTCAAATTAATTTCCTCCGGATATAATGAACTTGCGCCAGCGTTTTTTCCAATCTTGGAAGCACTTCTGGAACTCACTATTCGGTATGCCCTTCAGCTCCTTCAGCGATTGTATTTTTACCTTCATCAATGATGGAAAAAACGTCGTCCTTTCATGGTTTTCTTCATCCTGGGGGTGGGTCCTAGTGGTGTAGTGGTTACCATACTTGCCTCCTATACCTAAGATCGCGGGTTCGAACCCGGCCAGGACCAATGGATTTTTTCGGGCGTAAAAATCCTAAATATGGCTTCCTTCAGAAGGGAAATAAAGCCGTGGGTCCCGTGTCGTACATTTACGCCACGAAAAAGAACCTCAAGCCTGAAAGAGAGGCCTCTGAGCAAAATTTGCCGGCCGTTTCACGCCCTGAGGTGAATGGGACGCTGATGATCTGAGAAGTTAAAGAGCGTCCGTAAATAAACTAAATCAGTCAATCAATGCACATTAAACATTTTCTATTATGATCATTACTTTCTGGGATTAAACTCTAGCTCGGATAGGTACAGCAACTTCACACAGGCTGGGTACTAAATTGATTGAGTGCATGTACGAGGGTAGGTCCACAAGTTTCCAGCCTCGCCGATAAGGATTATCGCCTTCACAAAACCCTTATATGGTGTCTTACCTTATCTGTTAAGTAAATAATTACACCTGTATTCAGTTGTTCAGATATAGTTGCATAAAGAAGGCTGTGTGACATGTTCAAAATGGAGTTTCGAGCTGTTATTAAGTTCTTCACAAAAGAAGGACTACTCCAAATGAAATTAAACAGTGATTGGACGGTGTGTATGGGGAAGCATCCCCCTCATATTCTACCGTAAAAGAATGGGACAGACTTTTTCGAATGGGTCGAGAAAGCATTGAAAACAAAGAGCGTGCAGGTCAGCCCTTGGAGGTGCTCACGCCTGAAAACATCGCTCTTGTGGAAGGAGAAATTATGGAAGACCGGCGACTCAAAGTTACAGAAATAGCAACAAGGTTGGACCTTTCTAAAACAACAGTCCTTCGAATTATTCATGAACATTTAAACATGAATAAGGTTAGTGCAAGATGGGGGCCTAGACTTCTTTCCTCAGTCCAAAAGCAGCAACGAGTCATCTGTTGTCAGGCATTTTTGGATTTCTGTCGTGACAACGAGAGAGAGTGAAAAGTTCTGCAAACCGTTGTTACAGGAGATGAAACTATGGTCCTCTACTATCATCCTCTGTCAAAAAGAGAATCAATGAAGTGGCAGGCGTAAACCTGACGAAGCGCCGCCTCTAAAGGCCAATGTCACTCAATCAAACAACAAGATCATGGACACAATCTTTTGGAACTATGAAGGAATACTCTTCATCGACTTCAAGGAGAGAATACCTCAGTAAATGGGGAGTAATGTGCTGGCCTACTGCACAGACTACGTGCTATCATCAAAGAGACAAGGCGAGGAAAGCTGAGTTACCACTCAGCGTGTGCACCTTTTTCACGACAATGCGCCTGTGCATACAGCTGTTGTTGAAAAGGAAGTTGTGAAGAAATAGGATATCGACCATCCACCCTACAGCCCAGATCTAGCTCCCAGTGACTCTCCTGTTCTCAAAACTCAAGAAGAACCTTTGAGGAAGGAAATTTAAGTGTGCCAAAGAAGTGATGGGAGCTGTTTATACCCATTTTGCAGACAAGACTTCTGACTTTTGGGGGGGGGGAAGGATAGGAATGTTAATTCAAAGATGTGAGAAGTGTATTGCAATAAAGGGTAACTATAATGAAAAGTGAAATATACTTTTTGACTTTTTCATACCTAGAAAATGGTTAAGCCGGACATTATGGACCTACCCTCGTATGCTAGCTGTTGTTAGGCAGTTTAGCAAGACGCAGGCATTGCTACCGATATTTTAGGGGTTCTCAGGGAATTGGGGCGGTGAGAGAAACGTAAACTTTCTACTGCATCAAGTGCCAAAACTAAATCGATTGAATTTTTTTCCCCTACCGATTTTGGCATTAAGTTAGCGAGTGGCATTTTCAAAGATTCGAAGTTAAGTGCAAAATTTCATTGTGGATGTCCAATTGTGAAATGCTTGTTCAAAATGTATTGGCTCATAATTCCATAGAATTAGTAGAGAATGACTTTAAAATGATAATTTTTTCTCTGTTTCGACAGATGCCTCAAATTAAGGCAATGTTAAGTGATTTCCTGTCAGTATTAAATATTTTTCTGAGATTAGTGGAGTTAAAGAAAAATTACTTAGCTTTTATGATGATTCGAATGAAACAGCTGACGGCATTTTATCACCGTCACTTGTCTTCTTGCCATGGAAGGACTCAACCAGTTCGAAATATATCGATCTCAAACGTGACTTTATCTTAGTGTTTCATCCTTTCCTACTTTTATAATTACTGTTGATTTGTTACATTATATATACATATATAGGGTGCCAAAAATGTATACATACTTCAAGCAAAGAAAAAACTGTGTTAACATAACAAAACTGAATTCACACAAACAGAAAATGATGAGCACTAATCATCTTAGACTTTTGCAGTTACAACCGTTGCTCAAAATGCCCACCATCGGCGTCGATACACTTCTGAGTGTTGAACTACTGAATGAGCAACGTTTGCGAAAGTGTCCTGAGCGATTGCATCACATGCCGTTTCAATTTCTTCTCGAAGTGCTGCCAGTGTAGCTGTTTTTACGGTATCCTTAAGGGTTCCCATAGGTAGAAGTCCAACGGAGTTCTTCTTTGCTATTTTAATAATACGACGCACGCTGGTTCTGCTAATTCCAGTCTCACGTGCCTTCGCTTTGTAGATTTCTGCGGTGAGTGCTCAAAACGTTCCAAAATCATAGCCGAGAACGCGGGGCTTGTTGCTGTGCGATGTCTCCCAGATCTGCCCTTGTGAACAACGCATACGGTACCGTGAGTCTCAAATTTGTCCCGAATTATTGTAAATGTTACTCGCGTTGGCGGTTCTGTTCTGTATACACGTCTCCATTGCCTTTGAACTTCAACAACATTCTCCGTTTTCCAATACCACTGAAAAATTGCTTTCCGCTGTTCAAACGATAAGCTTGGCTCCATTTTGTTGTAGGAACGCAAGCATAAGGTAATGTGAATCACATCTGTTAACAGAACATCATACAACAATCTTGACTTCATTGTTCATTGTAGATTTACGATAATCTTGACTTCATTGTTCATTGTAAATTTACGATAATCTTGGCTTCATTTGTTTATTGTTGATTTACATGTCACATAGCAACGCAATCATAATGTATGTGAGCCACGTCTGTTTACAGAACATCATACAATAATCTTGGATTCATTTGATTTACATGTCACGTAGCAACACCATCATAATGTAATGTGAGTCTCGTCTGTTTACAGAACATCATACGATAATTTTGGCCTCATTTGTTCATTGTAATTTACCTGTCACGTAGCAACGCTGTCATAATGTATGTGAGTCGCATCTGTTTACAGAACATCATACTACACATTACTGTTGTTTTGCGGTCCTACTTTGAAATATATTAAATAGATATCACTGTGAAAGTGTGTATACATTTTTGGCACCCTCGATATTTTAATTATAAAGATTTTAGAAATGCTAGAAGAGAAGATCATGATAGTAAAGTAAATGCTTTTTTGGAGGATGTTATGTTGTTTGAGTCATGCTATTAATGTTTGAAATAATGGATTCAAATGTTTGATCAGTTTGTCCGTTACAAATTGAAATCTGTAAAAAGAAAACTGATTATAGTGATGTTGAAAAAAATGTTGTATATTTGCAAGGAAAATGCAAAGCTCTTTAAATATAATTTTATAAGAAGAAATGTTAGCTGTATGAAAAGGGTACATACTTCTAACATACTATATGTTTACATCTACTTATGTTTAATGTAGAATTATTTTCCATTATATTTTTAACTGCTTATGCAATGTAAGAAAATAAAAATGTTTACGTGAGCAAATCAGCACTGCCGTTTTCAATGCAGACTGTGATGGCAACCTACCAAGCTGCCCAACTATACAACTTTCTGGGGGGGGGCGGGGGGGGGGGGGGAGGAGAAAGAGAAAGAAAACGAAAAAGAAAGAAAAAGAACAGGGATAGCAAAATATCTTCCTTTCCACATTTAACATTTAAGATGAAATTAGTTACCTGGAGTGTCCACTACAGTCAGCCGTAATTTAACACCTCGTTCTTCGATATCCATCGTCTTTTTCTCTATCGTTGTCGTTTTCTCCACACGCTCTGAAAATTTGAGAAGTATAGCTTTTTTAGCCTGGTACGTGCATCTCCTACATTATAAACCATGGATATGCAGATTTTCTCTTAATTTGCAAAGTGTTTTTGTATTTTTTTTTTCTGCTGGATTTAAAGGAAATTTGCAACCATTACTATGATTTACTCCCTAACGCATACAATGCGCTATAAATTGATATTTACGAATTTCTTTTTCTGTTGGAATCAAAGGACTGCTGATGTGGTAAGGGCTGCAGTCCCGAGCGACAGCCGAAGGTAGTATGGCTTGCACAGGTATTGCTAGATAATAAGGCTCTCAAGGGTAAAGGCATGATAGCTCAGACGGTTAGAGCGTCATGCTATAGATGTTAAGGTAGTGGTTTCGAATCCTCACTTCATGATGCCTTTTTCCCTGGAGTTAAAGAATATTTACAACTATTCCAATTATTTACTCTCTAACATAGTACCACGCACACAGTGCGCTATAAATTGATATTTACGAATTTATTTTTCTGTTGGAATCAAAGGAGATTTTCCACCATTACAGTGATTTACCCGCCCCTTTTAATTTACATTTACGAAAAGGAGGCGAGCGTAGGCCGTCAGGCCGTAGCGGTCCAGCGGTTTCTAGAATTTACCGAGGTTAGCTTTAAGGTTAGTGTGTGCGTATATATGAATTACGAATTCCAATAAGACAACGCGTTAAAAAGTGAATAACTCAGTTTTGTAATAAGGAACTACATATTGCACCCAGAAAGTAACGGAGGACAACGCATAGGTTACATTGCGTTTAGCCAAAAACGTAATACATGCAACATTTACGCTTTTACAAGCGGCCATGCAAGCAGAGTCTGCAAATCTCTCGTTAGGGACCCTCCGCTATCGCTCGAGACTGCAGCTCTTACCACACCAGCAGGCTTGGAGGATTCTTGCTGTAAGGATAGGAAGTGTCTCTACACACCCAGTTATGTAAAATAGGTGGGGGAAGTTAAATTTAGTCTCCGTTTGTCTTCAAATGACAATAACAACAGTTTTTAATTAGTTAGTGGTACTAGAAAAACGGTTCTGAGAGATGTTAGATTCTTTATTCACACTGTAACAAAACTGGTACATTCTGATAAAAACAGTTATAGAGAGGTTATGTGCGATTGTAAGCTCCAGAAAGCACAGGGCAAAGGCAAAATTCCAAGCATTGTTTAACATATGTATTTTTAAAAACTACTTACCTTACAGGAAGATTAGAAAAACGATGTACTAAATGCTTGGAATCTAAGTCTAATAATCGACAAGATATTCTGTTTAAACGAAACCGAAAAACACCCCAAATGGGTAAACTTCCTACCAACAAAGGGTTATCACATCTACCACAACTTGTCATCAACACATTGCGCATCTTCCATACTGTACAGCAGTTAAGGCACGTGAGTAGTTGGCTGACATTTCGTTTTATACTCATTTTCTAAAATAAATGAATTATTTGTTGATATTAAGAACTTACCCACTGCATCAGGCACGCGGCGATCCTTATACAGATCGCTGAGGAAGAGGCTGTTGACTAGGGTAGATTTGCCGAGTCCTGACTCACCAACCACCATCAACGTGAAGTCGAAGCCACGCTTCACTGACTTGCGATGCACCTGCTCCGGTAGCGTCGCGAACCCTATGTAGTCCCTGTCTCCCTGGAACAAAGTTGAGCACCACACTCACACTGCGGTCCAGTCACTGTAGCTATAAATTACACGGGGATTTGTCCTTGTACAAGTCATGCCTCCTTTCACGACCGGCAGCGGAGAAAACTAAAACTTCGCCTCCTTTGTGTTGGACACGTGTTGGAGGTGTGAACTTGCGCTGTTCTACTTTTCGTCTTTATTGTAGTGTGGTGTAAAGTTAAAGTGTGTTGTGTGAGTTAGTATTATTATAAGTGTGCATTATTATTATTATTATTATTATTATTATTATTATTATTATTATTATTATTATTATTATTATTTTGTTAACAATGATTGCATCAAAACAGTTTCTAAGCCTGGAATGTAGGAGGAAAGCTAGTATTTCCTCCTTTCAATGAGAAGAGAAACATCTTCAGAGTCTATTATAAAGGCCATTAAGGGGAATAGAAAGCTTGTATCCTGGCAATGTTAATTCACAAATTTAGGTGCGCTCATCTCAAAAACTATTTGAGATATCAAAAATTTTACCAGTTACATTTAGCACTTTTATTTTTGCACTAAACGCTTCTTATTGTTATTAACTGAAAAAAAATCGTGAATTTATCTCTGATTTTAAAGCTTTTTATTTTATATAAATTAAACAAATGATCATAATAATATATAAATTAGTTTAACATTTAAATAAACAAACTCTTTCTATTAGCAGAAAATTTGTTTATGTATCTGCAGTAGTTTATGAGATGAGCCCACCTGGAAGTTTGAGAATTTAAGATTGCTGAGATACAACCTTCCTACTTCCCTTAATTGCATTTCTACAACAAGAGGATTTGGAACATGCGGCTCCTTTAAGGCAACTGGAAGCAACGTATAAGCAAGAGTATTTGTTTGTGCATGTACTACATTCATTGCAAATATAATTGGAATTTACACTGGATGCCATTGCCTTGGGCAGAATATATCTACATCTCATCGCACCCCCTTGCAAAACATGAAACAACGGAACGCAACATTGCATGCGAGAGGTGTATGGTTGCTCAAATTAAGAAATACGAAGGTAGGTCCATAAGTTTCCGGCCTAACGATTTTCTAGGTATGATATAGGCAAAAATATATTTCACTTTTCAATATAGTTACCCTTTATTGCAATACACCACTCACATCTTTGAATTAACATTTCAATCCCCCCCCCCCAAATAGTCAGAAGTCTTGTCTGCAAAATGGGCATAAACAGCATCCAGCACTTCTTCGTCCCAATTAAAGTTTCTTCCTCGAAGACCCTTCTTGAGTTTTGAGAAGAGGAAATAGTCGCTGGGAGCTATATCTGGGCTGTAGAGTGGATGGTCGATCACCTTGAAGTCACATTTCTTCACAGCTTCCTTTGCAACAAGAGTTGTGTGCACATGAGCGTTGTCGTGAAGAAGGCGCACTCAGCTTTCCTCGCGTTTTCTCTTTGATGGAAGCACGTAGTAGGCCAGCTTAGTACTCCCCATTTACTGTGGTGTTCCTCTCCTTGAAGTCAATGAAGAGTATTCCTTCACAGTCCTAAAAGATTGTGGCCATGGTCTTCTTGGTTAGTTGAGTGACCTTGGCCTTTAGAGGCGGTATTTAGCCAGGTTTACGCCACTCCATTGATTCTCTTTTGGATAAGAGATCATAGTAGATGACCATAGTTTCATTTCCTGTAACAATGGTTTGCAGAACTTCTCTGTCGTCGCCACGGCAGAGCTCCAAAAATGCCTGACAACAGATAATTCGTTGCCGCTTTTGGACTGAGGAAAGAAGTCTAGGCACCCATCTTGCACTAAGTTTATTCATGTTTAAATGTTCATGAATAATTCGAAGGACTCTTGTTTTAGAAAGGCCCAATCTTGCTACTATTTCTATAACTTTGAGCCGCTGGCCTTCCATAATTTCTTCTGCCACAAGAGCGATGTTTACAGGAGTGAACACCTCCAAGGGCCGACCTGCACGCGCTTCGTCTTCAAAGCTTTCTCTACCCATTCGAATAACTTGTTCCATTCTTTTACGGTAGAATATGAGGGGGGGGGGGGTGCTTCCCCATATACACCGTCCAATCGCTGTTTAATTTCATTTGGAGTAAATGCTTCTATCGTGAAGAACTTGATAACAGGCCGATACTCCATTTTGAACATCAATCTTCTACACATAGCCTTCTTCATGCAACTATATCTGAACTGAACACAGCGGAGCGAAAGTTACAGCAGCAATTATTTACTTAGCTGATAAGATATGACACCAGATAAGGGTTTTGTGAAGGCGATAATCCTTATCGGAGAGGTCGGAAACTCATGGGCCTACCCTCATATTTCGCTTATACAGTATGTGCAAAACTTGTACTGTTAAAAGTGCATACCTTTTCTCGTTTTGTTATTATTTCCTTTGCGTGTTACATTGCTATATTACAGTTTCCCATTTGCTTTCGTGTGTATTACTTCTAACACACTTCTTATAAAGTTAACTTTTGGTTACTAATAACTGTGCGTTACGACCATACAACTGTTATGAGGTCATGCCTCCAAACTAACACTAAGAAGGCGACTAGTGAAGTTTCGGTAGAGGCGTTCGGTTTTCTCCGTTGCCGATTGTAAAAGCAGTCGTGACTTGTACCATGCGCAATCTCCGTGTAATGTTTAGTATTGTAGCACTTGGAACTTTCCTATAACTCTATTCTCTCTACTTGAGAGAAATTTTGAAACTGCCGGCGTGAGAAAAAGTAGATAAACAACTGCTCATTAGGGTTACAAGTATTTACTTTTGGAGGAACCAAAGTTGTAGTCCTCAATGGACAGTAGAGCTTATCAATTTAACGTACACCCGCGTTTGATTTATGATTTCTTTGTTTATTTGCTTTTTTCAGCTTTTTAAGTAGAAAATATTTGTTACAATAACTGATCAAAACTAAGTAAAGCTTATGATCTAAATAAATGCATTTGCCAAATAGGTATAAGCCTTTAGTTGAAATTGAAAATGTCATATCTCTCATAAACTGAACAGTTAGTTGGAGCACTACATTGGCACAGAAAAAAGTGCTAAACTTGCGATATTTTCCGAATTGCATGTTCATTAATTTATACCTCAACTGACAAATCGTTTCCTATGTCTTTATCACTAATCAAAGCAGAATGATATAGCTGTAAATGGCCATAAAAGATCGATTATATTGCCTTTAAAGCATATATGCACACCTTGGACTTGTAAGGTATATGGTAGTGTAGAGAGAAATTGGAGAGAAGGACGTAGTGCCTCTTTTGAGCCCACTCGTCGTTGCATTCGATTGCCATCTTTTCCAGATTAATGAGGAAATGAAAACGAATAGCTGCATAGAGAAACTCCAGGCATGTTCATTCAAACGCGCTGTCAGTTGTGGTTTGTCGAGAGTGGCCAGTCATACAGGAGTTGACAGTAGGCAAGGACGAATATATCAAAATACACTTTTTTATATCCCATGATCCTTTGCTCAATGTGGACGAGATCGTTATATTCGTATACAGACAGAGCCTTGGTAATGACAAACATATTACATACAGCGGTTAGCTGTAGCGTTGGCATTAGCACAACAAGCATATCATAATGAAAATTCCCTAACTTTTCATGCATACCAACATCTATCTATAAATTAATAGATCTACTTAATGAAAATAGTAGGATATTTATTTAACTTAGTAATTTGCTTATACGAAATGAATCGATAATATTTCTGAATAGAACGGGCTGACAACCAACTTCAATAAATGCTGTGTGTTCCAAATAGTTAGTGTAAAAAGTTCGTTACGCAGGAGGTGCGTAAGTAAACTAAGCGAATTCTTCACCGAGTTGAATTTGTAAACGTTATTACAGAGCAAGAGCAGAGAAGTAAATATTGAGTTTACAGAAATGGGGAGGAAGCGAGACTTGAGTATCTACTACCAGGAGCTCACAATTGAGAACACTCATCTGTTGTCATTTCCCTTCATTATAGAGGACGGGCCAAGCCAGTGTAATTAATCGCCATTTTTTTCCACAGCCTTTGATAATATAGAGATAGAGATTCTCTGTCTTACCACACAAATAATATTTTAGCTTCAGCCAAGAGTAGTCTAGGATTTAAAAATAGACACTCCACGAGGAGTGATGTTGAATGGTAGCCTATAGTCGCCGTGTTTTCCTCAGGGCCTTTGTTTAGCAATAGAGTTTCTCTGTCTTACTGCACAAATAATATTTTAGTTTCAATCAATAGAGTGATGGTGGAAAAGGGGTATGGTGAAAGAGTGAAGAAGAACAGAAAGACAAAGAAGAAGTAAAATAGAACATAATAAAACTTGTTATGATAATTATGTATAATTATAACTAATATAATTTGTGATAATATTATTACTAATGTTAACGAAGTTAGAGTAATGAACTGGTAGGGTAAATGCTGCATTGCTAAATGTCAATTAGATTTGCAACAGAGAAGATAATCAGTGTTGTAAAATAGATTAACATAAGATATAAATGTGAAATTTACACGAATATATTATAAAGGCGATATAATGTAGAACGATGACATGATATAATATCGATCCACCTACTAGGCGCCGAAAATGCCAACAATATATAAAAGGACCTAAGTTTCGTTAGTCAGTTCGGTCATATCTGAAAAGTAGCACTAAATTAAGTAAAAATAGGTTTATGCATTGTTTATTTAGACAGATAAAAACGTTTTTTTTTTTTATTATTATACAGAGGGTACCACAAATGTATACACACTCAAGCAAAGAAAAAACTGTGTTAACATAACAAAACTGAATCCACACAAACAGAAAATGATGAGTACTAATCATCTTAGACTTTTACAGTTACAACAGTTGCTCAAAATGCTCAACATCGGCGTCGATACACTTCTGAGTACGTTGAACTACTGATTGAGCAACGTTTGCGAAAGAGTCCTCAGCGATTGCAGCACATGCCGTTTCAATTTCTTCCCGAAGTGCTGCCAGTGTAGCTGGTTTTCTACGATATACAACATCGTTTGGAGTTCCCCATAGGTAGAAGTCCAACGGAGTTAAATCCGGAGAACGCGATGGAACTGTTCGTCCTGTTGCCTTTGAACTGCAACAACATCTCCGGTTTTCCAATACCACTTCAAAATTGCTTTCCGCTGTTCAAACGATAATCTGGGCGCCTTTTTGTTGTAGCAACGCTATCATAATGTATGATGTTTACAGAACATCTACACTACACATTACTGTTGTTTGTCGGTCCAACTTTGAAGTATATAAATAGATACCTATTGTGAAAGTTGTGTTCATTTTTTGGCACTCTCGGTATACAATATTTTCATCATCATTAATGGTGTTGGAAACTCAAAAACGCAATTTTTGAACTAAAGGAGATCTGCAATAGCACTAGCAATATATATGTAATTCTTCCTTAGTCCTTATATTTTAAGGAACTAACAGGCGTTGTTGCGTTATTGTGTTTGCCTTTAAAATCCCGAAGTCTCAGCAGTATAGCTAGTATTAATGAAGTATATAATCACTTGCATGATCTTGGCATATATTGTTTCATTTAGGCGTTGGGTTTCTCGTTATGTTTGCTATTCCAAAATATCGGCGTTCTTTCTGGATGTGTTATATGCATAAGGAAATAGAGTACTTCATGGGCAAAAGTGACCGACTTATCATCCATTTTTGTAATTAGGTGAAAATGTAAAAATGAGCATGAGAAAATATGTTTAGCGTCTAGATCTGCAAGTAATCGATCAAAAACCGGCAGTATTTACTTGACAAAGAGTTGCCAGTTTGAAGGGTAGGAGCAAAGTCACGCCAATGATCGCTGTCGAGTGTTGCACTTCACTCTCGAGGCTCTTATCTAGAAGCCTTCCCCCCACTTGAATATTTGCGTCCAAAACTCTAAAACCTCTCAAGTGCCTTCTTGTCTTTGTGCATTACACAACTAGTATTTGTAACAAGTTAGACATGGAAATGACGACGTATTTGATACACAATATATTTATTTTTCAGTTCCTTGAAGATATTTTCATTTCTGTTCTCTTTGAAAAACAAAAGATCAAAGTTACGTTATGATAATCTTTGTATGTTGCAATACCTGGTTAAGAATTAAACATTTGCATGAAGAGGAACAAAATTTATTAATTTGGTTTATTTACGGGCGCTCTTAAACATCTCAAGTCACCAGTGTCCCATTCAATTCAGGGCGTGAAATGGTGGATAAATTTTGCTCAGAGGCCTCTTATTTCAAGCTTGAGGTTAATTTACATGCTGTAAATTACCACACGGGATCCACGGCTTTACTATTCTTCCGAAAGTAGTCATACTTAGGATTTTTACGACAGAAAGTTCTGGCCGTGATTAAACCCGGCATCTTGGTTTTAGGAGGTAAGTATGGTTACCACTACACCACCAGGGCCGACTGAAGACAAAATCCGTACTGGATACACCTGCAATAAGGTCCATAGCTATTTATTTATTTATTCAAAATTATTACTTTGAAATGGGATTAGTAATCAAAGAGTTTCTACAATATGGGCTGATATATTCCCTTCAGGTTACGGAAAATAAAATATTTTAAGTCTTGATTTTTCAAGTGTCTACCATATCAAACTGCTACGCTTCCATGTTTCCCCAAAGTACATTATAGATGTTTGCGTTTATAACGTGCTATCTAAAGGTTCCTAAAATTTGTAGTTTGCATACAAAATATCAAAATTATGGTCAGATAATGCCTAGGTACAGTGCCTCACAAAACTTCACCTCACAATGGTATACAAATAATTCGTTTATTACATCAATCTGGCAATAGATACCACACTCATATTCCAGATGTGTGGGGGGGGGGGGGGGGCTTAGCTTCTAACTCAAAACATACACTAACATCTTCGAGCCTTTTGGTATAACAATGAATTATTTTTACTCCACGCTTCTTATTTTTTTATCTGTCTTCTAGGAGAGCCGCTCAACCTTTTCCATGCCTATAAATACCGACTTAATGTCACCATTACATCATTCTATGAGAGATAAATTGAGCCTGTTATCGCTGAGGAACGTTATGGAATGCAGCCAAAACAGCATCTCGTTGGAAACTGTATCAAGATGTTTAATAGAAAGCCAGAGAGGGCGATCCTACGTTTCATTCCAGAACAGCGTGCTACACTAAATACGAGGCAACACTTCGTTTTATTTCAGCACTGCGAAAATCTTGAGTTGTTCGTCGTCTTGGAAATCGGCTGATACAGCACAAAGCAGATCAAATGCATTTCGCTAGAATGATTGTGAATATCTATGATATATACACCAGAGAATATTTTCTCCAACACCAGCATCAGCTATATGGACAATACAGGAAGGAACCTTACATATTGTACGATGATTACATATAATTGTATAAAGATAATTAACAAGTATATGATAAGAGAGGGCCGTTTATATTTACTCCATTAGTTTTCTTGTTTTAATGCGATACATTATCATATATTTATGAAAATCAACAATAGAAGAATATAAGCCGAAAAGTTTTAATACCGCCACGGGTGGCCGAGATGGTTAAGGCGCAGGCTCCTGGGCGGGAGGTATGCGGTTTGAATCCCATCAGGACCGCCCTCCCTGGCTGAGGTTTTTTTTCCCCAAGTTTTCCTCAGTCCCCATAAATAGCAATTGCCAGCGAGGTATCTTAAATTTAATCCTGGAACGCTTCCCGTTAAAAAAAAAAAAAAAAAACTCTTTTTCCAGTTTATCATTTCATGTATCGTTGGTCCTGGTGGTGTAGTGGTAACCATACTTGCCTTCTAAACCCAAGATCGTGGGTTCGATCCCGACCAGGACCGATGGCTTTTTTCGGGCGTAAAAATCCTAAGTATGGCTTCCTTGGGAAGGAAAGTAAAGCCGTGGGTCCCGTGTTGTACGTTTACGGCACGATAAAGAACCTCAAGCCTGAAAGAAGAGACATCTGAGCAAAATTTGTGGGCCGTTTCACGCCCTATTTGAATGAGACGCTGTTAACCTGAGATATTAAAGAGCGTCCGTAAATAAAACAAATAAAAAATCATATATCATCAGTGTCCACCGCCTTTTAGGCTTCAGTAGTTAAAGGGGGGTTAAACACTAATGCTAGAGTAGACAATTCAAAAAATTACAGTTGATAGCACACATTCTAAACAACACGAGGTATCCCAAAATGCAACCACAGAAATTGCAAGAAGCATTTTGAGATATGAAAGTATGATTCCTTTTGTAAACTTTCAAAGTTATGACCCTTTTTCGAAATTGGATATCCGAGTTGATACATCAAAATATCATAAGTATGTGTGTTAGATTTTAATTCAAAATGCTTACGTCCTGCCCAAGTAATCGCCAAAAGGTAATGTTAATACACAGTTCACGGGAAGTTGAATATTATTGGCTTTGCTATTTCGGTAAAATCGTTCGTTCTGCGAGGGTATGCACGCCATGGATAGCAGTTCAGTAGTGCTACGAAGGTAACTGTGCAAGCGCAAGTACTTATTCGTATCAGAAACTTGTCGTTATAAACCGACCCTGTCCTGCGGCCGAAGTCCCGAACGGTAACGGAGGAGGCCGAATTCCTCCCAAACGTCAATGTGAGCTAGAAAGTGTTAGTATGGAGTTGTATTGTTTTTTTGTTAACCCTAACTATGAAAAAGTAGCATTGCTTCTATTAAAAAGATCACAAGTGACAAAAAAAAAAAAAAAAAAAAAAAAAAAAAAAAAAAAAAACATACCCGTGAAGGAAACGAACCCAAGACCTTGGCATTATTAGCACACGCTCTAACAAATTGAGCTAACAGATCTCATAAAGGGAACTATCCGCCTAAAGTAGTCGCTACTACTGAAATAGTAACCACTTGGCTTTCTTCGCCACCGTTCTGCGACCGCGTAAGGTATATTCTCTGAGTGGTTTATGGGTCATTTTCTTCTCTGTATATTAAAATACAACCGACTCTTTACAGTTGCTCCGAAACATGGATGAGACAATTTCTTTTGCCGAGCTTGCTGATATGCATTTGATTTAAGAGGAACCTTCCACCATCACCCGAGCAATTGCTAGGGCCATGAAAACGAACAAGTTCAGCGTGTATCGCGTCCTGCATGAAGAACGACTCTTTCCCTATCATCTGCTTAGGGTGCAGGCATTGGGGTCGGCGAACTTCGGTCCCAGGCAAGAGTTCTGCAGGTGGGCCTTGCATCCTGACTTCTCCTTGGTTCTCTTCAACAACAAGGCAATGTTCACAAGATGTGGGCTAATTCTGAACCATAGTAACGGTCATGTATGGGAGTACGAGCAGCCGCATGCAGTGGTGGAGGCTGCTCACCAGCACAGATTCAGCATCAACGCGTGGGTCGGCATCGAATCCAATCAAATAATTGGGCCGTGTCTATTTCCTACACGGTTTAACGGGCATGTGTATCTTCAGTTCCTCATCCGTGCTTTGCCTGTGTTTTTGGAAGACGTGTATCTTTGGTTGCAGTACGATGGATTTCTTCCCCTTTTCAGCGTGAAAGTTCGCGATTATCTTAATGGACAGTGGATTGGAAGAGGTGGTCCTGTAAATTGGCCACCGCGTTTCAGGACTTCAACCCTCTAGACTTTTTATAGGAACATCTTACTGACACTGATGATGCAGTTACTAGCACGGTCTTGACTGCTTGTGGTGAGGTTCATAACACTCCAGATCTTTGTGAGAGGGTGCGAGGATCTTTCTTTGCAGGGATGATGCAGGCCGTCACATCAAACAATATCTCTGCTTGTTCTCTGTTTTATTTTTTATACTAGAATACAGCTTACTTAATTTTCTTAGATATTTGGTTTCATTCAGGCACACTTTTCCTTTACCCTGAAAAAATCCGTTTATTTTTCCTCTTAGTATTTCTATGTCTACCGTCATTGGCTAGAGTGGAGGAAACATTTTCAAATTTTTAAATTTACCTGTTGTATAATACTACACGTACATCACAGATCAAGGTGATAACACTTGGGTAAAGGCTTTACCCTTGCCAAGTTTTGAGCTTCTTTGTTATTCACAGCCTTAAACACAATGTAATTTATTTTGCACCGCTCGTAAGAATGAACGAGTGTTTTGAACAACAAAACAAATAAAATTACAACTAAAAAAATGTATTTAAGGAGTTTCGAACCTTCTCCGACATCATTATTTAACGCTGCTGCATCTAGTATGCCTTTAATACAGAGCTATTCAAGGATAGTACCTTCAGCAAGCGAAGCGTCTGTCCCCCCCCCCACCTCCTGTACAGGCTTAAGCAGTGGCGTACCAACCATTAACAGATTGTATGTTTGCATGGAATTTAGAAACCACAGAGCATAAGTTCCCTATCTCAACAATATTATCGAACCCCCACAATTCTTGCAATTTGTGTGGTTGAATTCTGGGACACACGTATGTGTGTACATGTTATTAAAATTTCAGCAGGAACACAAAATTAATTATCTTTTCATTAACTTCCCCCAAACATATCGCATAAAAAGTAACAAAAACAAAACAATTCGATGATTTAATTCTCTATTTTCTCTATCTCTGGCAGTAAAATGTGTTAACATCAATTAAACGTTCCTTTTAAAACAAATCCCATAAAGATTAACGATCATTTCGTTAAATTATATTTGTAACACGCGGGTCTTGCTACTTTCTTTTAATTTAAGTATGCTCTGTAACATCTTTGGAACATAGCGCCCCATTAAAACACCAGGGAATGAAACGATCGATAAATTTTGCTCAGAGGTCTCTTTTTTCAGGCTTTCACGGACCGAAAATCTTCAACAAGGGATCCACGGCTTTACTTCCCTTTCGATGGAAGGTATACTTAGGGTTTTTACATCATGACAATTTCATCGGCCCTGGCCCAATTTGAACCCGTGACCTTGGGTCTACAAGGCAGGCATGGCTACTGTTAGACCCCCAGGACCGACGTTTTGCTAGTTGAGTGAACTTGTCATGTGGGGCCTAGCAAGAAGTCAGCTATATTACTAGTACTTTGTCTTGACGATGCTGGCTGTGTGGTCTGTAGACTCCGAAGGCTTAGCCCACTCGTTTGTTTACAATAGAAGTCAAGCAATATACAAGTCTAGTATCTGATAACTTTATAAGATAGGAGTATTCTACTTCCGGGCATGGTTTTTTTTTCTGTATTCTTTTACTTTAAAGCAAAATTTTGAAAAAAAACATGTTGATTTTAACAAATTTAAATTTTATAACATTATTATTTAAATTGTTTTGGTGCAAAATTGTTAAAGTATGCATAAAACACGTTTTCTTATATTATTGTAAATTAATGACTTGTGTTTTAAAAATCATTATGTTTCCCAAAGTATGAACCTTAAAATGGGCTACTGCTCAGATTTTTATTTTAAGGGGTTCAACAGCTATACCTTTAGAGAGGGTAAAAGTAAATTGTAATAAAATTAGTTAAATTTGTCGATTTTTGTATGAAAACTATCAGCTTTAGGAATGTCATAAAATTTACAAAACGATTCGTCTTTGTATATTGAAGCAGCATTAAAACGTATTAAATTTTTAAAAAATGTCAAATCAATTGCTCCAAATTCCCGCCCTTATAGGTACTTAAATATCACGTCCTGTTATGTCCACGAAGTTCCAGCCAAACACACAGCATAAAAACAGTGAACGAATCTGTTGGTGCTTGAGGAGAACTTAAGTGGGGAAAATGAAGGGCATTGATTTTCCAGTATAATGCGCATGCTGCAGCCAGATAGAAAGATAAGCGTTGGTGTTCTTTTCCCCTAAAACTTAAGTTAAGTTATATTACGGTTGACATTGTGGCATAGGAAATGTTCTAGAGTGTTCGTAAAGAAGAATCACCGTTGGTGACAGTTAGTTGTGACAAATTTCCGGAAGAAAATCTTGTGTTTTAATCTGTTTGGTGTTGGGTGTTCCCCCAACTATGTAGCATGTCGTGAGGAACGCTAGTAAAGAGTTACTCTAGTCCGGAATAGACCATCATATTATTTGTGACTTTTCGGCCATTTGATCTCGAGCCTGCCATTAGCGCACGGTAACATCATCGGGGCAGATGTTTCAGCCTTGTGACATGTGAATAGATGACCGCTCTCCATCCTTGACGTTCGGCGAAGAGAACACAGATCGTCGTCAGCCAAATTTTTGCGGTTTGGGCATGTCCTGTCATGATGCGGGACTGAGCAACGGCTATACCTCTCTCTAATGTTCTTGGGATTGGTCCCTCTGTAGCGAGACGTTACCGTTTTTCCCTGCTTTGGTTTCTTACAGTGTTCTTAGTAGAGTTGTTGATAGTGACCGATAAATGGTTTCGGGTGTCTCTGAGTGGGTTCTGATGCTGCTCCCTGTTTTGGCAAATTATCGGCTTTTTTATTGCCTGGAATATTTATGTGGCCGGGGGTCCATTGAAGACGCAGAACCCAGCCTCTTTCTAATGACTCTGCCAGCTTGATGCGACGTTGAATAGTATGGGGCATGTTGCCCAGAGCGGAGAGTCGACAAGGAATACTGTCTTGCTGGTAGGGCTTGTAGGATGATAGCGGCTTCAAATATTGCGCATACTTAATCGTAGATGCTAGTATTCCTGCCTACTCTTCTGTAACCTTCAAACAGATAGCAGTACCAGCCTTTGACTCTGGTATGTAGGAGCCATCCATGCAGATGTGTATCCACTCTGATACGGAATATAGACTGTATATGGTTGCTGGAGTATTTTGGCGCAAGTTCAAGAGAAGTTGATTCACTTTTAGTTCAGTTATAATTTTGAAGATTAAGCTGGACTGTGGTCAGGGCTAATGCAACTGATGTAAAGCAATGGAGAGGGGCAGGTGTGTCCATAGTTAGCTGGTATTTCTGTAGAAGTGAAGTAGCATATGTGATGGGTGAGATTTGAGTCTTGAGGCGTTGGGTGCAGGTTTGTAGTGCTCCCAATAGTTCGCGTCTATTATTTCAGCTCTTTCCCAGAAATTCAAGGTATTTTTAACTCTACGGGCATCTAAGGGCTCGATGCCCGTTTGGAACTGCATTGCTGTTATAGGAGTTGAAACACCAAATGAGTGATCTCGCCGATAAGGATTATCGCCTTCACAAAACCCTCATCTGGTGTCATACCTTATCTGTTAAGTAAATAATTGCAGCTGTAACTGTGTTCAGTTATTCACCAATAGTTGCATAAAGAAGCATATGTATAGAAGATTGTGACATGTTCCAAAGGAGTATCGGCCTGTTATTATGTTCTTCACAAAAGAAGGACTTACTGCAAATGAAATTAATCAGCGATTGGACGGTGTATATGGGGAAGCAACCCCCTCAGATTCTATCGTAAAAGAATGGGCCGGCCAAACTTCTTCAAATGGGTCGAGAAAGCTTTGGAGACGAAGAGACTGCAGGTCGGCCCTTAGAGGTGCTCACTCCTGAAAACATCGCTCTTGCGGAAGGAGAAATTATGGAAGGCCGGCGGCTCAAAGTTACAGAAATAGCAGCAAGTTTGGGCCTTTCTAAAATAACAGTCCTCCCAATATTCATGAATATTTAGGCATGAATAACGTTAGTGCAAGATGGGTGCCTAGACTTCTTTCCTAAGTCCAAAAGCAGCAACGTGTCATTTGTTGTCAGGCATTTTTGGAGCTCTGACGTGACAACGAGAGAGAAATTCTGCAATCCATTGTTACAGGAGATGAAACTATGGTCCTCTACTATGACCCCTTGTCCAAAAGAGTATCAACGGAGAGGCGTAAACCTGGCGAAGCACCGCCAACAAAGGCTAAGGTCACTCAGTCGACCAAGAATATCATGAGCACCATCTTTTGGGATTGTGAAGGAATATTCATCATTTACTTCAAGGAGAGGAACACCACAGTAAATGCTGGCCTAGTGTACATATTATTTGATGAAAATCAAAGAGAAAACGCGAGGAAAATTGAGTGGTGGTGTGCGCCTTCTTCACGACAACGCGCCTGTGCACACAGCTTTTGTTGCAAAGGAATTTGTGAAGAAGTGTGGCTTCAAGGAGATCAACCATCCACCCTACAGCCCAGATCTAGATCCTAATAAATATTTCCTCTTCTCAAAACTGAGGAAGGAAATTTAAGTGTGATGAAGAAGTGTTTATGCCTATTTTGCAGACAAGACTTTTGGTTATTTTTTGGGGGGGGGGATCGAAATGTTAATTCAAAGATGAGAATTGTATTACAATAAAGGGTAACTATATTGAAAAGTGAACTATAGTTTTTGTCTTTATCATACCTATAGAATGGTTAGGCCGGAAACTTATGGACCTACCCTCGTACACATCTGAATTCAATATTATAAAATCGGGTACGAAATAAATTTTATAATCTATGAGGTAGTATAAAAAGCATACTCTCTACAGCAAAGTCAAGTGAGGAGATTCGCCCTCGGGCTTTAAACGCCTATGAAATAAGTATATTAAGAAAAGGAAACGAGTCGTGACATCTTATTGATAAGAGTCGCCGGGTATGAGGGAAACAAAATTGTTACGTCTCTGCACATTTTGTGCTGAGTTCGGAAGTGGAGGTGAGAATAAATAACTTATTAATTTGTCCTTTATTTATTGATACACAATAAGATGTTCCTAATAATAGAGAAACAGGAAATATTTATAGTTTCTGTTCAATTACAAACCAACGCTGGAAAGTTAGTCTGTTTAGACGAAAAAGATAGCACTACCCACTTGGAGCTCGGTGGAATCGGGACATGTTATTTAGGTTTATTCTGCGCTTTATAGGGGTATTTCGAATAATTTATTTCTTCTTATGGAATGTAAACTTTCATAGAAAAGTGCCAGTTAAGTAACGTTAATGTTATAGGCTAGGTAATTCTGTCATTCTAGATAGACAAACGATTTTTCTCACACAATTGAAAACAGTTATTTACCATGAATGTATTATTTATTTGAAACATGACGTCTTTCTTTGTTAAGACTGTTACTGTGTGAAACGTGGCTTACATCTGCATGACTTATCTATCATTAATGGTTTGCAATATTTTAATGGAAATGTTGGAAAATGTGGAAAGTTTTGAATATTTGGCAGTTAGTCACGAACGACGGAAAAATAGACCAGGAAGTTAATAATAAAGAAAGCAACAAATGTACAATACAATAGTAGGCAAAAGGGAAATTCGTTTGAAAACCAAAATTAGAGTGTATTAACCAATATATGAAGCAATCTAAGCAGATATTCTGGTAGATTGAAGCAGCTCAGATGAAATATTTAAGAAAAGCAGTTGGAAATTCTAGAACAGATCTAGCAGGAAATAGAATAACGAGGGAGAATTGAAATGAGGAAAACATAATTACTACAAAGAAAATAAAGCTAACATTAATGATTTAAGTTCCGTTACTATTTGCGTACCGGATGGCCGAGATCGTTATGGCGCGGACTCGTGAGCGGGAGGTCTGGGGTTCGAATCTCGCCAGGACAGTCCTCCCTGACTGGGATTTTTTCCAGGTTTTCCTCAGTCCTCACAAATGGCAAATGCCGGGGAGGTACCCTAATTTTGGGCCTGGAACGTTTCATTCCTTACAAAAATCCTCTCCCAATATATCATTTCATCCCATATATCATCTGTGTCCACCGCCTGTGTTGCCTCAGTACTAAAAATGGGCGTTAAACATTATTAAAAAAAGCTGTTTGCGTCAACAAAGCACGCCTTTTTAAGAACAAGGACTATGTTAGTATGCACTGTTTCCATTTCATGTCAAAATTAGCATATATTTCCATTATCCATTCTGCATGCACAGGTTGAGATATGGAATGAAGTGAGGCGGCTCAATGGTGAGAAGAAATTAGAATTCCTATTTCAGCGTACTACTTATTAGTGTTTTTGATTTTTGCATTACTTTAAGTGGTCTTTTTGCTTGACACTTATCGCTATCCAACTTTATTTGTTAATCATCAGACATATAGCAACAATTTAAAAAGAACAAAAGAGATTATATCTGCTCCCAGGGCACGTCAGATAGATATTCACGTATATGATTTAATATAATAATTATAAGTTTCTTTTGGTCTATAAAGTATTCTCCATGCGTTCATCCGAACCTCCCACTTCAACTATATAATGACAGCTTACTTGGAAACGTTATTGAATAATTATAAATTGCATTGAACTAAATTAATATGTCCGTTAATTCATATCCTATCTCCTTGATACCGCTCAAGGGAAGGGGGCATTCGTACTTATGTCCCACGCTCTAAAGAGAGTTTGAATAAGACGCTGGTAATATCACGAAGGAAAATGTTGGAGAATTCTTCCTGTGTACTTCAAGTTGCGTAAACAAGTTCGACACTGAAAGAAAAGATGCAGGGGTATGGAGCATGCGCTCACGACTCCTCTCCTGACACACCCTTCTTTAGTGGAAGGCATTTCACAATGTCCCTGTAGGAGCTCTTTAAGAAGCTCCTTTCTGTTCCGTCCAGCATAATGAACTCCGCTGAAAGCTCGTCGTAACTATGTTAGATTGTCAGTTGGCAGAATAATAGGCCTCCCACACCCTTGTCCGGATGCAAAGAGAATGGATGACAGAGCCATTGTAACGCAAGGGCACAGATGTGCAGCACAGAACAAGTAATTGTCGACTGAACAGGACACTACTGATAGCAATGGAAGACTGCTTATCTACCAATCCATTAGCTCGATTTATTTCAACCGAAACTCACCTTTCAAGTATCTTTTACCTTTCATCAAGCTAAATGATGTAAATTAATTGTGGGCAGCTCATTAAACAAAGACAACGATGAATCATAGAACAGGCTGACGATATATTTGCGAGAGGCCAAGTAAATTAATTCACAAGCGACTTTCTTTAGGTGATATTTTTATTTCAAAGAAATTAGTCTCAAAAGAAATTGTGATAATTGAGTTAAAAGAATAGTATACCCCAAAATTTTTAATTTTTTTTTTAAGAATTGCCACTCTTGGTGCCACTAATGATGAACCCTCAAATCAACATATTAAATGATACAATTCTGTCAAGCAAGAACAATTCTCATAAATAATGTTTTCAAGGGCGCACTACAACTTGAAGCAGTTATCTATAGCTTCGCTATTATTATTATTATTATTATTATTATTATTATTATTATTATTATTATTATTATTATTATTATTATTATCATCATCATCATCATCATCATCATTGTTATTATTATAACTGACATATCGCTCCGATTATTATTATTATTATTATTATTATTATTATTATTATTATTATTATATTGATACAATATGTAGCAATCATGAGTAATATATATTCAGCAATTTATATTCCTGTTAATACGTTGTATAGCTGAAAATTCTTGTAAGAGGAAACATTGTCTCACCATAAAGTAAAAACACTTCGAAAAATGTGAAAGTCAGGTCTTTTGTAGAGGCGAGGATACAGCCTTTTGTTTTCCGTCCTTTTAAAAGAGATGTTTGTGTAGAACAAATCTATCGTTTCCTTTTACTTACGTAAGCGGAGTAGTTTAAAACACACTAGAAGGTCCTTTAACAGCTGAAGTGGCAGTTCGAGTTCAAAGCCACGTATCACAGGAGAGGTTTTTAAATCCCCAGTAAAGAACGAATCTGGTAAACTTGAATTTAGCCAGTGACAGAGCTTAATTTAAAATTGTGAAGTTCGACGCGATGCTCTCGCAGATTTCGCGCGGCTTGTGCGTCCCAACGATGTATGTTTGAATTCTGTATATAAAGGCACGCTTGGCTGCCGAGTTTCATTCTCTTCGCATTCAACTTCCCAGCTTCACTGGACTCTCGATTTTCAACTCTCGACTCTCAAGTCACTCGTGTTCTCCTCGCTTCGATTCTAGTCAGATTTTCAGATTTGGTCAATTTTTCATCCGTCGCTCAGCTGCATTCTACGTTTTATTCCGCGTATTCAGGCAACCGTAGAGACGAAGCTTATCTACATAGCAATTCGCTATTAAGTCTGCGGTTTAGTAAATATAATTCATCAGGACAAACAGTCCGTCAAGTAAGCATCGCGGAATAATTACATGGATCGCGTTTATTCTACCAACGGCAGAGCACTTAGGTTCACCAGAAAGTGTCGTTCAATACATCCTCATCGAACGTTACATCGAGACGTCGGTATCTCTTCATAAGTTTATAAAACCAGCGGAAACTCCCTGAGTTTTTGTTACTTCTTTTTGGGAAGGAAGTAGCAAATCAACACCATCTACGAATCAACATCAACAGCCGAGGCAAACGACCTCCAATGTGGGACCTCCTGCAACTGAGCCAATTGTCATCGCCCCCGCCAAATACAGTCCCAAATTTTAGGTTCTTTTCTTCTCAAAGAAACATTTTATCAGTTTGCTTCAAAACGCACTACTGAATTGAACAAAATCTTTTATAGCCGCCTCTGTTTGCAACTACTAACCCGGAGGTTTTAGGTTGAACCCAGGTCAGGTCAAGTTGACTGGTTAAGGCTTTTATTCCGGAAATTTTCCTTACTCTGAGAAGGAAGTGTCAGGTGGGCGCCAAGGACTCCAAGTTCATTTGCGCGAACATTCATTCAGTTCATTCATGCCTACAGACTTACACTTATAATATTCAGTCCACAAACTACAGACCAGTGCGGTCAAAGCGACAACAAACGAAATACTCCTCCGAAAACAGTAAAAAAATACCATTTCTCAAACAAGTAGAGGTTTAAGACTGCTTTGTAGAAAATTTAATATTTCCTCAAGCTAAGGATCAACGCTTAGAAAGACTTCAGCGATTATGTGCTTGCGTCAGAATTAATGTGTCCTCCGAGGGCAGACTTTTCGGCTTCTTCAATTAGAACATATAATTCATTTAAACCAATTCGTTCAAAACGTAATAGAATACTATGTCACGTACATATACCATTAGCACTAATGAGTATAGAATAATAACACAAACATATATACACGATCAAAACCGTCTTCAAAGTCAGGAAAAATTAGAAACATGCCTTCTTGACAGAAAGTCCCTTGCAGACTGGAAGCAAGTAGTATTAGACAGGTGTAGTTTTATTCGTTTTCACAGCGGTAGATGTAATTAATAATATTGTGAGAGTGTGAAGCAGTTGACCTCCTTGCGGTGTACCATGGACTGTGTAAGGTGAGGAGAGTCTGTGGACGCAAAAGCTCAATCCGGTTGCATGGTCTTACGCAGAATGCGGCCTACTTGCGGACTTGCACGAACCGGCTCCTTATGAGCAGAATTTCGGAAGGGAATTTGAGCGATATTTAAACCTGATTTTCTTTTGATAAGTTAGGCACATAATCGTACTAATTATCCCAACAATGCAAGGCATTCTAAGTGCCGATTTCAGGATAGACATATTTCCCTAGCTAGTTTCCCAATATTTAAAAATGGAAAATTATCCTTTGGATAAATTTTATTGAAGAAATCGAATAAACTCTTAGCTCAGTCGAACATACAAGAATTTTACACGCTCTGGCAGCACAAGGAATAGAGGCAAAGTACATTCGTATCCTACACAAAATCTACAGTCAAAGTTGTACGAAAGTAAAAACAGAAGAAGTAGGACAACCGTTCCGACTAGAAAGAGGAGTTGCCAAGGCGACCCAATATTTCCCAAACTCTTCACTTGTGTAATGGAGCATAATAATTTCGGAATCAACATAAACGGCAGTCGACTAACAAATCTAATATTAGCCGACGATGTGGTCTTGTTCACCAAAACACCGAAAGCACTACAAACTATGCTGGAACAATTATGTGAATATAGCAAATATGCAGGGCTGTCATAAACAAACTGAAGACACAGTTAATTTCAAACGGACCTGAACTTCTAATAAAAATGGAAGATGGAACAGTTCTTACATATGTGAGTGCATATATACGTATATACCAACAGATTTCCTTCCATGATAAAATTGAAAAAAAAGTACAAAGAAAGGTGTCATTAACGTGGAGAGCATTCTGGGCCCTTAAGTTTGTATTATTAGACCAAATACTAAAAGAAAATCAGATTCCAGACGCTCGAACCTGTATATACCATGTATTACCATATGGGTGCCAGACATGGTCACTAACATAAAAACAAAACAAAATTCAAATATGCCAAAGAAAAATGTAATGGAAGATCCTGGGAATAACTTTGAAGGACCAAATATCTATAGTATTAGTTAACCAATTATCTTAGACAACAGACATCACATAAATAGTTACCAGAAGCAAATGGCAATGGGGCGGTCACGTCGCAAGAATGCAGGACAATAGATGGACCTACAAGATCTCCATGTGGGACTCCCGGATAGGAAAAAGGACACAAGGCAAACCAGAAGAAGATGGACAGACCTCTTCAAGGAACAGTAGCAAGAGAAAAATGGAAATCTCTCGAGAAGCAACTAGTACAGTGAGAAATGGAGTAACCAAAGAACAAATTAGTCATTTAGTGTCTTAAACAGCATACGAACAACTAGCGTTGAATAGCTCACCACATTAGGAAAAAGAAGCTTGCCCTACTTGTTAGGAGACCTTTGCTCTTAAGGGACAAAATAGAATATATTTATCTTAATATTTATCTTTAACAAAACGAGTTCCTACATAATAATTATAGAAACAATGCAAACTCTAAAGTTTCTAACTAAACCAAGCCGTATCTCATGCCTGATTACTAAGTCTCCAAGTTTTGTTGCTTCGGTATGCACAAAACTATATAAACAAAGAATTTCTTTAATACCCAGTACATTTCAATGCAGTTTTGTTTTTATATCTAGAATTTATAATAAAATATATAAGTGAGAATAATTCAAAATTTTCTCCAATTCGAATACTATAAGGTCCTTGTATCCCTCGAATCTCCCATATCCTTCATAAAAGTATAATATGAAAAAATACCCACATTTATAAACAAGATACAAATGAAACATAGTAAATGAATTAGACAGATAAAAAACGTGAATCTTAAGGTTGATTTTCATAACATAATTTGATAAAAATATATTTGTGTAAGAGTTCATATTTTTCACATTTTTCTTTAATAATAAATAGTTATAAAACATTTTAAGGGAGAATTATTTTAAGAGTTAATGTAGAAGCACAAAAATTAATAAAAATCAAAATGAATTATTTTAATAATTAATAAGAACACTAAAATAGAAACTATTTTAGGGCATTATATAAACATTAGAAATCCTTGATGACAACTTTTATTTAAAGTACAGCATTCGAACTCGCTCTGCGCCTAGGCTATATTTTTTAATCTGATATGTTAGTCTTTATAATATTACAATCAATGGTGATGTGATTAAGCAAAGGTGGTATTTTTGTATTTGATGATGTCCGCAGATGGCGGAAGTAAATGTTTCTTCTTCAGGAAAGACTATAACTGTACTCACTGCCGGTAGATGGTGTTATCAATTAAGAATAACAATTGCACTCGTTCAGTTGGCGATTTTTGAGTTTGTTCTGATGACTGCATATCACTATCATCTGTTTGTAAAATATTAATATTAGAATTATCAATTAATTTAGCTTGATCAAGGTTTCCTTTGCTCTAAAACACACTTCCAGTATCCAAAGATTACATTTTTTTTCGCTCTCAATAGACGATAGTGCCTTTTTAGAGTTGTGAACTATTCATTTGGAATATTCTGGTACCTCAAATCAATTTATAATTTCGTACAGTAATGAACTGCTTCTGAAATTATTTGGCTGGAGTTGTCCATGCAGTTGAATTGAATACATCAAGGATTTTAATCACTTCTACTTTATTACATAGTGTTTAATGCCCGTTTTTACTGCTCAAACACCAAAAAGAGTTGGGAAATGATTTTTTTCAGACCTAAGTTTAGGGTGCCTCCCCACCATTTGTCATTTATGAGGAAAACTTGAATTAAACTAGTTAGGAAACACGGTACAAATGAATCGTACCCCATACCTACAGTTCACGAATCCGTGCCTCGGCTACTCGTGGTGGTCCCTTCTATAGTCGGCCACTGTCGAGCACTATGATGGTTAGGTTAGGTTATATTCCAAAGAAAGAAAACATTAACATCGCTGCTATCACTGTGAGAAAGGATCATGGAATAACATGAACACTTTAAGAAATTCTGCCGTCTTAAAACTGCAGTCTGAAGTAAATAATAGAGCATGACCAGTGAGCAAGTGGCGCTGAGAACTGCATTTAGTTCAGTTAACCATCTTTGATAACTAATGAAAAAGTATGAACCAGGTATGACAAGTGGTTAAAGCTGTCATTCTCAATCTGCAACATATTAGACTCTCATGAAACGCAAAACTTTTTCTAAGAGATTCCATTCTATAATAGCGGCAATTATACTTTATATTGCACATGCTGTATGTGAAACTTCTTCAAAGGAAAAGTAAACATAATTGCTAATACTCAAAAGTTTTCGTCAAAATGAGGTAATTGTCAGATGTTGTTTTCCACATGTTAACCAGGTTTTTTTTCTAAAGGTTTCTCAACTTTTTTCTTTCCTATACATCTCTGAAATTACATTTTGGTATCATACACACACATTCCGAATAAACTTTATTTTGAATGTGACGCATGGTATAAGTTATTGTTATAGGTAACAACTGTGATGCCCTGCCTGCAGTAGTCACAAATAAATGCTTCGTTTACGGTAGAATATGAGGGGGATGCTTCCCCATACACACCGTCCAAGCGCTGTTTAATTTCATTTGGAGTAAGTGCTTCTTTTGTGAAGAACTTAATAACAGCTCGAAACTCCATTTTGAACATGTCACAATCTTCTACACTTAGCCTCCTTTATGCAACTATATCTGAACAACTGAAAACAGTTACACCAGCAATTATTTACTTAGCATATAAGGTACCAGATAAGGATTTTGTGAAGGCGAGGCTGGAAACATATGGACCTACCTCGTAGTTCCCTTCCAAATTTATATTGAAACGTAATTGGATTAACTGGAACTAAAAGACAAGGTCAAAGGATACTGCGCTTAACTGTAAGCAAATAGCTTATTAAACCCAAATCAAATAACACTGAACTTGTGGCAACAATTCTACTTTACTAGAGGTCCGATATGAAAACCAAAAGCTGCCTAATTTAAATAATATATTATTGGAAAGTTCCAATTAGTTTTTGTCAATTTTTGTATACATGCGCGAACAATGTAATAAGTTTCAAATTGCCTGACCCTATTCGTCTATCCCCCTCAAATAACTTCTGAACAAATGAGGCTGCTTTTACGAAATCTGCCTACATTCTAAAACGAATTAAAAGTTTAGATTCTAAACAGCAGTAATCTAAATATTCAACCAGCATTAAGTGTCTTTGCGCAGATTTTCACAATATTTTGACTGGAATCCTGTTAATAGATTAAGTTACCTATTATGTATATTTATACTAAATAGGAATGCAAAATACTTAAAGAGTAAAGTATGCTTTAATCAACATCATGACTTTCAAAAAGAATGGAAAGCACTTTCAATATTAAGAGAGTGTGATTACAGTATAATTTGATTCTCCAAAGCTACGCTGTATATTAAAACCAAATTTTATGTGATTGCTACTTGAAGCTCATTCTCTTCAATAAGCAAGATAAGGAACAGTTAGGTTTCTATATTTTTGTGCAAGAGTGACCTAAATCCTACTATATATATATTTAGATATGCAGTAAATTATCTGGCATACTTAACTATTTTAACCTAAAAATATTGATTTTTTTCTATAAACTATTATAGTGATTTTGACACATTGAAATATTTTTTTAAAATTTAAAGCTTAACACTTTAGAAAAAAAATGTTTTCGTAAAATTAAAAATGCAACAAAGTTTTATTGCGATTTGTTTTTAAATTAATCATTTTAAATATAGCAATACCATTTATACTTTAAAACATAGAACTGCAGTAATAAAATTTACAGTAAAACTGTACTGTGCTGCAAAAATGAAACCATTACACATATAACAGCTTATGGGGTTTTTCTTTTCCCCCAAGGCAAAAACAAGTGAAGGTGATGAAAGTATATATTGAATCTTGACCATAACATAATACTGGAAGCAATCTAAACAAGCCATGAGGGGGAAAAGGGTGGGAGAGAAGAAAATTAAGTAAAATTCTGATTGAAGCTACTTTTTTTTTAGTAATTACGTTAAAATACGATAAAAAATAGTAAAATGAATTATGTTGAGGAAAATCATATTATCAAGTTATAAACCTATACTAAACAGTATATATTCTTGTTTTCTTTCACTGTTTCTCTCCTTTTATTCAAGTATAAGGTTGAGATTAACCCTGCTCCGGTGTCTTATTTCTTCATCGGTCTTCCTATTGAGATAATGCTGAACATAGCAGTTCATGTGGTTTTCTAAGTTTTCACATATAAATTTTATCGATTATATTTTCGTTTATCTCAAAGGGTATAGCGTAAAGTTACCTCTTAAAAATTTCATTTTTGTCGCCTAAATTCTTGAATTATATTTCTCCGTATTTGTTTTCATACAGTATATAGTATTGAAGAACTTTATTGGATTTTATATGTGTATGTTGTTTTTTAAAATTTTATGTATTCCTGAAATTGTTTAATTTTTCATCAAAGTCTATATTCCTTTCATATGATACACAGCAGCATAAGACCGCCACGGGTGGCCGAGGTTGTTAAGGCGTGGACTCGTGAGAGGGAGGTCTGGGGTTCGAATCCTATCAGGGCCGTCCTCTCTGATTGAGATTTTTCCCAGGTTTTCCTAGTCCTCATAAATGGCAAATGCCAGGAGGTACTCTAAATTTGGTCCTGAAACCAAGTTCCTTAAAAAATTATTTCCCAATATATCATTTCATCTGATATATTATCAGTGTTCATCGCCTGTGGTACCCCAGTAGTAAAAAGTGGCATTAAATACCATTAAATAACATAAATATTTAAAATATTCGACTTACTCAATGTACTTTTTTCCTGTCTATTTTCGTTCTTATTTACAGCTAACTGATAAGAATAGAGTCAATGACTACTTAACTTCTATAGATCATAAGGGCCATCCTCAAGCAGTACATCTAAAGTGCAGAAGTTAGGTCATAAAATTATAGGACAAATCATACAATAGAAAGAGAGAAAAAGAGTAAAAAATCTAACCACATACATACTGGCCAGTATCCGGAGGGCTGAAAATCCTCATTGCCGCTGTTGCTGGTAGTTAAGTGCTCTTGTGCCCGAGCGGCTAGCCAGATCCGAGCGACAGCGGAGAGAGCCGAAGTGGCACAGCTATTAGCTAGATAATAACTCTTCAAGATTAACGGTGCAATAGCTCAGGCGGTTAGAGCATCAGGTTACACATATGAATATCGAATAGTGGGCTCGAATACTACAATCCCATGCTTTTTTTCCCCTGCCGGAGTTAAACAAAATTTGCCGCAATTACAATGATTTACTCTCTAAACCACCGGGTGCACCTGTTTCTAGCATTTGCCCGAGGTTACCCGACGATTAGGTAAGTGTATACATAATATAAGAGAAAAATAAAAATAAAGTAACACTATTAACAATGTAACAAATTAACAGTAATTATAATAGCCAATGGATTACGTTAGTGTGTGTATATATGAATTAGTTGCGAATTGGAATAAGAACACATTTCCCACCATTACAATATATACCCGCCTAATAATGCCCTCATTACAGTGATTTACCCGTCTCTATCCATTTATATTTACAAAGTAAACTGTGTGGATAGGTTCGGCTCTCTCTGCTGTCGCTCGAGTCTGGCTAGCTGCTCAGGCACAAGAGCACTTAGCACTAGCAGCAGCAGCAGCAGCAGCAGCAGCACTTGAGTGTTTTCAGCCCAGCGGGTAACGTAAAGCCACACTCATACTGTATAGTAAATAAAAATTAAATAAAAGTAAAAGTAGTACATAAAATAATATGGTTGGTTGGAAAGAAATAGCCATGGTCATGCAATGTTCATTTAAAACGCCTTCTCCTTAATATTGTCTTACTTCAGTAACAGGGGCGCTGGGTAATTGATGTTGTTTCGCCGCCATGGCATCTGAGAATTTGAGCCCTGCTGGCAGGCAGGAAAGACAGTGATATTGGTTGTCCTCCGGGGGCGGCACATTGAGCAAGGTAGGACGCTGAGGTCGGTACTGATGCCGCGGATCGCCAATCGGTTCTCCCATGGAGAAGGGCGATAGTTGCGTCTGCGACCCTCTGCCAGCCACGTTCAGGCTGCTGGCCGAATATGATGTTGGTATCGGTTGCCGGACTCCTGATGTGCTTGGCACGGGCGTCGGACTGGGAGACCGACGAAGATAAACGTGGAGCATACCGCAACCAGGCTTTTGGTGAACAGACTGTGTGGAATTCAGTTACATAAAAATATACCTTTTATATGAAGAAAGACTTTTCTCTAAGAATCTTTGGTATCTCCCATTGAGAAAAATAAGTGTAATAGCCTATGTCACAAGCTCGGATTGAATTAAACAAAGAAAAATAATAATAAATAAAAATTGGTGATACATTTAAAACGTAGGAAAGACTGATGTTGTGGGATAATGTGTAGTTACCCTTCTCTAGCATTCCAAAGTATAATTAAACAAATTTACAGAACTCTTATTTGGGCACTTAGACGACTCAATCTTAATAATAGTCAAAAGGCCAAGCAAGTGGAAGAAACAAGAACCAAAATACAGAGGGTGTCAAAAAAATGTATACACACTTCAAGCAAATAAAAAACTGCGTTAACATAACAAAACTGAATTCACACAAACAAAAAAATGATGAGCACTAATCATTTTAGACTTTTAGTTACAAAGTTGCTCAAAATGCCCACCATCGTCGTCGATACACTTCTGAGTACGTTGAACTACTTATTGATTATTAAAGTGTCCTCAGCAATTGCAGCACATGCCGTTTTAATTTCTTCCCGAAGTGCTGACAGTGTAGCTGATTTTCTACGGTATACAACATCCTTGGGAGTTCCCCATAGGTAGAAGTCAAACGGAGTTAGATCCGGAGAACGCGGTGGAAACTCAATCGGACCTCTTCGTTCTATCCAGTGCCTTGGATACTTCAAAATTGCCTTTCGCTGTTCAAACGATAATCTTGGCGCCATTTTGTTGTAGCAACGCTAGCATAATGTAACGTGAGTCACATCTGTTTACGGAACATCATACGATAATATTGGCTTCATTTGTTCACTGTTGTTTTACCTGTTACGTAACAACGCTATCATAATGTATGTGAGTCACATCTGTTTACATAACATCATACTACACATTACTGTTGTTTTTCGGTCCAATTTTTAAATATATTAAATAGACATCTACTGTGAAAGTGTGCATATATATATTTTTGGCACCCTCGGTATGAAGCACAGTTTTGCTTTTCACTCAATGCAAGAAAATTAAGCGATACGATTACAGTTTTCCTATTCTTGTACCTAATAAGGTCTTAACAAAACTTCGGCATACAATTCGATTTTTAAAATTGGGACGAAGAAGTTTTCTATGCCTTTTTCGGTGTTTTTGTGAACCAAGAAATTGAATATGGAAAATAATATATATCACGAAAAATTTATTTCCCCAAAGAACAAATTTCTAGATCAGAATTCTTTTGAAAAACGAAATTTTAAGCATTAAAAACAAATCATAAAAACGTAATGTATATCTAATTTAGAATATCTAAGCAAGAAGCTACAGAAGTATATATTTCAAGGAATTCCTACGGTAAAAGCTCTGAATTACGAACAGATACAAACGAGCGGTCTTCTGCTAATACCTACAGCAATGACCCATTCAAATAAATATTATGAATTGCTAATGTGTTAAAACACGCAGTTTAACTACTCAAAACTACCCCGTTGATGCAGGGAAGCAGAATTTAGCCTTTAATTTACAAGAAATTACGCTAATTGTCCTTCTTTTTCTGCAAGGAAAACACTCAACACAAATATACACACACACTGATTACTATTTCTCTGCTTCCTATGACTCCTGCACTGTCAGGACGTAAGCGTCGTACTGACAGATACTGACTCGTGTTAAAGCATAAGTACATGGAACGCGAGGCTACTGTAACCGCAGTTCCCCTTCCTAATATATATATAAAAAATGTTGGGGACAATTCCAACTTCCTCAGCTCTGACATTTTTCAGCTTAGTAAAATCCTGTTGACATTTTGAAAAGTTCGTTTCTGTGACATTTCTGCGACCTTTAGCAAAATGCGGTAAATCAGCCCTTTATATTATCTGATTTCCATCAAACTTTCATATACATAAAAGGTAATAATCCCTTAGGTTAAGAAGAATGTGCCAAGTATGGTTTAATGCTCTATTACGTGGACATGCATATTTACTAATGCAATTACAGTAGTTGTTTATTTCTTTGCTTATCCTACACCACCCACTGAGAAAGCATTTATATGGGAAACAACTGCCGCTCACGCTTTTGTTTATTTATTAACGACTCTAGCAAGTGCAGTATTTAAAAACAATGACGTGTTGTCCTTTGTTTACTTCATTTTTTATGTGTACGTACCTATATGTAAAAAGCCCGTAATGTGATTTACACATAAGATGCAAAGGGCGTTCTTAAAAGTTCTCGGTGTTGATTTTTATATCTTTTAACATAGTCATCTTGTAAATAAATGCATTTAGCCAACTACTTCCCAACTTTTTAATAAAATAAGATTCGGCTATGAAAAATCAGCGCCTATCGTAGCTTTAACCTCATCATTTGAAGTGAATCTTCGTCCACCTAGCCATTTCTTCAGGTTTGGGAACAAAAAGTAATTACTGGGAGCCAAATCCGGATGTGGAAGCACTTGGAAGCGAAGGTCATGCAGTTTTGCAGCCACAATCGCGATGAAAGAGAACTTTCTTTTTCGCAAGGTGTGGACGTGTAGCCTGAATAGCATCCTTCAGTTGGTCCAGCAGTGAAGCGTAATACTCCCCCGCGATGGTTTTGCCCTTCTGGAGATAGTCCACAAGAATCCATGAAAACCAAAGCCATGACTTTTTCTACAGATGGAACCATTTTTGCTTTCTTTGGTGCACTTTCACCTGTTGCAACCCACTGTTTGGACAGCTCCTTCAGCTCTGGCGTATAGTGATGAATCCATTTTTCATCTACTAATGTGAAACGCGGGAGAAAATCACTGGAATTGCGTTTAAAAAAGTCTAAACACTTTAGGAAAATGTTTATTCGAATTCGTTTTTGTTCTAGTGTTAAACGTGCCACCCATGGAGAGGAAATCTTTCACATACCCGAAGGTTAGTGTCAAATGTAGTGGACAGGGTCTATTGAGGTCTTTACAATATCACGATATTGTGAATGTTTATCACAATCTTGTCGGTCGTAGTTTTGGGACACCCTGAGCGCTCATCACATTGAATGCATGTACGACACGATTAAATTCAACAGTCTGCTTTTCAACCGTTGAAAATGAAGAATCCTACAATATGGAATCTAACTCCTTTTGTATTTCTGTTAGGGCTAAACTCTTCAGAACGAAATATCACAGCTCGTATTTTAGTTTTATTCATTTTGTGAAAAATGTTAACACTAGTTTGTGTACACGATCGTCATAAAACAAGTCACTACACTTGTGTGTCTGAAGCTTTACAGCGCGCCAAACTACTATCATAGTAATTTGGCCATCTTCACGATATCTCTGAGCAGGCCGAGAACTTTTAGAACACCCCTAGTGTAACTATTTCAAAATCGGATTCAAAAGAAATATTTTGAGATCAAAGCTGGGACATAACTACGAATTTTCGCTAGTCATGTTGGTTCTCTAACCCTTTGAGTTACCGTGCCCTACCCAGCCACAATCGCGAACTTCTCCCTTCCCTTCTGTGTCAATATATTCTGGAGATCTCGAATATATTATGACTGCCACGGATGGCCGAGGTCGTTAAGGTGGGGACTCGTGAGCGGGAGATCTGGGGTTCGAATCCAGCCAGGACCGTTCTCACTGACTGAGGTTTATTTCCAGGTTTTCCTCAGTCCTCATAACTGGCGAATGCCGGAGAGGCACCCTAAACTTAGGCCTGGAACGTTTCCTTCCTTAAAAAAAAATTCTTTCTCAATATATCATTTCATCTCATGTATCATCAATGTTCACCGCCTGTGGTGTCTCTGTAGTAAAAACGGGCGTTAAACACCATTCAAAAAAATTATCTGGCTACATTTATTTTATCCCCTAGGGGCAACTAGAAAATAATATATGTAATTATTAGAGATGGGTCGATATAAAAGTTTCTCAATATTCAATATCTATATCTGCATGTTTGGTTTCGATAGTTCATGTTTTTTTTATCAAATAAAATATAATTTCCTATTTTATTACTTAAAGTTATATATCAAACAAAGAGATCTTAATTTTCTCACTCACTGAGCTTATTTTTAATAATAAGTCATCTTAAGAATTATTGATAGTGTTTTAAGATATTCCAGCTCGCTCTCTTTATAAATGCAAACTTATCACCGTCTTTTGTCACTTCTGGCTGAAAATAGCAGCTTGTTAGTAGCGACCATGCTGAAGTAATATTGTTAGCTTAATTGGCTTGTGATTTAGACAGATAATGTGATGTGTTAGCAAAAGTATATTTTATTATTGATCACTGAGAACTGAGATTATTTTATAGGCGGAGCGTGGTTTTTTCCATATCCGCGAACGATGAAAGACGTGCTATAAATTAATTCAAGAGTTATTAAAAATATTTATTTCAAACTTCAATTATTGCCCTGTAAAAGATCGAGCTCATGTACAGGAGTATCGAGATATTTGTAGTATCGGATCTTTAATATATATAGGGTGCCAAAATGTATACACACTTTCACAATGGATATATATTTAATATATTTCGAAGTTGACCAATAAACAACAGTAATGTGTAGTAATGTATTCTGTAAACAGATGTGACTCAAATTATGATAGCGTTGCTACGTGACAGGTAAATCAACAATGAACAAATGCAGCCAAGGTTATCGTATGATATTCTGTAAACAGATGTCACTCAAATTATGATAGCGTTGCTTCGTGACAGGTAGATCAACAATGAACAAATGCAGCCAAGGTTATCGTATGATATTCTGTAAACAGATGTCACTCAAATTATGATAGCGTTGCTTCGTGACAGGTAGATCAACAATGAACAAACGGAAGTCGAGATTATCGTAAATCAATAATGAACAAATGAAGTCAAGATTATCGTATGTTCTGTAAACAGACGTGATTTACATTATATTATACTAGCATTGCTTCAACAAAATGTAGCCCAGATTATCTTTTCAACAGCAGAAAGCAATTTTTAAGTGATATTAGAAAACCGAAAATGTTGTTAAAGTTCTAAGACGTAAGTGCAGAACAGAACCGCCAAAGGGAGTACCAACTGCACGCTTTCGAGACAAATTTGAGACTCGTGGTACCGTATGCGATGTTCACAAGGCAGATCTGGGAGACCTCGTACAGCAACAAGCCCCGCGCAATGGATCCAAGGCACTGGATAGGACGAAGATGATTACAAACTTTAAAGATCAGATCTTTATAACTTAACGGTTATGAAAATGGACAACCTTTTGTTTTAAGACATGTTATCGTTTGTGTAGTCCCCAATTGGCAGAAGAAAATGCATTTTAGCACAATAGTTTCAAAAAAGTTACACTTCTTGACACTTACACTTGAAGCTTTCATTAAGTCATAAACTCATAACCAGTACCTGAAATGTTGCCTAACAGTTTATACTGCAAGTAAAAATGTGCTCCTATTTATATCTCTCTTTTTGATGCAAAGGAAACACACATATAGCTTTTCCCGCTTGCCACAGATGTGTATGGACACACTGAAAGTGCATTAAATCATAGCACAGTACAGCGTTAGTTATCCAAAAGTGAATTCATCAAAACGTAAATTAATTATCCGAATCCAACCTCAAAAACTTTCGGGAAGGAAAATAAATGTATACGTGTTTATAGTTGGATGATTATGATAGCATGTAGAACAACAGTACTGTATTTTATTACAAATATTAAATATGTGCGATGGGACATCCAGATTTGATCCCGTACTATAAATTAAGATAAATATTTAATCCATTTAATCAATTAATTTACATAGATTAATATCTCATGATGCAATTGCGTGAAATGATGTAGATTATTCAGGAATCGGAAATCTTGGCTGGAAGATGAAAACTTTCATGTAACAAAAGTGACTTTCTGGTGCCATAAGTAAGGTCATATACTCAATAGCTAGGGGACCTTAATTTCCATCAAAGTAAAATGTCCTTGAAAAAGAATGTGGTGAACGGCTTTCATCTTGGGCAACCGACCTTTAAGAGAGAGAGAGAAAGAAATTCTCACTCCCTCAAAAACGTTTCTAGCTAACATACAATATATCAAGACTAACCAATGAATTCTCGGAATTCAAAATGTCTTTTCGAGAAACTTCCAGTGGCAAGAGATTAAGCCAATAGGAAGGAAATTTGGTGACTCGTCTGCCATGTTTAAAAATTTGAATTCCCGTAGAAGACGCGTAGAAAGTCTAGTAAAAGTATTTTTGTAGACTTTTTCGTTCATTTCGGCTTGAGAGACGAAAGTTGACAGTTCGCTTTGGGAAGTGAGATAGGGCTATTCAATTTAGACAGAGAGAAATATAACTCGTGAAATGGAACGGTAAACTCTATTTATTTGGAAGATATTGATAATGTAAGTTTGAATATGCGATGCGAACGACTATAGGTATAGGGTCAGTAAATATTTAAAGCTCGCCATATCCTTGTTAATGGTAAGAAAGTTTCGTCGAAGGAAACGGAGCTTGAAATGAACAGTTTAATCAATGGTGAAACTTTAATTCGCAACTTCCACAGTATCTGCTCAGTTATCTTCAGTCGGTTTTGGTGGCCTAATGGTAACCATACTTGCCTTCTAAATCCAAGTTCGCGGGTTCAAACCCGGCCAGAATCGATGGATTTTTTCGGGCGTAAAAACCTTAAGTATGGCATCCTTCAGAAGGGAAGTAAAGTAAAAACCTCTAGCCTGAAAAAAGAGCCCTCTGAGCAAAATTTGTCGGCCGTTTCACGCCCTGAATTGAATAGGACGCTGATGACCTGAGATGTTAAAGAGCATCCGTAAATAAACAAATAAAAAAATCAGTGATCTTCCTATTCCTTTCTCCCCTGATAAAATTCCAGAAAAGCCTTACAGTAATTTCAGCCTCCCCGAGAGGACCGCGGCAGCAGGAGGGTTCAACGCGGACTTCTTTCACGGCAGCGATATACTACGTCAACAGTGAACATCATCATCCTTCATCAATCGGCCGCAAACTTGGCACCTCTTAATAAACCGCTGCAACTTTGGCTTCCCAACGTGGAGATGACATTTAAATGCAACCCTCCTAATAAACGCCCTCATGTGCCGTTTGGTACTTAAATGCATTTGGATAATTTATAATACTTGTACTGATATCTCACTACATCTGTATTATTACAGTAATGATTTCTAAATGATTATAATAATGACCTCTATCGCAGCTTAAGTGATATTTATGTACAGTGGCGGCTCATGTCCTCTGCAGAGAGCCAGGGCAACCCAAATGCCGCGGGGAAAGAACTCTTTTATCAAGACATATATTCCACCCTGATATTCTCTCATAACTGGGGCGTCAACGTATGTTTGTGCTATAAACTTCTGGTTAATATGAAACTCTTATAATTCAGCTGTTAAAGTACGTCTTAAACCTTCTGTAATAAATTAAGAAGCAGTAAAGAATTTTATGAATCTTTCAACTAATGTATCGTAATATCACAACAAATTGTGACATGCATGTAACATCAATCGTTTCGAGGGCCTACACAGAAATGAAATTTGCCCTTTCTATATTTTTTCTAATCTCATTCATATAGACAAGATACGTTTCTCACTTTACATGCTGTCATTCAAGAAGTTTTTTTCAAACTATATATAACACTTCTTAATTTCATGCCCTTTTCTGAGTAAGCGCCTATAGCTTTTGATTAATGAGGCCGGAATCGTTTCACTCCCAACTTAACAGTTAAACTTAAATGCGAAAATGGAGTCTTTGATAATACTTCCATAAAACTTCATTGTCACAAAACAAATACGCTTTTGGGTAACTTAATAGTTAACTTTGTAAAAATCAACGTTTCACTGACAAACAGTGAGGGAGTCACCTAATTTCAAACAAAGTGCGAAAACAACCCCTAGTCAGTTAAGCGCGGTGATAGCAACCCATCAACATCTGGTTCCTAAGAAAAGAGAGAATATCGAGCGCCGGCCGTGGTCCGTCTTCCTGCTGGCTCAAGAGAACGCAGAAATCAACAGGAGAAAGGCTAACCCATCTTGGAAGAACACAAATATAACACTGTAAATATTTACTGGTCCATGAAGGTAAAGTTTAAAGCGTAAACTTTTCCGGGCTGGCCCATGAATTCCCCTCTCTAACGGAGGACCCGCATGCTACCGCTACTACAGTAGACAGGAAATGCGCTTATTGCGTAAGATACAATTAAGAACTAATCGGATATACATCACTGTTTTCGTGTATTTTTTGTTTTAAAAGTTGACCAGTAGGAGAGAAAATAGTAAATAATTAGAGTCTTCCGGTAAGGGCAGCCCTTGGGCCCAAGAAGAAGCTTGTGAAAGGAGGGGCGAAACTCGCCAAACCAAAGCCTCTTCCCTTAAGGGAACATCACTTTTACAATATTTGTGAAGCACTCTCGATCCTATTGGTTTTATCGTATTTTAGTAATCGATTTAGCAGAAATTTCCATGTTAAAGGCATTAAGTCTTTACTTCCATAAGTCATTCAAAATTTAATTTTTAACTCCTAAGTGAAAAGAACAAGCAATGGCAAGCTCTTTATAAAACAAAGGCGAAATGTCCCATTGACAAAGTCATGAACGTTATTACCATAATTATTACCGCGGTAATTACCCATGGTTAATCACCAATTTACGAAACATTATTTTCCAGAAAGAAGTGTCCGCAACGTTGAGCAATGAATGTTAGTAGAACGTGATGTGGCTTTCACATGCAATTCATATATATTTGAAATGCTATGCTGATGTTGTCCACCCTGTTGCAGTTAAAACAGATCAATATGCCACCTACCCTCCAGCGTGTTTCCCCCCAACGTGAAGCAGGGAGCAGGCTCGGCTCAGCATTTCCACAAGTAGGCCTTTGCTTACTGTCAAGTGTAAAGATCCTCTCATATGTTTCCTAGATGAAAACAGAACTAAAAGTATATATATATATATATATGATAATGCTTTTAGTCTAACTCTTATTGATGCGTTACCTACACAATGCTGTGAAAGTTTACTCAGAGATAGAGAAATGGCAGCTATATTTTTATATAAAGCTCGTATACCACCTGGTTTAAATCTTACGTATTAATTTTTCTCTTCCCACACTCTCATTTCTAGTTTCATCTGTTTCCATGCATAACGTTACCTTCGATACTCAATATTTACTTTTATCACCTTCACTTGTCTAGCTTCCTGCCATTGAAGAACTCGCAGTAGTTCGAAATATAGCAATTTCAAGTTTGACTCTCTGTGTTTTATCTTTATCTACTTTTATTATTACTGTTGATTTATATATATATATATATATTTGATCAAATGGGCTACTAGCATGAAACCGGAAAATAATTACTAGCATGGTTATCACGAACACAAAACGCAATGGTTTAGGTTACAGATTTGAGATGATTTAATACTAGTTAAAGCTGTGAAACATGGAAAATAACAAAAATAAGATCTGCAAGTTTTTGTTAAAGTACTAAGAATATTCTGGCACAGATGAAAATCTGTGTTTAAATACCAAACAAAGAGCAATAGAACTGAAAACTCAGCAGAGGAAGTAGAGGTAACTGGATATACACCCAATGATGTAGCAATTGAATGAAAGTAGAGGTAAAACACGGGGACAGATGGAGCTGGTAATATAGAGTCAGCTGGAGAAGTTTTCTGAGAGTTCTATGTTCCATTTAGGAATGGTGGGAATGTTGATTGATTGATTGATTGATTGATTGATTGATTAGGTTACAGCGGGATATGTAAAAGTACATGATTAAAATGAATCTTGAGAAGTAATGTTGTGAAATTGACATGAATTGAGACATCTCTTCAGAACCTGCAACACCCTTGCCAGAGGGACTAGGGAAGCCCTATCTCGCCAATGTTAAATCAGTTAAGTTTATATTCCTACTGAAGCAACACCATTGGCACTGAAATTTATGTAGCTTCTTTTCACATATACCATTACGTTGTCTGCTAAACGAGATCATTCAGTATTTATTACTGCAATGGAACCTATAAAGTATATGTTTAGTGAAGAATGATTTAAAAGCAAGTGTTTAAGAAGCAATCTATGATTCACACTTTTCGGAAGAATACATTCCTTCCTTCCTTCCTTCCTTCCCTCCCTCCTTCCTTCCTTCCTTCCTTCCTTCCTCCCTCCCTCCCTCCCCCTCCCTCCCTCCCCCTCCCTCCCTCCCTTCCTTCCTTCCTTCCTTCCTTCCTCTCTATTTCTTTCTTTCCTTTCTTACTTTCTTTCTTTCTCTTTCTCTGTCTTCCTCTATCTTTTTCCCTCTTTCTCTCTCTCTCCCTTTCTTTCTCTTCACCCTTCGTTCCCTTCCCTTCCTTTCTCTCTCTTTCTCTTTTTCTTTCTTTCTTTCTTTCGTTTCTTTCTTTCTTTCTTTCTCTCTTTGTTTCTTTCTTCCTCCCTTCTTTCTTTCTTCATTTGTTCCTTCTTCCTTCCTTCCTTTCTTCCTTTCTTCCTTCCTTCCTTCCTCTCTATTTCTTTCCTTTCTTACTTACTTTCTTTCTTTCTTTCTTTCTCTTTCTTTCTTTCTTTCTTTCTTTCTTTCTCTTTCTTTCTTTCTTTCTTTCTCTTTCTTCCCCTCTTTCTCTGTCTTCCTCTATCTTTTTCCCTCTTTCTCTTTCTCTCTCTCTCCCTTTCTTTCTCTTCATCCTTCGTTCCCTTCCTTTCTCTCTCTTTCTCTTTTTCTTTCTTTCCTTCGTTTCTTTCTTTCTTTCTTTCTTTCTTTCTCTCTCTTTGTTTGTTTGTTTTCTTTCTTTCTTTCTTCCTCCCTTCTTTCTTTCTCCATTTGTTCCTTCTTCTTTCCTTTCTTTCTTCCTTTTCTGTCTTTCTTCCTTTCTTTCCTCCTTTCTTCCTTCCTTCTTATTTTTTACACAAGAAAAGGCTTTTGAATAAAATAAAAATTAAATTAAAACTTGATACTTTTCTCAAGGTCGCTTGATTATTATCTGCTAGCTGTTACTTGCTTCTATCCTAACGTAAATATTTTCTTGTGGTGCAGCTCTTTTCTCATTGGCTCCAGGACGGCTTACATCCCTAATGTTTTGCACAATAGTTCCTAAAGGAAATTGCAGTTTAAATTTTAATAAGAGCTAGTTTTCATTGGGAAAACCATGTTAGTTAATGCTATAATAATCCCTAGAAATACCTATAACTATGAAAATCTTATTATGAATTTAAATTGCAAGTAATTTACGCACATGTTGCTCTCTGTACAGTGCAATCGTTCAAATGCAAAGAGTGGTCATGCTGGAAGCATGTGTTGGTCCAACTAGTAAAGGAAATTAGTTGAAAAGTGGCGACAAGATAATTGTGCAAACTCCTTTTTTAATGGAGTCTGTAAATAATAACCACAGCTAAATATTAAAGACTTGCATCAGCTCTTTGTAGCATTAATAGCGATACTTAACCAATCGGAACAATAGCGGAGAGATACATTCATATTTGTTTACTCGGGATATAAGTATAAATGGTGCTTATTGCTATGAAACGCAATTTCCTATGATTTGAGCTTGTCGTAATTATAATTTATATACACCATACTGTCTAAAAGCATAAAAAATTATATCGAACACAATGCCTTCATCACTGCAGATATTTTGACCCTGAAACTTCTGTAAGAGTTTATTTGTAGCAGGATGCTTTTAAACAATGTATATTTGGAAATTAATTTTTCATAGAACATATGCATTGTGAAAACGATAAGGATAACTAAAAATTTATACAACTGGCGTAAAGACTGGATTTAGAGGAAGAACTGCAGTGAGAAGATGAAGTGACGATCAAAAGAAGTTGTTCGAGAGAAATAAGAAACAACAGGTTAAAATAAAAGGAGAATGTCTTTTGGGTGTAAGACACTAGTGAATTAGTTACAATATCCTCTGGAGTATAAAAGCAGAAGAAGGAAACAGTTTGGGTAATTGTAAGAAATATTGCGTTGGTTAGAAATACATCTTGCTACAAATACCTCTTGCTGAAGTTTCAGAGCCAATATATGACTGTAGCGGTGAAGAGACATGGACCATGCTTTCTTTGTAGAAGCAAGTGCGCTGTTGTCAAATTGTCTAATTTCAATAGAAACGTACATTTTGGCATGAACTTTTATGCAGAACATGATGGTAAAGGCGACGAACTTTTAATTTCGTTGCGTATTAACTTAGTTAAGTTTAGTTCTATAAGTCCACGCAAAAATTCCAATGAAAAAGTTGTCAGAGAAGTAATGAAATTACTTTATTATTACTTAAAGGTACCCAGAAACAATACGCATCAATTTACAGCGCATTATGTGCGTGGTACTATTCGCTTGAAAGCAAATTCTAGCTATATCTGTGGGTTAATATCTTCGGCTCTCTCCGCTGTCGTTCGGGACTTGCAGCAGCAAGCAGCATGAGTTGCATTCGATTTCCGTGCTCGTGCACCACAGAGCTCTACAAACAGAGCAGCTGTGTTCTGATTGGCTGATTTATTAAGTTTAAGTTAGACGTAGACGCAAAACCTTGGACCTTGCAAGCTTTTAAGTTACGTCTAATTGTACGTTTATTTTTATGTTTACGTGATTCATTGTGAATGGTTCCATTACAATACATAGCACCTAGCTTTTACGTTTAAGTTTAATTTTAATTGTGAATGGGGTCTATTGGTGGTACTGACTTTGCCAAGAATGTAAAAAATGTAAAATTGCTGATGACTGCAACCTAGGCATAAATTGTACTGGTGCCACTGCCTTCGCAAGTATGCAAGTACGAGTACTGGCACAAAAAGAACTGTAGGAATATGTGGCGCATGCCTGTGCGAGACCCCCCAACGGCACCTATGGCAGAGAGCTTCACCACATTTCGTGAGAATAGAGTACGAAGAGTGAGCGGGGAAAGGGGAGTAGCAATACTCATGCGATCGAATATAACGCACAGGCAAACCTTTCTCCCTTCTGCACGCTTTGCAATGGTGACTGAGATAGGCGGCAGGGAAGCCGCGGACACCCCCCGGGAATTGATTTCGATTCTGTGGAATACAGAAGTGTCCTCCAGGCCTTTCCGAAAACACTCTTGAGAAATTGAAGAAATTGCTTCACGAATGTTATTTTTCAGTTCATCTAATGTTGTGTATACTTTTCCCTTTAATGGCCCCCCAAAGATAAAATCGCAGGGCGTTGAATCGGGGGACCGCGGGAGCCATATGTTGTTGGTGATGGCTCTATGATCGAATATTTCATTAATTGCATGCAAGGAGTCCTGTTGGAAAGTCACGAACCTACGTTCCTTCATAGTTTATTCACGGAACCAAGATTCGTTCGTAAAGAAAATTGATTAGGGTATATTCGTCATGAATACTATTCAAAATCCATTCACAAAATCTGGATGCAGGGTCACCCGGTTTAAGTTTTTGAACTACTCATTTAATGGGGTTTTATCTTCGGTAGCTTTGTAGCCGTTCGAACAGAGGAATAAGAAAATCCCGTTTTTGAGATAGACGTAAAGGAATTTTTAGGGGAATGTTCCAGAGCATGGCCAATATTATCTAACGTTTCTTCTGTGAGTACTGCACGTGGCTATGTACGTTTTTTTTTTTTTTTATCAAGAATACTTCCCGTTTCATGAAATTTATTTATCAACTGCGAATCGAACTTCGACTTGAAAGTTGAATATCAGGGAACACATCTTGAGATAACTCCGTACACCACGAGCTGATTCTGTACGCACGAATAATAAATATACTCTTTGGGGAATAGAAAACCTGAATTGAGCTTATTAACGCAATTAATACGTTTTATTACGCCGTCTGATGAATACTTAATACAAATAACACACAAGTACACGTCCTAGAGTTATACTCGCACTGACCCCGGCTTTCAAGTGTGGGAACAAGATCGAGCTCAGTCAAATGCAACCAATTGCACGTGGAGCGGTCCCGCGAAGGAAAAATCAGTCAGTAGTTCGTTGCATGCTCTAAGACTAAGTTTTCCGGAGTTTTTATAAACTTCTCTCTTTTTCCCTCTCAAATACACATTAAGCTTGATAGTATATTGTCATTTGCTCTTTCAAGATAAAAATTTTTCGGTAAAAAAATGAACCGATCAGCTTGTACCATAGGAGAGGAAATATACATGTTACAAATATCAGCACAAGTTTCAAAGGTAATACAGGGACTTACACACCGGTTTTGTTCTTGAAAATTTGATAATTAATACAATTCAAATTAACAAATTGTTTTTTCGGAGGAGTAGTTTACATTTTTTAAAAAAATACAGAATTACCGTTTTTCAAACCTACTTATATTTCCTTTGCTATCTTGAATATGTGTGTCTATAATTATTTCACGCAATGTGTTAATATGCTTGAAAAAATACTATGTTGTTCTTCTGGAAAAAAATTGGGCTTAGATCTATCTCGTTATCACGCAACATTTTAAAAAAGTAAGTTAAAAACTTATTAAACAAGGTACTTTCAACCAGCTCTGTGGTCTCGTGGTAACGTTTGCTACTACTAATCCGCAAGCCCGGAGATCGAAACTCGGTCAGGATCAAGCTATAAGTTTTTTTTTTTTTTCCTTCCAGAATTTTCCTTGCCCTGAGAATGCAGATAGCTTTAAGGCCTCAAGGACTCATCTGCATCATTAATTAATTTTATTGATCCATACAGAATTACACTAAAACATTAAAAATTAGTAAATTTCTTACGCACAATCATAAATTTCTTAGACAATATAACAAATATTCACTATATCTATGTAATGTTCTTATTTCTACACTCTGAGATACAACATAAGTTTCCTGTCTCGCCGATAAGAATTATCGCCTTCACAAAACCCTTATCTGGTGTTATATCTCATCTGTTAAGTAAATAATTACAGCTGTAACTGTGTTCAGTTGTTCAGATATAGTTGCATAAAGAAGGCTATGTGTAGAAGATTGTGACACGTTCAAAATGCAGCATCCGTCTGTTATTAAGCTCTTCACAAAAGCAGATCTTACTCAAGTGAAATAAACAGTGATTGGACAGTGTATATGGGGAATCATCCCCCCGTAAAAGAATGGGCCAAACTTTTTCGAATGGGTCGAGAAAGCATTGAAGACGAAGAGCGTACATGTCGGCCCTTGGAGGTGCTCACTCCTGAAATCACCGCTCTTGTGGAAGGGGAAATTATGGAAGACCGGCAACTTAAAGTTACAGAATAAGCAGCAAGGTTGGGACTTTCTAAAACAACAGTCCTTCTAATTATTCATGAACATTTAAACATGAATAAGGTTAGTGCAAGAACTTTTCCTCAGTCCAAAAGCAGCAACGAGTCATCTGTTGTCACGCATTTTTGGAACTCTGGCGTGGAAACAAGAGAAATTGTGCAAACCATTGTTACAGGAGATGAAACTATGGTTCTCTACTATGATCCCTTGTACAAAAGAGAATCAATGGAGTGGCGTAAACCTGGCGAAGCACCGCCTCTAAAGGCCAAGGTCACTCAGTCAACCAAGAAGATCATGGTCACACTCTTTTGGAACTGTGAAGGAATACCCCATTGACTTCAAGGAGAGCAACACCACAGTAAATGGGGAGTACTATGCTAGCCTACTGCACAGAATGTGATTCCATCAAAGAGAAAAGACGAGTAAAACTGAGCGGTGGTGTGCACCTTCTTCACGACAACGCGCCTGCGCACACAGCTCGTGTTGCAAAGGAAGCTGTGAAGAAATGTGACTTTAAGGAGATCGACTATCCACCTCGCAGCCCAGATCTAGCTCCCAGTAACTATTTCCTCTTCTCAAAACTCAAGAAGAAGAAGGAAAACTCAAGAACTCAAGAAGGACCTTTGAGGAAGGAAACGTAAATGTGACGAAGAAAGGATGGAAGCTGTTTATGCCCATTTTGCAGACAAGACTTCTGACTATTTGGGGGGGGGGGGTTGAAACGTTGATTCAAATATGTGAGAAGTGTATTGCAATAAAGGGTAATTATATTGAAAAGTGAAATATGGTTTTTGTCTTTATCATACGTAGAAAATGGCCGGAAACTTATGGACCTACTCTCGTATCTAGAATATACTGCATGACAGATACATAATTTAATTTCTTGTGACAGATTTTTATAAGTTTCGAGTATTTCCAACTTAAATTGGCTGAATTATACTTGTGAGATATTCGGCCCTTTCTTCTAATATTTACTGCAATATAATGATATTTCATATTTGACTCCTATTTCTGATGTCGAAAATCCTCACTTATAATTTTTTTTTAAAAACAATAGCAAGTCGCCTCTATTTTTAGCTTTCTTTAGTGTTTACTTATAAAGGCACCCGTGGTAATCCGAAGTATCCCTCACCGCATCCCTTCCTCCCATAGGTGTTCTCAGTTCAAGCCTATTCTTCCTCCCAGAGATACCCTGACTGGTGGCGTAAGCACAAACGATCAGACTTTGAGCATATCTGAAGCACCAAAATATCCTCTTCCGCCCATAACATTCCAATCAGATCTTTGAAGTCTCCTTGAGTCATCTTATGACAGAAAAAAATCCCTTACTAAATTATTTAATAGCTGCAAATTTTTCTTTGTCCTCTGCAGCTTTCACTACTAAACGAAAGCTCAATGCTCAAGGCACTTCTGTATCAATCTATTAGCAAGCAAGTTCCAAAATCATTAATGTACACTCTATTTGATCCCAACTCCAGACCAATAAGTGATCTTTTCAGCCTCTAAAATTATGAGTATTATAATTTGGCTTTAAATGCTTACTTTATAAAACGCTTGATTTGTTTAACTTTGGGGTTGGAAAATATTTCTCTATATCAGAAGCCAATGTACAAATATGACAATCGTCTGGCGATTCTTAGGTAATCATAGTTGGCATAGATCTCATATCTTAATATCATAATATTGCTCGCGAGATTAATTATTTTGGTTATTTAAGTCTCCTAGATCCCAGAAGGAATAAAACATTTGCTGTTTACATCGATTTAATTAATACACAAGAGTTAACGAAGTACACGCTGCAAAACAGGTAAATAGTGGGAGAATAACCGATTGAAAAGTGCACTTAATATGCATTACTTACAATGTAAATCATTAAATATTTAAAGCCTTAAATAAAATTACTGGCAAAGAATAACAATTTATGGGTTTACCGAATCACTTTCTAATTAATTTAATTTGAGAAACATTTACTACTTCCACTGGGAGAAAAAGGTTCGTGGAAGATGTCCATTATATTTGCAGAAATATCTTTTTTTCTTCAAATAAAGAATAAAATAACCTCTCACAGCCGCCATTTTATTCTTGATTTGGATTTTTTATAGATGACGAATGCTAATTTCTGCAGGTGTAAGAGCAATAACTATGGTTTTGTCATGCCATCTAATGTAAAATATTTCTAATACGCCTTCTTCTAGTGCATTGAAGATGAACTAATACATATGTGTATTATACTTTAGTTAAAAATATTAGCTTTGAATTTCATTTTTCTCACTCTTTTAGTAGTTGAATTCACAAAGAAAGTAAAAACAAAGTTAATATTAAATCTAAGAAAAAGGTCATTACAATGCTTAAAGAATTTAAGGCGTATGTGTCTTTTTCTCGAAGTAGCAGATCGTATAAGGTTCACGTTGTTTACTATGGCAGGTACAAGAATTTTTCTTCGTGGTCACTTCTCTGTGCGAAATGTAAAATGGTGAAGGTCATAACATTCGCTTGGAGGGAGGAAACGTGCGATGTTACAATAGTAAACACTGCCTTACCTGCAGCTTTGAGCAGCAGCTAGCCCACACACCCCTTGGTTTCGTTATCTGAATGAGATAGACTCGTCTATATCATTGCGCAGTCACGGAGGAAAAAAAAAATGTAACAGTAGTAAGAGGTTAAAGTTTGACCTTAGGATCTCAGCCTTAGAAAAATATTTTTTTAAGTATGCGCACTCATGACAACAAAAAGAAGATAGTTAAAAAATTATACTATAATGATTTCTTTGGAAGCGATAGGATACTGGGAGGGTAAAATAAGCGTGAAAGATAAAACGGTTTTATTTTGCGTAAAATATTTCAATAAAGACGGGGTAATCGTTGAAAGGACAATGCCTGGTAATACTGAATAGAACTGGCTTTTTTTTAAAACGATAAAAAAATATCAACTTCAATATCTAGTCCACCATTCTTCGCTATCAGTTTGACTAGGCATGAACTTGGCCTTCTGATGCTTTCCCTATCTCTCGTACATGACTTTTAAGTGAGCTGCCTGTTGTTTCAATCACCAACTGCAATAACCTAAAATTGTTCTACTGGTTTAAATCTGGGGCTTTCGTGTCGATGCATTAGTTTATTTTGAAGTGCTGCTACCGTACGCACAATTAACGGTTTGCATTTCCTAGCTGCATAAACAGCTTGAACGGTGGGTAGCATATTGCCCTTCAGCACATAGGCTTCAACAAGCTCTCCGTCACTCATTCCCAGAACGTAAGGTCTCATTCACAATAAAAATTAAACGTAAACATAATAAAATAAGACGTAACTGTTGAACTTGTAGTACCTGTATAGACTTTCACAATGAAAGACGCAAACGTACGTATTAGTCGATCAAAAGAAAAGAACAAGCGAAGATCGACTAACAGTTGATTGAAAATGGCTGCTTCTGAGCAGAGGGCTGTAGCGTTTATGCACATGGAAAGTGCTGAAGTAATATGAGCAACGTATAATGCAATTAATCTTTTGTCCATTGACGTCATTCCGTCTACAGAGGCACTGATTTTCAGCTCTCTCTACAGCAGAGCTCTACAAACAGCATCTCCGTTCTGATTGGCTGATTTCTTAAGTTTAAGTTAGACGTAGACGCAAAACCTTGACCTTGCAAGTTTCTAAGTTTACGTCTAATTGTACGTTTATTTTTGTTTACGTGATTCATTGTGAATGGCCCCATTACAATATATAGCATATAGCTTTTAGGTTTAATTTTCATTGTGAAACTTATGACTTCCACTTGCTCTTGCAGCAATGTGTTCGAGAGAGTATCTGGTATTGTCAGGTCGCCAAAGCGACAGTCTTTCGTCTTCGTCTGAGGAGAAAACAATTACAATTCCAGAATTATGCAGGAACAAGCAGATATTACGAACCGAAGGCCATTTGAGCCTCACGCTGTTCCGTCTTAAACACGTGTTTCTTAGCAGGTCGCCTGTGCTCGACTCTCTTTTGACTAGAATGACCAAGGTTCCAATTTTGCCGGAACAGTTTCGGTTTTCACATGAATGTCTCAGTGTGCAAATAAAAACCTTCGGTAGAGGTAATTGTCCCGGTTTTCATAATGAAGTGAAATGTATTCAATATTTTTCTTTTGTACATAAAAATAGTTCTTTCACACTAACCGTATGAGGACACTAGCTGTCTTCAGCCTTCCGTGCTGACGCTCTAACCAACCCAGCTACCATATCTTCCTCCAAGCAAGGAACCGCGATCCTCGCTCATCTCATTCTATAAATCCCGGAGATCTCCCGAAGGTTTTCTCTCCTGTGAGAGACTTAATAGGCGATTCGATATGCTACGAGTACTTTTAAACCAGGCTTCTAGTTCAATCACCAACTATACACTGGTGGACACTGATGATACATGAAATGAAATGATAAATTGGGAAAAGATTTATTTTTAAGGAAGGAAACGTCCCAGGCCTAAGTTTAGGGTACCTTCCCGGCATTTGCCATTTATGAGAACTGAGGAAAACCTGGAAAAAACCTCAGTCAGGGAGGACGGTCTTGGCGGGATTCGAACCCCAGATTTCCCGCTCACCAGTCCGCGCCTTAACGACCTCGGCCATCCGTGGCGGTATGGAATAAATCTGTCACAGTAGAGAAACCTTAGGAGGTATATAGAATCAAATTAGAGAGTTTCGTAGTTACGGGCTTGGAAGATACGGTAGCTCATTTGGTTAGCGCGTCAGCATGGAAAATTTGAATCCCGGCGGTGACCCGAATTTTTCAAGGCAGATTCATAATTTTAATATTTGTTCTATTACCTATACTGATTTTTATCGTTGTTAGCAGCACGGAATTGAAAAAGTATGAAAATATTATCAGCTTAGTTTTGATACAACGAAAGCTATTATAGTAAAAGCTTATTTGAATATGTCAAGCTCAGTTTGATGTATTAATTTTTTTTCAAACAAATATTTCTACAATCAATTCATTTAACTGATAAATGTCAGTATGTTGATATTTAGCGTTTTTATGAACTGTAGAACAACGCATTTTATTTTGTAATATGAGAGTAATTTGCAACAACTTATATGCTAAATATATTTGTCCAATGTATAACAATATAATTGATCACATTATTCTGAATTTTTTAAATGTAAAATGTCCACATATATGTATGTTTGGTATGGTTTTCCAGTCTTATTATTATTGTTTTTGTTATTGTTATATCTTAATCATAACTGATAATATCTAGGTAAATTAATGTTGGACAAGTGCAAGTGGAGTATCCAGGAGGTAGCTGATTTTTATTATGCAGTGCAAAGTGTAATGGGAGCGGTTGAGTCAGTAGGTAAATCTGGGGAACTTCACCCTGTTCAGCCGCACTGTCGCTCCAAGAACTAAATTGAGCAAAACAGGCATAAGTCTCAGTGCTCTAGGTTTCCTTTACCTGTCTTTTCTTTTTTTGTGTTAGTGCACTAATTCAGTCATTTTGATTTATTATTTTATTTACGGACGCTCTTTAACATCGCAGGTCATCAGCGTCCCATTCAACTCAGGGCGTGAAACGGCCGACAAATTTTGCTCACAGATCTCTCTTTCAGCGTTGAGGTTTTTTTTCGTGCCGCAAATTGACGGTACCCACGGCTTTACTTCCCTTCCGAAGGAAGCCATACTTTACGCCTGAAAAAATCCATCGGTCCTGGCCGGGTTCGAACCTGCGATTTGGGTGTAGGAGGCAAGTATGGTAACCACTACACCACCAGGACCGATCTACTCCAGTCAGTTTGGAAAATATTTTATCTAGGAACTTTCTCTATTATTTCTCCATCAGCGCGAATATTCTTTAAACTTTCTAACTAGAATCCGGAAACTTAACAAGAATATGATTTAGTATTTATAAACTCCAATATATTACTACTATGCACCTGCTTCAGCAAAACTGCTGAATTTTTTTTTCTAGAGATTTTCCGCAAAGCAAAATACCAACATAATATAGCTCTAAGCTATTTATCGGTCAGCGCTGATATTGTTTATTCCTCCTTCCTAGGTTCCGGATACTTAATACGAATATGATTTAATATTCATTACTAGGAGTCAACTAAAGAATATTACTATGCATAATTACGAGTATATGCTTTTCAAAAGGAGGGGGAGGTATAAAAGCAGGTTTGTAAACGTAATGCAAATGCAAAGTTGTACAACTGCGTGAATTCAAAAATACTGCACCTTTAAGGAAAATAATTCTCACCTTTATAGTTACGAACTTCTGTCTTGGGGTGCACTCACCAAAGAAATGTATTTAGTAATCGCCAAACGCGAAGAACTTCCAGAGATCTTTAAGATAATATTCCGCCATTTCTCTGTGTGTGAATTTTCATCATCGTCATCAGCAGCATGGTTTGTTAGGCCAATCAGCTCATCCCTTCCCAGGTCTTCCCACCATTCTGCTTCCTTTAGGTATGTACAGATAAACTTTCTTATGTATTCGACTATCATCCATTCTAATTAGAAGATCTGGCCAATTTTTCTGGTAGCTGTATATTCTAGATTGGTGCAAGCAGGTCGTTCATAGCTAATGGTTTTCTTGACTTCGTGAGAATAGGTGCGTTTTGAACTCGTTGAAATGTCCTATTTAGGGACATCTTTAAATCTGCTAGAGACTCGTAAGCGGGAGGTCTGGGGTTCGAATCCTACCGAGCCGTTCTCCCTGACTGAGGTTTTTTCCAGGTTTTCCTCAGTCCTCATAACTGGCAAATGCCGAGGAGTTACTCTAAACTTAGGCCTAGAACGCTTCCTTCCTTAAACAATATTTTCCCATTATGTCATTTCATCTCATGTATCGTCGGTCCTGGTGGTGTAGTGGTTACCATACTTGCCTCCTAAACCAAAGATCGCGGGTTCGAACCCGGCCAGGACCGATGGATTTTTTCGGGCGTAAAAATCCTAAGTATGGCTTCCTTCGGAAGAGAAGTAAAGCCGTGGGACTCGTGTTGTACATTTACGGCACGATAAAGAACCTCAAGCCTGAAAGAGAGGTCTCTGAGCAAAATTTGTCGGCAGTTTCACGCCCTCATTTGAATGGGACGCTGATGGACCTGAGATGTTAAAGAGCGTCCATAAATTAAAAAAAAAATCTCATGTATCATCAGTGTTCACCGCCTGTGGTGCCTCAGTGGTAAAAAACGGGCGTTAAACACCATTCAAAAATACTAGGGCAGCTCCACGCTCTGTTTACCCAATGATCCAGAGTGTTTATTGTTCCTGTTAAGATATCTGCACTTGGAATCTTTTGTTTAATTGGGCTTCCAAGGGAATTTCCGCTTTAATATGTCAGCGCTGGTTAGTTTACAATTTTAATTCCATTGTAATTTATAGGCAATGTTTTATTGGGAACAGGGGTTTAATTTGATGGTGGTTTAATATGCAAAATGTCTCAATGTATGAAATGGTGAAATATTTTGAGCCGCATAGGTACTTTCTTGTTAAATAGGGGGGGGGGGGGCTAGTTATGTATTTATATGCCTATTTTGTTATATTGGTTAAATAAATTTAAAACCTAAATTGTAACTGTTTCTCCTTCTCCCGTGAAATCCAACAACCGATCTTTCCTTGGAGCTATCTTTAGAGATAAAACGTCCTTTCGTTCTGATATTAGCGGGAGAATGTCATCGAAAGCATTTTATTTTTCAAAGGAATCACAGTAGAGATAGAAACATCTAAACTTAAAACAACAGTGAACTTGTAGTAACTGGATTTGAGCCGTATCTATCACTGCTAACATGCAGTAAAATATATATGTAGTAATGAATAGTTTTGACAGGGAGTTTCTATCACAGCTCCGCAAAGACACAAAGCAAAGGTTGGCCAACAGGCAACGATAGGGAAAACAAGACGAGGATATTCACTCTGTTCTAGAGCGGCATTTGAAACATATTCAAAGCAGCTAACGAAGAAAATTGAAGCGGCGTTTTAAAATATTGGTTACAAACAACGTGTTAAATAAAAGTAAATTTGAAAGAAAAAAAGTAACGTTTAAATTTTTTTTTTTTCACACACAATAAGTTCATTTTTGAGGAGAACATTTTCAGCTTTAAAAATATTTACAATTTACCCGCTGGCCTTGAACATTGAAAATAAAAAACATGAAAGTTTACTGCAGACTTGAATTAACTATTTTAAAGCATTTCATTTTATCAGTGAATTCACACGTACAGTGTTTATAGGATATAGATCATATTCGAAATATATGTTCATAATAATAATAATAATAATAATAATAATAATAATAATATAAACACTTAAAAATAACGGTAATACATTTGAAACTTCAGTTTTAGAAAAGTATATTATATATAATTTAAATAAGAAACATTTATGACTTTTTATGAAATTTTGTAACATTTTAAAAGAATGTTTTTGCATTATTTCTCTAACAGTTTTAGATCCTAAACTTTTGAAACCTAGTGATAGCAGAAAGAATAAATATGGCATTTAACTGTTGTTATTAACACCTTCATTTTCTTTCTTTTTTTTTTTTTTTTTTTTGTATATCTTCTTTCTTTACGTTTTATTTCTTGTCCTGTTCAAACCGTAACTCTGCTGATGTTGTTTTATCTTATCAGAATGGAATTATAATTTCATTCTTTATAGCGTTATCTATTAATATAAAGTAAATAAATAAATAAATAAATGGTTTTAATTTGGGTCATTCAACATATTTAATGATAATATAAAGGTTCGTATCTAGTGCTTTCTCGGAATTATCATCTCTGTTGTGTTCCTTATAGAAAAAAACAAGTGTTACCTATTCTATTTTAATACCTACCTATGCTTACATACTAATATTGAGCTGTAGGAATATGCCCTTTTTAATCCACTTATATCATTCCATGATAAACCGCCACGGGTGGCCGAGGTCGTTAAGGCGCGGACTCGTGAGCGGGAGGTCTAGGGTTCGAATCCCGCCAGGACCGTCCTCCCCGACTGAGGTTTTTTCCAGGTTTTCCTCAGGCCTCAAAACTGGCAAATACCGGGGTGGTACCCTAAACTTAGCCCTGGAACGTATACTTCCTTAAAAAAATCCTTTCCCAATATATCATTTCATCTCATGTGTCATCAGTGTTCATCGCCTGTGGTGCCTCAGTAGTAAAAATGGGCGTTAAACACCACTCAAAAAAAAAAAAAAAAAAATCCATGATAGAAGCTTTGCTGCGTTCTTGAATTGTTAATAAGGGGCCTAATTTTGAAAACATGGTATCGATTTTAGAAACTGTAGTTATTGGTTACTATTGGTATGCTTAAGAGTTAGTTCATCTTGCCTTAAGGTGGCTGATAATGGGCGAAATATTCCACCAAAAAGAAAAATACATTGATTCAAATATAGCATCACACAATATTCACTTTCAGCGACACTAAAATTATTTTTCTTGTGAATAAAGTTTCATTATCAAGTTTACGCAGGTGAACTTTATTGTCATTTTGAGCTCAGGGGCACATGGGCTGGGGGCTGATTTCGACTTATTTCATTGAAGGTGCGTAAATTCAACATCGCAAGCTTTAAACATAAAAAGAAAGTTAGAGAGGTTAAAAAGCATGCGACCACTAAAAGTGACAGCAGTACAAGATCCAACGCAGTGCTCTTTTCGTTTCATTTAAATTCTGTTCTGCTTCATTTGAACGCAATGGTTTTTTTTAAACATAATTTTACTTAATGTAGCACACGTGCTCCAAAGTTTTTCCGCAAAGGTCACTTTGGCTGCTCTGCCCTCTATTATCCACATGCAACCATAAGGTTAGTTAGCATTTGACTAAATCTTTCCGAGATAACCAGGTGGTCAGAAAGAAAGTGACCTTTAACAGTTTCAATAGACATTTGACTGTAGCGGAATATCGACATACTCACCTGACATTTTGCCTTCTGTAATACACTTCCCTCGGGCCCCTGTGGCTCACATCATTGCCTCACACTGGCACGCGACGCCACACAACTTGAAACCTCACTGACAAACGGCAGGAGAGGAGCTTGCATTTGGATCGATGTTCTGTAACCCCCCTCCCCGTCTCACGCAATCGTAGTAGCGCAGTTCGTACTCTCGTAATGTGTTCAGTATTGAGAATAGCAAGTGGGCGTGGAGTAAGGGGACAGATACAGAGGACATTGACCCCAATGCTTTCGTTTCAGAATTCACGTTGTCTATAAACAGCTATCTCTTGACCCGTCTTTTACAGCTTAGCAGATTTTTTAATTCTCCTCTAATATTCTTTTGTCTCAAACTACATTTTAAGCTTAAGCAAGTCTTAAGAAAGCCCCAAGACAACAAGCAGATCCCTTAGTAGTGCTTCACAAATTTAACAAACAGCAGAGGGATATCGAAATGCCTAGAAACTGCGATTTAATGACCTTATGACCAATTGTTATGTTTTGTACTATTAATAAAAACAAGTAGGATTTGATTTAATATGCTTATAAATGCAATAAAGATTGAAGCCTGTGGGTCACACACTTAATTGTTAGATTGCGAAGCTTTTTTTTTTTTTTTTTGAATGGTAAAACGCCCGTTTTTACTACTGAGGCACCACAGGCAGTGAACACTGGTGATACATGAGATGAAATGATATATAAGGAAAGGGTTTTTTTTTTTTTTTTATGGAAGGAAACGTTCCAAGCCCAAGTTTAGGGTACCTCCCCGGCATTTGCCATTTATGAGGACTGAGGAGAACCTGGAAAAAACCTCAGCCGGGGAGGATGGTCCTGGAGGGATTCGAGCCCCAGACCTCTCGCTCACGAGTCTGCGCCTTAACGACCTCGGCCACCCGTGGCGGTAATTGCGAAGTGAGGCGTTTGTTCAACAATATCGTAATATTTGTAGCCCGAAAAATCCTATCTGTGACCTTGAAGTACATTAAAAAGTTTTACTTGCATTAGACTCTGTAAGACTACATTGTTCATGTACGCGATAACTTTAATTTGTAGTTTGTGCATATCAAACACTTTGTTCCCGCAACAATATCCCTCAAACCATTCCAAGTTTCCGACAGTCTATTGTAGAATTTCTCTACGGGCCGGTTGTATAGAGTTAACTAGAGTTCAGAGCATAACATTACCACCAGCTTTTGCTTAACTTGGAAATTTTGGTTTTATAAACATTAATATGAAATTGTTTCGTCTTAACCTCAAATTAAATCTAATTCGCGAAATTTCACAAATTAAGTACTAACTAGAGTTTAGTAATTGTTAAATAAATATTTCCCGGAATACAGAAGCATAACAATTTATAAATAAAATGCTGAATAGCATTTATTTTAATTTCATGTAGATAAAGTTTCTTCAATGTTCACTTTTCATTTCCGCGTTGCGTTCAGTTATAGGTTATAGGTTATGTTAGGCTAGCCTTGCAGATTTCTGATTATTCCTCATTTCATTAGATGATGAATTTCACTGTGCTCCCCGTGTATTTCACGAGAGAGAAAACTCCATTCTAGAACTGAGTGACAAATAATTCAATATGCGATTTCGCTTAGCAAAAAATGTAGTAGAACTGGAACAGATGTTAAGTCCCCGATTATAATCACAATTACATGTTTATGATATTATTAACTTTATGGTTCCATGCGAAAGGGAATTTCCAAATAGTCATTAGAGATATGTTAAATTGGAGAAAGCAGAGGCCAGCAGAACCACCCATAAAGTTACTAGAGCAATTGCAGCTTTTAGGCATCAGTTCATTAAAATGCCAACCGAAGAGGGTGATGTACGGAAAGTGATGCTAGAATTCTATAACATTCGCAACTTTCCTGGAGTTTTAGGTGCTATAGACTGCACACCTATGGGGATAATAACGCAGAAGTCTTAAGAATAGAATTGGCAATTTTCCCCTCATGTATGCTCATCTTTATTTGAGATCGAATCTATTTTATTATTTTCTATTATTTCCTTATATTTTAGTACCAGATCAATATTAATATTCTACTCACCTTTGCTAAAATTTGCCGTTCTCATTCGCTTTGACCTTTCCTAATCCATATTTGCAGCCAAGGCGGAAAAATTGAATAATTGTTGATTTTTTCAAGTTAAACAGTTGAACATCAACTCGCTCTAAACACGAATTTATATATTGTTTCGCGATGTTGCCATGGGTTCGACGTTATTGCAAACTCGAGATTACATGTTTGAAGTTATTTTTATACAAAAGAAAGGACGACTTATATATATAAGACTTGTCTTCTTGTCATAGAAGGACTCCACCAGTCCGAAATATAGCGATCTCAAGCGATTTCCTCGGTGTTTTATCCTTTTGTACTGTTATAATTAATGTTAATTTGTTACATTGTTAATAGTGTTACTTTATTTTTATTTTTCTTTTATATATATATATATATATATATATATATATATATATATATATATATATATTATTTCTATGTGTTTCACGAGTGCTAATCGGATGAAAATAGTATGCTTTAGGTAAAAAAGGTCACATGTGGAACAAAGCACAAGTAACGAACGTTCTACATGTGTGTGCTTTACTTTCAATCTAAATGTCTCTGTATTCTAATGGTCGTTTGGGTAACACTCATATGTTCCGTATATTTTAAGCGGAGTGTTTGTTGGAGTATATGTTTTAAAGGGAATACGTACGCTACTGAGATGTTACGACAGTCTGTTCAAGGATTTTACTAGAATTCCATATGAAATTTTAACATATTCATTGAGAAGGCTAGTCCTCATATTTAAAAAAAACATACTGTTATAAGAAATGTTATCCCCACTAAAATCAGACTTACATAAGGTTGAGATATCTGGCCATAGGAGATTCTTATACCAGTCTGACTTACTATAACAATTTAAGGTGTCAAAACAGAATGTTTCCTCATATAAAAATGTAATGGCATTTATTAAACATTGGTCAATATTCCAATATTGTAATATAATGAATAGTTTGAGTCCCAAGATCAAGTCTGCTAGGGGCAACCAATATCGATTCGAGATTCTCAAAATATCTAGTGACATAGGCTTCTTCCTATGCGTTGTTCAGTCTCAGAGCAGTTTGAGTCACCTGTGGGAGTAATGTGAAGATATTGCCTTAATAAATTATAAGCGCGAGGATTCATAGGTAGTGGAGTTAAAGGCTATTTATATCATCGAAAAATTTGTGACTAAAACTAAAAATAAGAAAAAAAGACAGCCCAGGCTCAGGAAAATGTGTCAGTATTCAACATTAGCAAAACTGAATCCAGTATATCTTCAACTAATCAAAATGAAGAATACATCAGAAAAGAAGAATACTACAGCAAAGAAACCTAAGGGTCGTTTTAACCCAGATTGAAATGAAATATTTTCATGGAATAATTATGAGCAGATAAGAGTTATCCTTTATTCCATTTGTAAGAAAATATTTGAGGCTGGTTTTTCAATGCTCGGTTAAAAGAGAGATGACTTTCATAGAAACAGAATTTTGTAATTGAAAAAAGGACACTGAAAAACTAAAAGTACAAGAACTTTGAGACATGAAAATGAGTTCTGTAAAAGCTGAAGTAATGACTGTACTTAGATATTTTATCAAAAGTAGTCAAAAGTCAGAAAATAGAGTTTGCTTGTTGATACGGTTTTCTTCACTACCATCTGTCTATTCAGGATTTAGGTATTAGATGTATTAAGAAATACAATAATCCGCTAAATGTAAGATGTAAAGACTCAGCTAAACTAAGTAGAGTGAAAGAAAGTCACTTGGTGCAGTCATGAAATACAATATGAAATGCTTCATGTGATATGACATGCACTTCTTCAGAAGTTAATCACCTCTGTACATTTTGCAGTCTTCTTCCTCTCATTGGCACTACAGCCAAGGCGAGCCTTGATCTGCCGCAGCGACCTCTGATTCCTCTATCTCCGTTCTTATGACTTCATTGATAAGGGTCAGTGTAGCTGGAGGGCATGTTATCAACATGCATGCACCCGCTATTGTGACATTTGGGGCTATAATGTAGGGAATTAGTGCATGTATTGTAGTATAGTGAAGATTGGAGAATTGAACATTGGGGAAGTAACTCTGCGCATGCGCAGAGGAGTAACGCGTTTACCCCCCTCCTCGTTTCTGTTTCTGGGGAATCGAGAACTGGAACTTAAAGAGAGTGGATGTTGCACTTCTACTCCGACGTTAAGAAACTTTACGAATGATAACAACGTTTTGATTTAAATATGAGGATTGTTTATATTTGAATAGAATACTTCATTCTATTTTTTACTTGTTTTTATTACATTTGAGTACGGATGAGGAGCTTTCTTTTAGATAAGTGATACAACTATTCCGGTCTAGTGATGATGTAATGAACACAGAATGATATTTAGGCGGGTGGCTCTACAGTGGGCTGCGACATATTGGTGAGAGGCGCAGGGTATTAGTGGCATATTGTGTGAAGTGCCAGCTTTTTTTTTTTTTTTTTTTTTTTTCCTTTCAGGCTACATGTTCCAAATTCAATACTGTTATAATGGGTCGAGGTATGGCGTAGGGGACGCTAACCGAATTATTAGGGTATTGTTTTTTCTTTTCACGTTTTTTTTTTTTAGTAACTCAGTTGGGTAGTGTTATTTTGGCTACGTGCTTTTAATAAAATATACTTTAAACTTTGGCGTTTGGTCTGTTCGGTAAATAGTTCTACCGGCTGTAATTTTAAATTTTGATAAAGGAAACACTGTATATGTCATTGAAATAAAAATAAGAAAAAGAATTTCCATTAAATATATAACATTTAAATAACATAAAAATATAGTTTCTGAAAACCAGGGAAATTAGGACATAGGAGTGGGGGTTAACCTGAAACCCAAAATTTAAAAATCGCTCTAGCAGTACCAATATTTGTTTCTTTGCAACTAAAGTTGACACATAACTTTAAATATAGAAACATAGTTTCTGAAAATCAGTGAAACAGATTATTAAGTGTGAAAAACGAGTTAAAGCGAAATTAAAAATCGCTATAGCGGCTGCATTTCGTTACGTTTTTATACTCGGTGTATGCCACTAAAATAAAATAACAAAAATAGTTTCTGAAAATCAATTAAATCGGTTATTAGTAAGGCAGTCTTGCCTAATACCCCAAATTTAAAAATCAGTCTAGTGCTATTAATATTTGTTTTTCCGCAAAGACATACGGAGTTTCGTATATAACATAAGAAAAATAGTTTATACTTATCAGCGAAATCGCCCTATTAGGAGTGGGGGTTTACCCGAAACCCAGAATTTAAAAAGCACCAATATTTGTTAACAAAACTCGGCATATACCATTTAAATCAAGTAAGAAAAACAGTTTCTGAAAATCAATGAAATCAGATTATTAGGAATGGAAGTTTACCAGAAAAACGAGTGGGGTTAAAGGAAATTTAAAAATCGCTCTAATGACTTAAATTTTTTAAAGGAAACTCGATATATGTATTGAAATAAAATAAGAAAAATAGTTTCTGAAAATCAGTGAAATCAGACTATTAGGAGGGGGAGCTTAACCAAAATGTAAAAATCACTCCAGCAGCATTAATATTTGTTTTTCGTAACGAGCTCCGTATATTACATTTAAATAAAATAAGGAAAATAGTTTATGAAAATTAGGGAAATCCGGCTATTAGGAATGGGGATTAACCTTAAACCCAAAATTTAAAAATCGCTTTGGCAGCCCAAATATTTTTTTAACAAGTAAACTCGGCATATACCATTTAAATCAAATAAGAAAATTAATTTATTTCTGAGGTAAATCGGACCTTTAGGAGTAGGGATATACTTTAAAACCGAAATATAAAGATATCTTTCATTTAAATGTTTTCTTTATTGTTTTGAAATTAAAGAACAAATTAATTCAGCATTTAAACTGTATTTATAACAATGCCTATGTTTTATATTTAACAAAAGCATCGTCGTGAAGATACCAAATGTGAAATATTAATCTAATTACGATAAGTATTTGGGAATTATGTGTATGCAAGAGTGCTCTGTAGTAATCTTCAGAAAACGTATTCATTACCTTTTTTTTCAATACGATAACATTTCAATTAAATTTCAAAGTCAATGAAAATCCATGAAACTTTCGATTGTATATTGTTGATTGTGTACGTTTGCTTAATACTTTATAATTGTTTTAAATAGCAACACATGAACATCTTCATAAATACACAATGTAACTAAAACTTCCTGTTATTTTTCTCTATTTTAGTGAATGTAAAGATGATATCAAGGGCTCAGTTCATAAACATGGTTACATTTAAAAATGGTTAATAATGCCCACACAGTATAGCTTCGTCTATCAGGGATCACATATGTCATTTAATTAACATTATTCCATTAATTTTTGTGGTTTAATCTCAATAATAATAATAATAATAATAATAATAATAATAATAATAATAATAATAATAATAATAATAATAATATTAATAATAATAATTTTAATTATAAAAATATAGCTTCTCTTTTGATACTTATAGATTGCAATAATTATAATTTTTCCCTAATACCATAACTTATTTCATATCATTAATTAATATTGCCATAATTTGGATTTTTATTCTTTAAAGTTACTCTACTAGGTGAGGAATCTCGCTTAGTTTACGCAGCTTCTGCGTGACGGACTTTTAGACTTATTGCCAGCTTACTTTCAAATTCCTATTTCAGAGGACAGCAAGAAATAACTTCTTTTATAACACACGAAGGACGGTATAAATTTAACGTCTTTCTTTTGATCTTGTAAGTGCACCCAGATTTTTCAATTATGTAGTAGAAAAACTTAGGTGGCTTAATATTTTAAATAAGCGTTGGCTTATTTGGATGTCCTGAAGCTGTTTTCTAAGGATGGAATTTCTCCAGATTCAGATAAAGTATAAGCCATCCGCCAGTTACCTCAGCTTAAGAACATTAGAGATACTAGGAAAGTCCTAACTAAAATGTTGCACATGAGACGTGTTTGTGCCCAGTGGGTACCAAGACTGCTAATTACCGAACAAACAGTTTCTATAGGCAATGTATTGAGAGGTATTCTAACATTTCCCAGCCTTTAGTCAATTGACTTGAAAGAATCAAGATTTTTAATGGGGTCCACAGCAGCGACAAGAATTTCAAACGTTGAAAAGATTTAGTTTCTCTTCCTGTTTTGGCTATTATGCTCCTGGTTTATATACGGAACTCCATACTGATGCTAGTGGTTGCATAGAGTGCATATTGTGTCAGATCATCACTCTCTTTGCTATTTGAATAATGTAAACGACTTGACAAGATGTTTGGATAGATGCAGTCTTAAACTTCAAGAATTTGATTACATTGTATGTCTTACAGTCAAAGGAGCACCAGATTGAGCAATAGATGAAGAATTACTTGCCTTTTATCCTCAGCTGATGTCGCCGATAAGCAAAATCAGGTTTGCTTAAGTACATGTAGTTTCGCGGCAGCTAGCCTAGTATTACTGATGTTTCAACTTGAACATGTATACGGCGAAAAAAGATAAACAGGTATCGGTGAAAATAAAGTGATACAAGAATTCCTATGAAAAGCGCAATGGCTTTTCGTGCAAATTGGGAAACATGCTGACATCAAAAAAATATAGCGAGTGACACTAACATGCTCAAATGTATAAAAGTGTTGCGAGAGGTGAGCATTTGTAGCTAATAGCAAGATTAAAACAAACCGTCGACAAAGCGGTAAGCTGTATTGCTAAGAAAATTAAGATGTTTAGTTAAATATAATTTATATTAACAATTATTATTATTAAAATTACCATTTTAATAATAATAATAATAATAATAATAATTGCACAATTTTTACAGGTAGCCGAGGGCTACAAATGATGGTGATCATTAATGATGCTCACTTAATTGAATGGGAATTCAGACCATTTTCCATTGTGCCATTTGTAAAAGAATTACTCTACATCGCTAACAGAAGACAAAACAAAATTCAGTGTCATTTATGTCTCGTCACACCATTGTAAGACCTATAGAAGAGAAAACCTTTGCAGATGTTGAACGACAACTGGCCTTGAGAGGTAAACAATTCATTGTGTCTTGTTATAGCACAATTGGCTATTTTCGTTCGAGGAGTGAATATACAGAGAGTGCCAAAAATTTACACGCACTTCAAGCAAAGAAAATACTGTGTTAACATAACAAAACTGAATTCATACAAACAGAAAAAGATGAGCACTAACCATCTTAGACTGTTAAGTTACAACAGTTGCTCAAAATGTCAACCATTAGCGTCGATACACTTCTGAGTACGTTAAATTACTGATTGAGCAACGTTTGCGAAAGTGTCCTCAGCGATTACAGCACATGCCGTTTCAATTTCTTCCCGAAGTGCTGCCAGTGTAGCTCGTTTTCTACGTTATACAACATCCTTAAGAGTTCCACATAGGTAGAAGTCCATCGGAGTTAGATCCGGAGAACGTGGTAGAAACTCAATCGGGCCTCTTAGTCCTATCAATGAGTTGCATACTTTAAAATTGCTTTCCGCTGTTCAAACTATAATCTTGGCTCCATTTTGTTGTAGCAACGCTAGCATAACGTAATGTGAGTCACATCTGTTTACAGAACATCATACTACACATTACTGTTGTTTTTCAGTCCAACTTTGAAATATATTAAATAGATATCTACTGTGAAAGTGTGTATACATTTTTTGCACCCTCGGTAGATGTGTATATCAGAGGAGCTTCTGAATTGCATCCCCATGAAAGATATTTGTACTGCAAGGATATAACATGTCATAATGTTGATCATGTTGTCGAAAATACATATGGCATAAACTGGTTTCCGTCGCCACTTACAACATGTCTAACTCGGCAGCTGTAATATTGGATTTGTGGGACATGTAAAAGATAAGCAATTACATTCAGTGCATTGTGTGATTCATCAACAGCCTCCTACACCAAAAGTTTAAATTTGACATGTTTTGAACGTTGTTGTTAGAATTGTAAAGTTCCTAAGGTCTACAGAATTGACTCAAAGGCAATTTCTACGGTTTATGAATTCCTGGAATCTAATTTCAGTGATATATCCTTCTTTTTTCAGGTAAATTAGCTAAGTAGGAGCAAAACTCTTGAACGTTTCTTCATTTTGCTTGGTCAGAGGAGGGGGAGAAGCCTGTTTCTGAGTTATCAGACCCTGAATTCGCTGTTCACTTGAATTTCTTTACTGACATAGAAGGAAACAAAGTACTTTCAGCCCGATTTCGACATATTTATTTAGTCATTTTCAGTTGATGTCATAAATGTGTTCTCAGATATGTAATTAGAATTAAAAGATACGTTATGTAACAACTGCATTAAATACAGGTTTAGACTAGCGAATTACATAATTCAGTTTTATTATGCATTCCGCGCAATTGTTTCTCATCTTTATGCCAAAGGCAGCTGTGTATGTTAGCTCTAAATATTTGTGAGAGCATCTCTTTTCTGCCTTAAGAATTTGCAAATTGAAACATAGATTACAAATGATAGTTATCTTAAGGCATTTCTTTGTCTGCACACCATTACAAGTAACTATTAGTCCAGACTTTTCTTATTTATTGTAAAGCATGGGAAACAAACATAAAACTACCTACATATAATGTAAACAATAACGAAAACAATTGCAATATGTATTAAAATATTAATGTCTATTCTACATTTTTTTTTTTCATTTATCCACAATGATTCCCAATGCGGCATGTATTATTTGTAATGATGTGCTAAAGAAAAATATGTTCGTACAGCGCAATGGCATTCAATGTCGGACCGCCGCCACTTAATTCCTCTCGTCTTTAGCAAGGTCACTCTATTCGTAGTGTCATTCGGCAGAAATTGGGCACGCCCGACTTCCTGTTCGCGTGACCATCCCTGCTGTAGAGTTTCTATAGCGTATTTTCATTGTTGTGCATTAAATACGCCATTCTAATGATATTAATTTGTGCTTTAAGAATATGAACTATAAATGGCTTTGCTTTGCTTTACCTGCAATTATCTAAATATTAGTGGGCAATTAATAGGTATTTTTACAAAACGATATTAGCTGAAATTTTCTCACTAACACCATGTCTCTGTGTGTAGTGGTCATAGCCACATCCAGAGAAAAAAGGAGGACTTTTATATTGCAAATTACCTAAAGTGGTTAGGTTTCCGACACGATATCCAGCGTGGTTAAAACGAACTGATAGACAAAACTTCATTCGGCGTATATCAGTTGTTTGTTTACGCCACTTCACCGAAAACGTCTATGAATTATGGGAAATTTATAAAAACATATTCCTTGATATGAAAAAGAAATGTACATTAAAATCAACAGCTATCTCTTCTTTGTATCTTTAGAGCTCCAATAAAGAAAAAAACTGTATCCGGAAAACCACTTCCGACAAAGAAGAAACTGCAATGGAAGCGGCATTAATTATTTTAGAAAACCAGATACACCGTGGAATTTTACAGCTACAGAAGTAGGGATTCGGAGTGAAGTGGGTCAGAATTCTATCGCAAATTCTATGTGAAAGCGAATAATAATAATAATAATAATAATAATAATAATAATAATAATAATAATAATAAATCCTGTAAAATAATCAAGACGAACCATTTTAAATGTCGGATGATTCCACAAGCCCCAAGGATGATTGATAATAATGATATCATGAAAAAAGGCTTCCTTTATTGATCTTTGGGAGTTTTATTAATAGTATTTATATTTTTAATGTGAACATTTTGTAACTTCTGCGAAACCTAAAGCCAGAACCATACAGTAAGTGTACTTCCCTCGTAGATTCAAGGTCACGAGTTCAAACCTGGTCAGTATCGATGGATTCTTTTAGACTTAAAAATCTTAACTTTCCTTCGGAAGGAAATGTTGGTCCCTTTCGTAGATTTATGGCACCTAAAATAATCTTAAAGCTGAAAGAAGAGGACTCTGAGAAAAATTTATCGGCAGTTTCACGCCCTAGATTGAATGTGATGGTAATGTTAAAGAGCGTCCTTAAACAAAGTAAACCTAACCTCACATAAAAGTTTTACAAATGTAAACAGAGCGTACTGAAATATATAAATTAACATGGAGTTCTCGTGAAATTATTAATAGAAAATCCTCTTTAAGTGTACCAGCAATATACTTGAACATTCATTATCAAAGGCTCTGCTTGGTTTATATCTTCTTCTTTTTATGAAAAGCTACGTTTTACAGCAGTGTGAAATTTCTGATTGCTGCTGCTATAAACATTGCGTGAAAAAAAAAAAATGTGCAAAAGCTAAAAAGTTCAACTATGGATAAAAATGTATGGTTGGCTTGGAACGTACAATATTACAGTCCTGCATTTTGTGCTAAATATGTCTCTTACAATGGCAACGGACGTCCATAATGAAAAAAAAATGACTTTGTTGTCCTTCAGAAAGGATTAATTTCAGGTTAATTAGAACAAGAATTTTCCTAATGAAGTAAGTTTATTTATATAGTGAAAATTCCGGAAGCATCAAATTAATTTTTTTTTTGTGGTACGTGTGAAATTATACATCATTTCTCACTTAATCTGCTTCAACTAAATCTGCTCAAAATATAACAATGGGACAGGTAAGCCGTACATGTACCAAGTTCATTGAACCCGAGCATATGGACGCGAACCAAGATAGCGAGCGTTTTGTTACGCGGTCGTAAGATCATTTGGCTGGCAAAATTTTGCTGAGAAAAGAGTGGTTATTTTGAACGACAAATTTGCTCCTCAAATTACAGAAATGACAATTAAAATGACTCTTTTACAATGAAATTTCAAAGTAATTATTATAATTCTATGAAAATTGACAATGGTAAATTGTATTGTTGGCATTTTTGAAGGAGAAAACTAACTCAACATTAGTTTTTGGTGAAATATTCAGTTATAAAATTGTATTTTAGCGTTGCACTAGAAAATGGAAATTTTACTTCTTCAAAATATTTTTGTTTAATTCAGAGTTATGTTGCATTGCATTGTATAATAGTATTTAGTGATTATATAGAACATATGAAATACTAATGCACATTTTCAACTAAACAACTTCTTCTGATGTCAAATAAACTGGAGTATGTTTACATGACTTATAAAATTTGTATGAAAGCTTCAATAATCTGTTTCTATTTAAAGTATACAATGAAATGTGTTCTTTATGAGTAGCAACCATAGAAGTAAAATTTTATGGGGCCTGCTGAAATTTTTAGCCCAGTCAGTATTTTTCAACTTCCAGTACCAATGACATTCACATGTTTTACATCACTAGATAACAGGAGATATTATCTTGTTTTTGATAAACACCTCAATAATACTTTCTTCAAGTTGAGAATAAAGTGGAAATACATTAGAGATTGTAATACTAATGTTAAAAGCCTCTGGTTGTTTCACTGCCTACATTTATTCATAAATACTAAATGAGAAATAAAAGTTGTGCTAGTTTAGTGGCAGTGATTAGTACTATATTTTAAACCTTAGCGTTGATTTTAGTATGAAAATGCAATGTTTTCCTGCAGATTATAGAATGAATCAATATTTTTATAAGTAATATGAACTGAGGAGAGAAGTCTTGAAAAATTATGCAAGTAATTAATTAATAAAAATGCAAATAATACAACTCATTAGGATTTATGATTAATTAAGGAACATTGGCAATGAACATAGTGGCTCCACTAAGATCAAATGCCTTTCTTTGTCATTAAAAGTGCTAGTATTACATGGCTGTACAGATATGACAAATTTTGGGTCTTATTGTTTTAACTCCAAACTATAAATAGTGCTGTGCTCCTAACAAGAGAAACAATAACTTGTAATTTAAAAAGTTTGCTTCAATTTGGCCAGCTTGCCAAGATTCCACAATGATTCAATACTTTTCAATACTTTGAATCCAGCTATCTTATGACACCAATTAAAGAGGACTACAAAGTTCACCTACAATGTATTATAAAATTTTATATAAAGTAGATAAATACTTTATTGCATTTTAGAAAATAAAAACTTATTGAACTATTGAGAAATAATATTATATATTATCAATTTATTATTTCAGCATCTTCCTTATTCTAAATGAGTTAAATTATTTTTGCATGATTTTCAGGTTTGGGTTCCCAAAGACATTGTATTGGGAGATACAGGCATTGCTAAAGGACTTTCCCTAACCTCAATTGAATGAGATGGCTCAGGCGATAATGGTTGGGACTTGTATTTGAGAGGTAGGATGGATACTTGCTTTCCTATTTAATCCCATTGTTGTTATAGGGTCAAAAGTATGAGTGTAGTGGGATGGTTTGCTGTGGTGGTGGCTTGTGGCTTTGAAAAGGTTTTTGGCTTGACATCTGATATGGAAAAGGCTTTTTCCGGGGGGCTCAAACTTCTTGGAAAAAGGGCTCTCCCATTGTCAGGGTGTTCTATCTGTCCAAATGAGGGTGTAGGCAAAACAGCCGTAACTCGTCCTTGATATGCCATTCTCAATATCATTGCAAGGTCAACGAAATTTTTTAAATGTATTTTCTTTTCCGGGAATGAAAAGAGTATTAAATTTTCAGTGTAACAGTTCTAGTACATCTATTAGCTAGGGGCGATAAAATGTGATATTGGACAAATAAGACAGCAAATGTTTTTCACTTACTTTCACTTTCCTCTCTTTTATTTTGTTGTTGCTCTGAAGGAAACTCGCTTGTTTATAGGCAGATGCTCATTTGTCATCATCAAACACAAACGAACGCTCATCATTGCCAATTCAAACCTCAAAGGACATTATTCTCGGCCAGTTCCACTTCATTTTTTACTCATGGATGTTCGATACACGATCAACGAGAGGATCGATATGATTCACATTTATAGCAAAGCTGATAAGAACGCTAGAGCAGCTTGCAACTTATACGGAGATCGATATCCTGAAAGGAGGCAGTCATTTGTTAGAATTTTTCAACTACTGCAAACTTTCCGAAACGAGAGGTGTCGCACCAAGAAAACACCATCGAATGAGAAATGCTATAGGGGAAAATTCCGAAGTCACTACATATTAGCTACAGTTACCACTAATCCTCACCGATTGCGACGGGTGGCCGAAGTAGTTAAGGCCCACATGCGTGAGCGGGAGGTCTAGGGTTGGAATCACATCAGGAATGTCTTCCCCAAGTTTTTTTTTCCTAGGTTTTTCTCAGTCCTCATAAATGGTAAATACCGGAGAGGTGTCCTAAAATTACGCCTGGAACTTTTCCTTCCTTAAAAAATCCTTTCTCAATATATCATTTCATCTCATATATCATCAGTGTTCACCTGTGGTGCCTCAGTAGTAAAAAAGGAACGTTGAACACCATTAAAAAAAAAAAAAAAACCATAATCCTCACCAAAATTCCTGTCAACTGGAACGTGATTTGGAAATATCTCAAAGGAGAGAGATTAAGGGTCACAAATACCACCTATATCAAATTAGCCTACAACAAGCCCTTCATGGAAATGCTTTTCAGAAGAGTGTTGAACTTGGCCAACAGTTCTACTTCAAAATGGTAACTTTTCGAACATACGTAAATTGAAGCCAGTAAAGTGAAATTGAGTGTTTTATTTTCCAATATCACACCACCTATCACCCCTTGCTGATAGATGTATTTGAACTTTTATACTGAAAACTGAATGCTCTTTCCATTTCTGGAAAAGAAAATACACCATTCCATTTCAAAAAAATTAATTTGACCTTGAAGTGACATTGAGAATGGCAATTTCAAGGATGAGTTAAGAGCACTTCAGATTTTGTCTATAGCATTTTTTATTTTCCCCTTCATTTCAGAGGAAAATGGCCTGCAACACTATAAATGCCTCACTCTGTATACAATCTAAAAATTTGCCAGTCTGTAAAAGAAGTCTTTAAAAATCAGCATATTTTTACAGTAGTTTTGCTTTATGTATATAAAGTTATATTGTTAATAAAAAGAATGAAAGTAACATTAAATAAAGGTCATTATCCATAGGGATATTAATAATTATCATAGAATAACCACAACAAAAGCTGCAACAGAAAAAGATTCCTACATCAGAGGAACTGTATTATTCAATAAATAACCAGAATCCATAAAATCTGCACAAGGACATTTTTTTAAAATTATGATGAAGAACTATCTGTTGAGAAAATGCTTATACAGAATTGATGAATTATAGCTTCTTGTAATTTAGTATGTACATATTTACATCTATATTGTAAATATATTATGTACTGTAGGAAATTGCCAGATATAATCTCTTGTACTTGTAACATATTAAACAGGAGCTGCTTAATGTAGAGAAAAGAAATTAAATTAAAATTTCTCTCACTAAGTAATAAGAAACAATTAATCTAATATAATATTAAGAAATTAAAGCTAATTATGTAATTTACAATGTGACAAAATACAAAACATGTATAGCATTTCTAAGGGAGAATAAATTATTATTATTATTATTGTTGTTATTATTATTATTATTATTATTATTATTATTATTATTATTATTATTATTATTATTATTATTTCTAGGCAGAATTTCCACACTGCCCAATATATTCAAATGCCAGAGTTTCCTTTTAACCTAAGCAACAAGTTTTTCAGTCCATATTTATGTTATGCAAACGTGAAAGAGAAAAAAATTATATTATAAATATACATATTAAAATATTATAAATTATATAATTTATGCTATTTATATAAAGTATATGTATATACATGACAGGACATACAAGTATGCAAAAACAAAATGTGGCAGAAGCTATTAAGGACATTTTTTCATATTCGGACAGAAGAATAGAGCAAATGGGAATTAACATAAAGCTTTATCTGAAACATGAGATTGTTAATTATCTGCTGTTAATGGACAAGTTTAGGTTCAATTCACATTAGAGATAAGTTAGATCTACAGTGTTTGAGGATGATCAAATGACAAAAGAATCTAGGTCATCCTATGTATGTGTGTGTATATATATGCACACACACATACACACATGCGCGCGCACACCTAAACAATTTTCTTCCACTAACAAGTCGTTCTCCCCCCACTCAAGTAAAATAGGATCTTTTTACCATTTGTTTCCTTTGTTTACTCTCCCACCTAAGAAAAAATTATACACTCATTGTTTTTTCTTTCCTTATGCCTCTGCTATAGAGATTAAATGTAATATTATGGCATATAATATAATCTCTGTATATATCATTATTGTTTTTCTCCTTTCTACATTAGCTTCTCGATATACATAAAGAGAAAGAGTTTACCATGACAGCAATGACTACATAAATGATAAATGGCAAGAATGATTAAAAACTTATAATCATCATAAATACAAAAAACCTTCAGTGTTCACCATTCTGGGTATTGTCATGTGAGTGTGGTGGTGTTACTTCCAAATACATTTTAAGATCAATACATGTCTTGACTTAAACACTTGGGAATTAATAACTCCAGGTGGGAACAGTGCAATGTCTTTCCTCCTGAAATGTCACAGTGACAAGGCGTAGATAAGAAGTTTCCTGGGGAATGGGGCTGGTTTTGGTTTTTTTTTTAAATTCAAAGGGAGCTCTTGCCTATTATGCTGACCCAGGTTTGCTGTAGGATTTTAGATTTATTTTATCTATTTATAATGTAAATTATGCATAGGTTTCAATGTTAATTTTCTTGAGATGAATTATAATGTGTTGCTTGGATAGTTATTGGACTTGTAAGTTATCTGTTTAATTGTATTATGCAATTTTTCCTGTTATAAGGCGAATGTACAGTTTGGAAGCCCAGTTTGTTAGTTTCTTAGTCTATGAGACCTTTGCACAAATTCTAAAATGTTAAAAGGTTTAAAAAGTTCATTGTAAACAGTTCTTATTTTTTGTTTAATGTTTTAATTTATTCGATGTAAAATTGAACTACTTCATGTGCAGTATACAACTTAATTTTGCATCAATTTATCTCAACACCATGGATTCTCTAGGCCTTAATTTTCCTTAGTGTGTATTTGTAGCAAAGAAACATTTGCTTGCTATAGCAAAGTGATAACTGTTAAAGTGCAAGTATGAAATAGCATAACATAGCTAATAAAACTTGGTCTTTAATATTAATATGCCTAAGTTTGCTATTTTCTGGAATGACTGTTGAGAGCATGTCTCATTTATCATATGGAAAAAGTTTATTTTGCATGTGTGCTATATCTTCACTCATATTGCCTAAAAATTCTGCTCAAATACAATAACATTATTCACTTTTAATACAAGAAATATGATAAAATATTTCTTTTTGTACAAAATTGGCAATGTAAAAACAAAAACACATTTGTATAAGATATGGTGGTATCTATGTTTGATTTTTTTAAATCACATTGAATTATAGTCTTTATGTAACAAAAATCACATTAGAAATACTATAGCATATGTACACAAAGCTTCATGGAATATTAATCAAATGTTGTCTTTACTTGAACCCCAGCAATACTGTGGATTCTTTTCCAGAAATTTCTTCAGTCTAGTAGGGTAATCAGTCATAATTCCTGTTGCACCTGATTCAAACGCTGTTCTAAATTCCTCTTCGTCATTTAGAACCCATAAATATGTCTGCAGAAGAAAGAAATAATTTAAAATGTACAAATATTGTTCATAGCAGTAAATTATTATTTTGAAAGCTTTTATTATGGCAAATGTCATAACTAGCCTCGGATTTTTAGGCAAATGCCTATTTAGTTCCTTTAGGAAAATATGCAAAATAATTGTAAATATGTGCAATTTATGGAAAATTATACTAATTGGTGCCTAAAACTGCCTTAACAAGTAATTTTTAAAAATCAATATAGTTTACTTAGAAATTACTTATTTTTTAATTTGTCTCATGTACAGAACGACGCCACATTGTTATGCAAAGTCTACAGGTAAATTCATGTCAACAATGAAAAGCTAACTATTCATGGATGGCAGCACCAAAAAGGGGAATGTTTCTGATTAACATTTTCACTACCACCAGTGCTGAATGCTCAATGACAATGCACAATACATAGATTACATTTCATTTCTAGTTTTCTTCTCTCCATATGGTTTGGTGATCATATATTGAATTGTGTCAGTAGTATTGCATAGCAGTGTGAAGAGAAACAATATCATAATACGAGTAATTGAAAGCTTCGTTAATTTGCTTCTGGCTGGTGGATTATAATAATCTTATTTACAATGGAAAAATATTTTCTTTGCCATTTATGTAACAAAGAGGTAAGAATTAGACATTTCTTTTGTTACAGTAGGCAAGCCAGTAACAATTTTTAAGAAATGCAACTTTAGATTTTTATTTCCTTGGATTATAAATTTGATGATGATGATGATAAAAAACTGAGAGAAAATCTCACTTTAAGCAACATGTAGATGATGCAGGACACACAGGAAGAGCTAAATAAAAGAATTTGCCCAAACAAATTGCTAACTCAAACTTTCATGAGTGTGGCAACAACTGATGATTCAATTAAGATCTTTACAGGGGACTGATGATAGCAGCTAATATTCCGTGGAACATGGTGCAAAATCAGATATTCCATAAGTGTTTTTGAAAATATTGCCAGAAAACCATTCAATCCAAGTCCACACTTAGGAAGACAAATTTGGATACTGAGTATCAGAAAACACTTCTGCAACTAGGGAGGACATAGGAAATATCTGTATGGATCGATGTCGACGAGATAATGGATGCTCACAACAGATATATGTAAATATAATAGTTGGTAAACTCAATGATACACCTTCCCTACATCTTGTATCAAACAGTGAGCTCCATAAAGTCAATGATCAGTCCATTGCCTTCATTGTAAAGAAAAGTTTACAGTTGTTATTTCCTGGTGGTGTTGAGAAGAAGAGATCTGATGCTGAGATGCTGCTTCCTATATGGTCTCAGCCTCTTCTCTTCTGAAAACATTCTACCTTAACATTATAGAAGTCGACTGTTTAGTCCATGCCTTTCACCGGATCTCAGAGACCATAAGGAATGAATTTCTGCAAGTCAATGCCTAATCTCAGATATGAAGATCCATCAAGGCCCCATCACGCGTTGCTTTCTTCAAGGAAAAAATCCCAGAAATTCCTCTTCCCTTGAACATATTTTAACACACTGGGGCACCTGGATGGAGACAGCTCTATATTATGCAGAACATTGGTATGACATTGTTTTAAGGTAAATGCTGAGAGTACAGCTTGTGTTTTGTCTGAGAAGGAATTGTACAAAGAATTCAAAATTAAGCAAGATCTTGTTTATATTAATCAAATTTTTCATTCTTGCCCTCAACAATAGGGATGCTGAAATGCAAAGGAATCAGTGGTAAAAGAAGCTAAAGTGATTATTAGTGTTGCTAACACAGAAGTTGGGGACAAAGTAAGGTGTAATGAAGAAAATCCTGTAATGGTCTGTGCAGTAAACATTTTGGTTGGGGAAGCAGAATGAATTCCAGAAAAAATGGGCATGAAAAATATAATAAAATATAAATTTGCTCCTATATCATCTGTGTCAGTGGAAAGATTTTCAGCCTTTAAAATGATTTTAACAGACAAAATATATAGCCTATCTGGTGAAAATTTGGGATAATCTTGGTAATATATTGTGCTTCAAATTGTGAAAACAAATAACTTATGCTGATGCTTATAGAGCTTCTAGTCTCATACTCAAAAAAATGTAAAATATATTCATGATTAAAAAAGTTGTACATAATTTAATCATTTTGTGGTTCATTTTAGATGCCAAAAATATAAATATTTTCTTTTCTAATATTAAAAAATAGTGCCTAATTAAATAATTTTTGTAACCTATTTTTGGTGCCTAAAACATAAATTTTTAATGCCTAAAATTCCAAGGTATAGTCATAACCATAAAACAAAAATCTCTTACAAATGGTTAACTTTACAAAAACATTTCAAATAAGCTTAGGATACAGCACAAATGGTATAAAAATATTCCTTATAACTGAAGTTTATAATTAGATATTTATGCACTTAAAATGGCAAGACAAAATATACAAATAGCTACTTAAAATACATATAATAGGCTGTGAAAAAGCATTAAAATTGTAGCTTAATAATGTCATTAATTTTTAGTTTACATTTAAACATGAGGGCTAAACATCTGATATGCTAATTAAAATATAAATTGGAACTTGCACAGTGAAGCCAATCATATAATTGATATTATTGTACGATTTAGTTGAACTACACATTCTTAATGCTGCACTTACTTGTCATAATATATAGAACTGGTTTTGAGAGCATTTCGTTCTCATCATCAGTCAAGCTAAAATGAATGAATTTTAGCCTAGCTGATAATGAAAACGAAATGTTCTTGAAACTGGTTCTATATATTATAACAAATAAGTGAAGCATTAAGAGTGTAGTTCAATAAATCATACAATAATATCAATCTGATATGCTATTACATTCTTTAAATTATGAAGTACTAACCTGTATTTGTTAGTTAAAATTTCTAATGCCTAAAAATTTAAAATATGAATATATACAGTTAAATAGCCAGTGAATTGACAATCTTAACAATACATATATTTCTTCAAATTATTTACAATGAAATTTTGTCCTCTTATCACATAATATATTTTTATATCAGAAAAGGTCTGTTAAGGTATGTGGAGTGAACCTAAAACAAGCAATGACAATGACCAGAGAGTCTACTTGCACAGAAACAAGTGTATTTTCTTCTTGGCTGCACTTTTTAATTTTTCTAGGTCTGACTTTTAGATATTACTCTATTTGTTGTACTTCCTTCCTTAACTAAAACCATGTGGCTTTTCTCTCCTACTTAACCAAAGATCAAAAATTTACATTCATGGGAAATCCTAAAATTCTGGTTATAATATCAGACAGAGTGCATGATGGACAGCAAAGATCCCTTTTAGTTTCCAAAAGTTTCTTTACATCCAGAATTGAAACAGCATCACCTTTGGAAAAGGCAATGATGATTTTATTCACCATCTAGAGGCTAGTTATTTAATACAAAACAATAGAAATCCAGGTCTCTTCATTTTTGTCATAATTTATTGTGCAGGAGAGGCAAGAGAGCATGTTCTCTGAATATTTGGACTTAGAATAGAGCTTTAAAGGAAATCTTTTTGATATTGGAAAGCACTGGAAAATAAAACTCCATACCTTTTTAGCAGTAGATATAATTCATATGTTAAACATTGTACCATTGCTGGAAAGAGATTTTCTCTGCTAATACCAGTTTTATTTAGTAAATATAAAGTAAAGCATTCCATTTATCTTCATACTATTTTCCCTCTCCTAAAATGTGTTCAGGTCTTTAGTTAAGAAATTACCAGTGTTACAATATATTTTTTATAAAAAAAACCTATGCATCTACCAATTACATTCTTTGCCGTTAAATAAAACTTCATGTTTTCTTTCCCTAATAATATTTTAGTGCTTTTGGTTGTGTCTTAATAACAATTATTTACAACAATAATTTTTTTAATTTCACTTGGGATGGCTATTTATACCAAGTCTCCAAAATTTTCTTTAAGGTTATGTTCTAAATTACTAAAATGATACCTCTATGAATGCTTTAAATAAATCCATCAAAATAGCTGACTATTAATGAGTTACAGCCAACAGCAAGGGTGCATAATATATTCTGGTTTATCATCTTTACTATAAGGAGAAACATGTGCTGTTGCAAAAAGCTGTATTATATTTTTCTTGTGTTCTAAAAGGTTTACCACTTACTCTGCACAATAGGACTGCCTATCTACAAGATCATTTCCACACTTTCTCATTTTTATAATATTATACTTGTTTTAAATATTCACAATTTAAACTGCTTGTTACAAAACAATTTTTTTCTATTTACATATAAAAATATTTTTTACTCTTAATCTTCCAAGTTATGAGCCTTTTTATTGTTAATAGCAATAAGAGTATTTAATGTGTTACATTTGTTGATTTGGTTCATTTAAGGATGCTCTTTAACATCTCAGGTCATCACAATCCCATTCAGTTCAGGGCGTGAAACAGCTGACAAATTTTGCTCAGAGGCCTCTACTATCAGGCTTGAGGTTCTTTTCATGCTGTAAATGTACAACATGGGACCCACAGCTTTACTTCCCTTCCAAAGGAAGTCATACTTAGGATTTTTACCCAAAAAATCCATCCACCCTGGCCGGGTACTAGCGAGAAGTGTAAAAGAAGAAAGAAAGAAATAAATAGTTGATGATGCTATGAATTCTCATAATGTGATTGAGCTGAGAATTTCAAGTATGAACATATTTGGTAAAGCTTAACCGTACGCTTGCATAGTTATAAAAATGCATGAAGGCACACAGTGATATGAAAAACAGTTTTCCATTCCTGAATAATATAAGAAATCTCTCATCTGAAGAGGTAGCTTCATCAGCTGCAACTCTACATTCATACTACAGTGCTAACCTAGATAAGGCATTCATCTATGCAGCCATTTTGTTACTTCAATAGATTCTGCTAAAACTGTTCAAGCAACAAGTTATTTTATTCGACAGAAGGATTTAAAAAATGTATACCCATATGTGGACATTGGTGCGCATTTGTACCTGTGCATCTGTGTATCGATAGTTCAGCCAAATGCTAATTTTTTTCATTGCTACAAATCATAATGTATCTTTGTCTTCCCTTTCCAAGGAAAGCTTAAAGGAATTTTCTCTTCTGTGCATTGAAACTGAACTCTTAAAAACCATAGACTATGATGTGATTGATTCCTTTGCCCAACAAATGCCACAAAGAACACCTCTTCAGCAATTGTTACCTCATGTTTAAACATAATATTATTGACATTAAAAGTGTTATATATGTTATAATAAATTTATATGTATTATTTACTATTTCCTGTTTTTAATGTGTATGTCACTTATTTGTTTCATTGTCTTTCTTCAATTAAATTTTAATTTCTAATTCCTTTGGAAGGGGTCAAAATTTTAAAAATGGCCCGTAGTGGCAAAAGTGTTATACAGGCCCTGGCTAGAGCTAAGCCTAAGCCAAAAAGAAAACAGAAAAGTCTTCATGTATTTAATTACATAACTGATAATAATAATACCTACTTATGAAGCTGCTATCATGAAATTACATGATAAAAACAATGTTCTACAGTGCTGTCATTTCCTACACTTAGAACTATGACTACTTTCTCCTTAAAGCTAATTTAGCAACTAATTCATAAACTACAAAAATGCATGGTACTTAAACCAACCTATAACAGTTTGATGGAAAGATCATGACACACAAAAAAAATTTACATAACTGATGATATCACAGAATTCTGTGGTGGATTTGCTACACCTTCAGTTCGGCACATTAACAAAAAAGTATCTTTCCTTTTGAATTTAAGCTTTTTATATCAACAAAATAAATTGTTCGCAGAATTCACACACATACACAATGATTATAGTTGCTACAAATATCATAATCTAGTATGGTACTTAGTTTGAGAGAAAATTATGCTTAGATAAATTTGATGATAAAAAATAAATAAATAAAATAAAAATCTGCTTTTGGTTTGGCAATTGTCAATATTTGTTAATATTTTAACATATCAGAAACATCTTGCTTACCTGAATGCCTCTTTTCCTTAAATGTTCAAATAGATATTTCTTCATTAACAGAACATCCATACTCTTTGCTAAAAAAGAATGAAAGGGTAGAAATGCTGCATTCGGATTGGTTTTTCTTCTACTGAAAGGAAAAACAATTAAATTTGTTTTAATTTGCAATAATATAACATTTACACACTGTACTTACTCCATAGGCATAAAATTCTTAAAGTTTCCAAAATTAATTTACTGTTTCAAATTTAATTAGAACCTCACTTTGAGCATAAAAATAAAAAATGTTGAACTGACAATTTTATTGACTTATGAGATTCTGAACAGCTGCGTGCCTGTGTAATATAGCAAGCATCAGGATTTTTTCTGAACTTTCTTTTCCCTAGTATCCACAAAAAATTAAAGTAGGGGCATATATTGTTTTAACTTATAAAAATCTGTGAAAAGTTTTCTCATTTGCTATTTCCTAATTACTTGTTATGATTTTTATAAAATAACTTTCAATATTATAAATTTCACTTTTAATTAAAATGTTGTACACTGTTTTTCAAACTAATAAAAATTGTGTGAATAATTTCACTGACTATGGCACTAAGTTTTGTAAAACTTATAATAAGGCATGAGAAGTGTTGTTGTTGTTCTAATGTGCAGGATATTGATCCATCAATTTTTCTCTGGCCAGCCAATATAATTTGTGTATTTTCCTGCCAGGTGCAGCTTTCCTCAGTTCTGTGCATTCCAATAGATGTTCTCGGTTTAGAATCTTGTCAGTTTTGCAGATCTTACTTGTGTTATCATTCATTAAACCAAATCTGTGTAGATGTTCTGCCAGATAATCATGTCCAGTAGCTAGTCTAAAATGAGCAACTGCTTCCTTCCTTGATAGATTTTTTATTTTTTGTACTGTTTCTTTTATATTAGAATAATTTTTATTAGATATTTGCACTTGAATATTATGTTGATATTTTTGTTCTATGGTTGTTTTGATATTTTTTAATTTTACGTTTAATCCACAGGGCTTTATTGGTTTTGAATATAGCACTGCCCCCTTTTTGGCCTGAAAGTCTGCATTCTCATTACCTATCACTCCCACATGTGCTGGTATCCACAGTAGTATTATTTTTTGAAATTTTGTTTGGAGTAGTCTATAATAAGATTTCACATCCCTTACATTGTAATTCATATGAACCATCATATCGTTCTATAGCTTGTATAGCTGAAGCTGAGTCTGTAAGAATCACTACTTTATTTTCTTTTATATCAGTCCTATGGTATATCTGTTCCAGCGCTCGTTGTATTGCCACCATTTCACCCTCATAACTTGTGGATTATCTAGGCAGTGTGAAATAATGCGAGAAATATTTACAATATATACCACCTCCAACATTATTTCTCTATTTGTCTGCAAATCCATCTGTGTAAATTCTAAGCCAGTCTGTTTCAGGGAATTGGTTGTGTAAATGTTCAAGTGCTATAGTTCTGCATACCTTTGTTGAGTTCTTCTTGTTTATTTAATTGTTCTGTCAGTTTTTTATGTTACTATCTTAATATAATCCATTAGATTAGTTCTTGAGGGATATGGAATGTTGTTCTCTGCCAGGTTTATTGTAATTTTTCAAATTGGGGGATAAAGTAGCCTGCCTTCATGTGGCATCCCCTGGGTAACGCAAAATAGGCTACAACGTTGTGAAGAGGTTAGCCAATATAATGCATGCATGAGAAGTTAGATATGCTTAAAAAAAAAAAAAAAAGTTTACTTATAAAAGGGCTCATCTTCGCAACTTTAAATTTTCTTTTTTTTTTAAACCTAAGTAGTCTTTACTGTGTACACTTAAACATACCAAAAATAATGTTATAAGTTTAAAATCACCCCTAAATGAAACTGAAATCAATCATATTAGACCATGGTTATATAACGGTAAGGAAAAAAAGTAACCATAGAATGAAAATGCAGACATCAAATAGCATAAATGACAAGGAAGACCATCATATATATTAATTACAAGTGTAACAATCCACTATTACCTCCAGAAACGAAAGACAAAATTCCTGATGAATAAATTGACTGAATGAATTAAGCCACTTACGTCCCATCCAGGGCTAGGACCTCCATAAGTGGGGGTCTCATTGATTTCTCGTATGGTGAGCTAATCCATATGAGCTCTTGTCCCTTTGAGTTTGTTAAGTCTATAATGTTTATTTTTTACAAGTTTAACACCAATTTAACTAGAAGGTTCAAGTGCCGAGTCTATTAAGCTTTTATATCATAAGTTTGGTATCACTTTCAATATTGGCTTCAGTTGTTCTCTTCTTTCTGCAGCTCTGTTCCTAGGCTCTTCCAGGTACTGCAGTTCCATGCTACACTGGTCTAGTGTGTCCCGACTGCTTTCCTGAAGGAGTCTGCTGACCTCATTCTTGGTCTCCCTCTTCCTCTCCTATCTATACGTTGATCCCAATTGGTAGCTATATGTCCCCATCTGCTGGTTGGTAGCATTGCTACATGTCCACTTCAGGTTATTTGCACATTGAGCCACATCGTTTAGTCCAGATATCTTTTATAATTCCACAGATGTTTCTCACTTAACTACTTGCAGCACAGAATTAAAATTATTCATGCATTGTCTCACTATAGGCAAATACAAAAGCATGCACTTTCATCTTGTATCTTTTGTGGTTCTTCTGAAAATTTTTTGTACATTTGTGCAATGCAAATTTTCCTCTTTTTACACACTTATATGACTCTAAAATCCATGGTTTCCTTTACAACCTCATCAAAGTGAAAATATTCAATAAAGTATGTAACAAATTTGTGCAAATTTTCACCTTCTACTTTCAGTATTCTCAGAGTAAAAGTAACATTAACATCTATAAATATCAATTTGAGAAAATTGAGGTTAAAAAAGGAAAACTATTTTCTGACCAATATCAATACACTCTCACCATAAGGTTTGCTGTCTCACACAGCCTTATAAACTTTTGAGCCCCCATTTCCTAAGAACGTTGTATATCTCACACCATACCCATCAAGAAACCATATGAAAATATGTTTAGCTTCCCTGTCTGCATACTTCCACTTCCATCAAAATTCATATCACACTTGTGGTTCCCTGTATTTTACAATGATTTGTGAGAATTTCCATATATAAAACTGTACCTGTAGTGAGGGAAGTAGTTATAACACCCTCATATCATACTGTCTATGTTTCATAATAAGTTCATAAAACAGTCCTCTTCTTCTATTAATATTTTCTTCCACGAGTATATAAAATGAATTTGCTGATTTGCAATTTCCACAAACTGCATGTTTACTTATCAAGTTAGAAAGTAAATTAACATTAACATTAATAATAATATAATTAACACCAACACTCTTACATTACTAATAATAGTACATTATTTAAGTCACTCTCCTGCTTGTAACTGAGTTTCAGTTTCAGTTAGCTGAGCACACAGTTTTTACATCAACACTGCTTCTATTTAGATGCATACTGATTTTCATGGAATTTCTGTTTCTTTAAAACTCTAGGCAATTTAGATAATTATTCATAAAGCTTTAGCAGAAGAAAAATACTTTACTAAACCACAAATAACTATTTTTTTCATACACAACATAAATTTTGTTTTTCACAAGGTAGCCATGAAACAAAGAAGCATCATGATGCTACAGTGCAGCCAGCACAACATTTACCTGTTTTTATTCTCAAACAAAATTTATCCAATGTTTCTATCATCTCAGAAAACAGAGAAACATGAATACTGAAAAGGAGCTGGGGCAAGAAGTATCAAGCTGATTTAAAGGGTGGTGCTGTGCTTTTTAAAACCCTGTTTAAATATTTAAAAGTTGTCATAATGCATCTTAAGTGTATACTTTCTAAAAGTAGTAACTTCAGAAATTTTTTATGATAAAATTTAAAAAGCTCATTTTTCATCATTTAGGCTACCCTGTCCCCTTAAATAGGTGAATTATTCAGCAATTTGATGTCCCAACTGCAATAAACAATCACTGGAACTCAGCTGTGGCTCTTATGAACATCCCTATTGGATTAGTAGCTGCAATGTCCAGTATCCTGTCATCTATCTTGTTGACTGCTAGGATACTGCACAAATTAGAAGGAATTCAATCTAGAAACACATTCTTTAAAAACCTCACCACTAATGGTGTTGTTTGCCAGGGCATATATTTCCAAGACTGAATGTTTTTTATCACCTTACTCTAACTCTAGACCAGACAACAATTTCTTTGCCTTTCAATCTTAGATCTCCTAGTTTACTCTGCAAGTCAGTATAAGATGTAAATGAAATAAAATAATTAACCTGGTCAGTTATTTCACTATTCAGAGAACACAGCAAAATTTAGTATGTGAGTGAGTGTGTGATAATGCTAAATCACTTGCTGACTAAACATTGGATTTTCATACTGGCCAGGCAGAGGGCAGTAGCATAGTCCATTTATAATTTGCACACTGGGAACTGGCAGACCACACTACTGTGGATGACGATAGTGAAGAGTGGAATGAGAGTAACATTGGAGCAATGATGAAATATATGGCAGGGGAAACTGGAGGACTCACAGAAATACTGCCCATTTGCTGCTTTGTCTGTGACAAATACCACTTATAGGTGCTGGAATCAAACCTGAGCCAACTTAGTGGGAGATAAGCAATTTAAGCACCCAACCATGATGCAACCCAAATTTGGATGCTACTAGCAATTTTCAAAGATGTGAATTGTGCCTCTACTTGAGTAAACTGCTTGCACTAAAAGTTGGTCAAATCAAAATGTCATTGCAAGAATGTGGCTGTATTTAATTCTAACTCTTACATCCTCAGTGTATGCTTCTTCTTGATTATTATTGCTGTTTTTATGTTTTGGACCTTGATTTCTTTCAACCATCACAGTCTGTAATTTATTGTCTTGTTTGGTAACTCATTTATTTTTCTTGGCAATTTTGTCAACAACATACGTTAGGCCTGTGGGAATTTGTGTATTCTTTCCTATTTCATGCATTCATGATAGTATCACATAAGAGCCACCAGTTTATTGTACTATTTGTTTGAATTCATAACATTATTACAAACTTGATATTTATTTATTCTTGCTTAAAAGGAAAATATAATTTGACTACCCAATGTTCTTGTGATCACCATGTCTGCCTGCTAATCCAAAGGTCCTGGGTTTGAATCCCACAAGGTCAATTGCCTGTGTTAGGTTTTTACTGGGGTTTCTGCTTACCCTGAAAAGGCAAATGCTAGATAACTTTAAGCACTGTGAACTTTCAGCTTTTCATCAAACATTCATTCATTATCTCTTTAGACCTTTGTTGTTATAAGAGACATTAAACTGTAAGGAAAATGAAGCAATAATTATAAATGATTAGCAACAATAGAGACTGTATGAACTTTGTGAAGTCTCTAAGTTGTTACTACTACACACAAAACAAAACTATTCTCATGCTGTTCCATTTTGTTAACTTAGATCTCACACATTTTAGCTATAATTTAAACAAAATATAAGTGAAGAGCAAAAAGTGCCAAATATTACATAAACCCTTGACTAGCTCACAAGCACAATAAGAGTTCACTTTATGTGTAGGAGTATCTTAAAATATTTTTCTTTTTCAAAAAAGAAGAATGTAACCTCAAATTAAAATTTAACTTTGTTTTCAGTGCAACATTTAAATGCATTTACTCTTCTATACATTGTATTATTTCTATGTAATGTAAACTATATGTTCATAGGCACATACCTTAAATAGATGGAGGGTAAAAATATTTCTAAATGTGTTTCTTTCAGTGGAACAAATGGCAGAAGACCAGAATATGTTAGTAGCACTAGATATACAACTTGTTTCATAGAAAACAGAAGATTTACATTTGGGTTCTGGAAAAAAAAAAAAAAATAATAATAATAATATCACAAATACATTTTTATAAAAATCATGAAAGAAATAAAAACACAAGAGCAATCCATGAAGTATATTTACAAATATCTCAACCAAACCTGAGTCTAGCCTTATGCACTATATATTACTCAATTACAAGAAATTCAGTTGAAGAAAATAAGAATTTTAAAGATAATTTTCAATTATTCTTTAAAATAAAAAAAAGTATTTTTATTTCATCAAAGCATTTGCTATTTTACTTCTCTTTACATCACTATAAGCGCTAATATCATATAGATATATTTATAATCATCACTCCACATTTCTGTTAATAATAATAATAATAATAATAATAATAATAATAATAATAATAATAATAATAATAATAATAATAATAATAATAATAATACTGTCCCCTTTTTATGAATGGCTGTTTTTACTGGCCCATATTCACTGGACTTGGTACTATGCACATTCACTTTCATCATTCTATGAAGTACAAAATCATGTGTACCAAAAATAAATAAATAAATAAATAAATAAACAAATAAATAAATAAACAAATAAATTACAAAATAAGAAGGCAAACTTGTATCTGTTGAAGAGATGATCTTTTCTTTCTTTGGATGCAATGAAACTGGTTTTTTTTATTTTTTCAGGCATAAAGCATCTGTGGCAAGAACAGACAGCAAAAAATTCCTCTAAAAATTTGTTACCCTGTTCCTCTTTATGTACTAGTTATAAATGAACAATCTGCAATTGTGTGATTTTGCATGAATTCATTTATAGTCATGAAAGTCATTATGCACACATCTTCTAATATTGTAGCTGGTCTTTAATGATAAGTGTCCACATAACAATATTTATACTCAACATCATAGCAATATCCTGCACTATGCTGCACTAATCTGCACAAGTAATTTTACTGATTTTCTCCTGTCATTCATGAGGAATATGATTCATTGTCACATTCTTTAAGATCTTATTCTGTTTATAAATGCTTATATACATTCATGATTGCAAGTAGTAAAATGCATTCCATAACCTCTCTTACTCAAATTTCATTCTCAACTTTCTGTTGTGCAATTTGTTTATAACAGACAAGACTTCTGAGGCTTAGTCACAGTGGAATAACTATTCTATTAAAAATGGAAGATGTGTCATTTTCTTGCTGGCTTGTCATGGCAAATTCCTTCCAGCTAGGTTCTTCAATCACATTGGATGCTGTGAGTAGGCAAGGTAACTGCCAATGTAGAAAGATGGTGCCTACAATAAAATTATTATTTTTTTGCTACTACTTTCCCATTATGCACAATAATTGAAAAAGTAAAACTGGAAGTAAAATAAAGTAAAATAAATTCTTAAAAGAAATGTGGGCAAACTTTCTCAAGCCAAAAAGAACAGAGATCAAAATTCATACAGATAACAAAATTTACACTTTCTTTATTCAAACTTGTCAGCTGATCAAGTTTATTATTTCACATTCAAAGGATTTACTTTAGATTATTGAACAGAAAGAAACTTTGAGGAGTTAAGAGTTACATCAAATTCTCCTTTCAAAAGGTTAAAAAAAGAAGGAGGAGGAGGAGGAGGAGGAGGAGGAGGAGGAAGGGGAGGAAAAGAAAACAGAAGACAAAACTTAGATAATCAAGTTAGATATATGGAGACAAAGCATATTTGAAAATGTGCAGTCACATATAATCTTTCCTTCCCTTATAAATATGCCTAGTCTCCCACTTTTCTCATTAAACCTATTAATATTCATAATAAGAGACATTAATGGACCTTCTAGAAGATGTATGGAAATGTAGACTCTAAAGGACTATAGAATTTTTTAAACACTATAATTTTTTTTTAATCTACAAAAATAAGATTCTCCTGTTTTTATTCATTATTAAGAATCTGGAAGTAATACACATATGTGTATTGGATCATCATATGGATCATCACATATCACCCAGAATATCAAAAGAAAAAATTTAGAATATTCAAGTTCTGGTCACAGAACAATGATTGCAACCATAAAAATGAACAATTCAAACAACGCTATCTCACTCTAACTATATTAAAACTTTAAAATGGTAAATTAGAATGGCTACATTGATGAATTATAAAATAAATTTAGAGAATCTTCTAAAGATTCAGAACAAGCTGACTACATGAACTCATTTTGCAACTTAATTCTTAAAACAGGAAAAAAGTGCATACTATTTGCAGGAGTAAACATTCTAAATCTTTCTTAAATCATCATTTAGAGAAGTTGGAAAATGAAAGACATATAGCTAGAAATAACATACGAAAAATATGCCTCATACCCAAGATTGACATAAAAAATGCGCAGCACTCAAATGAGAAAGTAATAATAAATAGAGCTAAAAGAAATCACTTTCATAATTTTCAACAGATACTGGAGCTCATAAATTCATTCATAATATCAAAAACAACAAAGACACATTGTACAAATTAATAAAATGTTCACACAGGCCGTGAATGTGAATCTTAAACATACATTATACTCATTCACATAAATTAAAAACAAACCAAAAATTTTTTTAAGCAATTAAGAAAGGAACTAAAACAACATAAAAAACCTTACTGTAATATCAATTATTCCATTTTTGTCAAATTTATTATTTATTTATTCATCCTTTTGATCATTTTACATGATATAGGACATGTCCTAGAGATGAGATGGGTTTCGCCCAGAGTATAATATAAACAATATACAAGTTTAGTAATTATACTAGATTTACAATTTGTCTTATTTAAAGTTCATATATTCACTTACTGAATAAAAGGTATGTTGTAGTAGAAAGGCTTTGACTTCATTATTAAATTGTTTTATATTGGTTATTTCTTTAATATTTATTGGTAGTTTGTTATACATTTTAATGCCTACATTTGTGAGATTATTTTTTAAAATATTTGTCCTGCATATCTGAACATGAAGGTCATTTTTCCTTCTTGTATTGTGAGAATGAATATCTGTATTTGTACATAATTCTCCCTGATATCTCTTAATATGGTTTACAACCTCTATTATAAAGAGACAGGCTAATGGTAGTATATTATGTTTCCTAAAATAGGGTCTATAGGATGTCCTACTATCAACTCCACTTATAATTCTTATTGCTCTCTTCTGGATTTTAAATACTCTCTCACATTTTTCTCCCCAAAATTTTATTCCATATTTTAATCGACTATGAAAATAAGCAAAATATACATTTTTCAATCCTAATAAATTCAGTGACCTTTTTAGAATTTTAAGCATATAACAAACAGAACTAAGTTTAGTCGCTAAATAATGAGTGTGAGTATCCCATTTAAGGTTTTCATTCACATGTATACCTAAGAATTTTGTTTCTCCTTTGTACTCAATGATGTTTCCATCATATATAATTTGAGGTTTAATACTGTTTTTACATTGCCATCTATGAAATGTCATTGCAATAGTTTTTTCATTGTTTATGATTAGTTCATTGTTTTTAATCCAGTTATTGAGGCTATTCATGATCGTGTCTACTTTATTTTGCAATGCAGTATCGTTATCTCCTTTCATAAGAATGTTTGTATCATCAGCAAAAAGAACCATATTGGCATTTTGAATATTATTAGGCAAGTCATTTATATACACTAAAAACTACAGAGGCCCTAATACTGAACCTTGAGGAACACATCTCATAATTTCTTTTGTATTTGATCGATAATTACTTATTCTCAGTTGTTTTTCATATTGTAGATCCACAACTTGCTTCCTATTGGTGAGATAGGATTCAATCCACCTATTCATGTTGCCTCTAATTCCATATTTGTACAACTTAGATATTAGGATTTTGTGATCTAATACATCATATGCTTTAGTAAGGTCTAAAAAAATTCCTATTTTCGGTATATTTTTGTCCACTGCATGTTGAATTTGATTCAGTAATTTAACTATGGCTGATTCCATAGACTTGTTTTTTCTGAAGCCAAATTGAACATCAGAAATGATGTTATATTTTTCCAAAAACATTATTAATCTATTGTACACTAACTTTTCAAAAATTTTTGAAAACACTGACAGTACACTTATTGGTCTATAGTTTTCTTTCTTTGTTTTTTCTCCTTTCTTGTGTATCGGAATAATTTTTGCGATTTTAAGTTTATCAGGGAAGATTCCCGAGTCAAGTGAACAGTTATATATGTTAACCAAAGGGACTTTCACCTGTTCTATACATTGTTTAATCACATAGTCTGGTATTTCATCTATTCCAGATGAATATTTGCCTTTTATTTCATTGACTACTTTTGTAACTCACTTTCTGTAATTATATTTATAAACATAGAATTATTAGTATTTTTTTATCTCTGTTATGGTTTTACAGTGAAAATGTTTGGAGTGATTTGAACTAAGAAGTTTGTCTGCTATTTCTGAGAAATATGTATTGAAAGACTCTGCTATATGCTGAGGACTTCTAATTTTGTTACCATCATTAATTAGTTCTGTTACACACTGTTTAGAGTTATTCTTCCCAATTTCCTGGTTTATTATTTTCCACAGTGTCTTTGTTTTATTATTTGCATTTAATATGATTCTTTCATTTTCTTATCTTTTTGCTTCCAGAATTACTTTGCGATAGATACTTTTATACTTTTGTACATAACTCTTAAAATCATTATTTATATAACCCTATTTCTTTAGTCAACACAGCAGCTTCAGCTTATTACTTGAAATTTTTATTCCTTTTGTTATCCACCCATTTTGGGTTTGACTATTTATATATACACGTTTTTGTGGGAAGGCAATGTTAAACCAGTAGAGAAATATGTTTAGGAAGGTGTTAAATTTTACATTTATATTGCTTTCCTGAAGGATCTTCTCCCATGTTTCCTGTTTTAATAAGAAGTTAAATAAATTTATGCTTTTTGGATTGAACGTCCTTTTCATACATATTCCCGTTTTCCCTGTTTGTTTAGGTACTAATACATCGACTTCTAATATTTGTCCACAATGATCAGACAGGGCCATATCCTTAACTAATGATTGTTTTTGAACTTTAGATTTGTTGGTGATCATTACATCCAATAATGATTTTTTTGTATCTGTTATTCTTGTTGGTACCATTACCGTATTAACTAAATTGTATACAGAGAGCAAATCTTTTATTTTGTTTACCTTATCATCCTCCTCCAAAAAATCAACGTTCCAATCTCCACAAATTATAATAATATCCTTATATTTTCTAGTTATGCGGAATAGAACTGCATCTAATTTAGTTAAAAATTCGTCAAGTTTAGTATTTGGTGCCCTATAAATGCACATGATAACTACATTCTGATCACTCATCTCTATCAACGATAACTCAAAGTTCCTATCTTCCTTGAGATCTTTAAACAGGTCTATATTTCTAGTGTTTATATCTGATCTAACATATATACACAACCCCCCATGTTTATAGGCTTTCCTACAAAAGGAATCTACTAGCCTAAACTGTTTCAGGTTAGTAACTATTAACTGCTCTAGCTTTAACCAATGTTCAGTTATGCATAGTACATCTACATGTAACAAATCTACATTTAATAATACATCTAGTTGGTTTATTTTATTTGTTATACTCTGTACATTTTGATGTAGTATGCATAATTTGTTAACTCTTGTTTCCTTTCCACTATTACATACCTTTGATTCAATATTTTGTTGTTCTATATTAGTATGAAAGAAATAATTACTGTAATAGTGTAATAAATAAGAGGTCTCCTGGCCCAGATACAATCAACCTGAATTTATTTAAAATTTTTGGTACAGTCACTAAAGAAGAACTTCTAAAATGTTATAACTTATTCTGGAAAATGTACTATTCCCCCCAAATATAAGAATGCAACAATTATTCCAATCCTTAAAAAAGACAAACATTCTGAAAATAAAAATTTTAGATTTTATCAATTACTAGTATAATAGCTAAAGTTATGACTAAAATAAAATCAAATAGACTAAATTGTAAGTTTAGAATCACAAAATTTAATTTCATCATGTGTTCCTTATACTGTATGGTAAAAAAGGAATATTACCATAAGGTTTAAGGAATATAAATATAAATATAAACACATGGAAAAATAGCAGACCATTTCTGGCAAAAGAACTACAAATTCCAAAAGGAACCAAAACACTTAAAAGCTCTTCAAAAACCCATAAAATTAACAGTGTGGGAAAATATATCCAGAAACGAAAACAAGGAAAATTTGGTTAATTTTGATCTCCTAACAACAGTAACCTCATTGGTTAGTTCATAAAATCTACAGAGCGACATCTTATTGCCATGCTGGGAAGCTGACATTGGAAGATGAAGGCAACAGCCTTTGAAACATGTCCAAGTATATGGAGCAAAATTAGTGAAATTTGGGTGATTCCCTCAATAATAATTTGTTATATTATATGTTAACTTGTTACTCAAGTCATCAATAAATTTGTGAGGTTATCGAGATATTTTGTTATCTATGCTGTATCCTGTTCTGTTTTAGCCGGACAAAGGAGTTCCATATGTGTGTGATGTATTAAATATTGATTTTACTATTAATATTTTTCATTTATAAGGGATTTGCTTTAAGGACTAGCTTATTTATAGTTCTAGATATTTAATTTTAAAAATGTTCAGTACTTATTTTATAGCTTTATATTTTTTTGTTTTCTTCAAAATCAACTGCATTTACATTGTGTATTTTTATTTTTGCAAAGTGTTCCATATTTCCAGTTGTTAGCATACATTTATAGTAATGTAACCACCACTCACATTTGATTATAATTATACCTACATACTCTTCTCCTTTGTAATTCTGTTGTAAATCTTGTCTCATCGTGGATATTATTTTCAATTTCTGCAATGAATGATGAGTGATGATTCACTAATTACATCTGGAGACAAATGTAACAAATATTTATTCATCTGTTCTTCATCCTCACTTAGAAAAACTGAAGCAGAAATGAAACTGTGCAATACTCTCTGTCCAGATTAGTCAACTGTGCACAAAGCATCAAATTGAAGTTTCATCGCAAACGCTCAGACGATATGGTATAGCATTTCAAGTTCAAAGGTAGTTGCTGAGCTTTAACTATTAGGGATATTTTTGAAGCAGAAATGCAGTTGTTTCTGAAGAATGAGAACTTTCTGTATTATATCTTTTATATTTTTAAAATTATCTTGTAAATATGCAATATTTCTAACATTTCAATTTCACTTATAAGGGAACTGTATCAATTACACCATACTAATTTCAACAAAACTTTGTAATGTGATCAATTAAGATATCCTAAATTGAATAGTAAAATCATTTTGCTATAAAGTTAATGATAACTTTATATATATATTGAAAGATAGTTAGAAGACTAGGGACAACACAATACAATTAGCTAGTAGTGGCATTTCAGAGCATTTCTTGTGCTAGTATTAGTGATTGTCTAGGCATTGTATGAACATATAGGTAAATGTTGATTTGATTTATTTATGGACGTTCTTTAACAGATCAGGTCATCAGCATCCCATTCAATTCAGGGCATGAAACGGCCAACAAATTTGGCTCAGAGGCCTCGTCTTTCAGGCTTGAGGTTCTTTATCATGCCGTAAATGTATGACATGGAACCCATGGCTTTACTTTCCTTCTGAAGGAAGCCATACTTACGATTTTTACGCCAAAAAAAATCCATCGATCCTGGTTGGGTTTAGAAGGCAAGATATGGTTACCACTACACCACCAGGACCGACTAGGTAAATGTGAAGTGTTAAAATCTAATATAGTAGCCATTTAGAAATTAATGTGATGGAAGCAATTAACGCAATGAATATTTACATTACAGTATAGAACAGAATTAGGCATAAGAGTACAAAAAACAGGGAACCAGATGTTAACCAGTTTGCAATAATTCTTGAAAATATTATAAAAAAAGTACTTACACTTCTTGGATGAAAACATGCATATCAATTGCATTTCACTGATAGAAATGGTTGCATATTTCAGGAGTTCTACAGTAATACTAATGTAACTGAAGGTGAAGATAACAGAAATATAATGTAAGGCAAAACAGATGGAAGTTAAAGTAGTTAAGCATCATTTCTACAGAAATGTCCTACAGAACTGGATATTTTACAGAGATGCAGATAGTTAGGATTATAGGACTCGGGGGGGAAAAAAGGACTGAAATAACATACAAATAGTCTTAAAATATTAGGGTTATAATACTTCCATATGTTTGCAATGAAAGTTGAAGTGTAATGGCTTCTCCTGCATCTAGTATGAGATTCAGACCATTGCTACATAAATACTTGTGTGTTATAAAACAAATCTTTTTCAGTACTAAACAGGAAACAATTGAATTCCTGATCGGTATTACTTATCTTATTTGTGCTCTGTCATATTCTTAAGGATGGAGTGGCCGTTTTGCAGCTGCCTTAGGTGTGTGATGTTCTAATGTAGGGAGCCATGCCAAACCACTGATGTCAGACCAAATTACATTGAAATTGAGAGCAAACAAATTATACTTTTTAATATGTATATTTGGCAACAAAATGACTATTACAATTAAATTCAAAAAGTCATAATTGAAATCAGCCTGACGCAATGAAACAGTTCCATTGTTAGTCTTGTTAACATAAGATTAACCTTTAACATTTTTTGGGAGAATGAATTAAAGTTTTGGTGCTTTAGATTATTGTTTTGCAAAACTCTAAATACTGTTTGTTGATAATCTCTTCTGAGTAGAAATATTTATGGTTATGAGATTTACTCAGGGCATGTTTCTTGGAACAAATGTCCACATCCTCAGCTGTTAAACAACTGTTGGGTTATTTGTAGATGTTGGGTAGGTAGGATTGACTCTGGTGGTCTTGTGATAAACTTGAAAAAAAACTCTCTCTTTCCAGGATGTTGAAATTCATTAGATTTTGCTCATGTTTTTTATATAAATCCTTTCCCAAATGTTTAATTCTTTTGGTTATTGAACAGTTTTTAATAACTTGATGCATTTTTCAATTTCATGGTTTTCATTCCAAAAAGTGCTGTCACAGCTGATTGATCTATTTGTTTAACAAACATATGGGAAAAATTTATATAAAAAACATGAACAAAATCTTATGAATTTCGACATCCCAAAGGGCATCCAACTTCTACAAATAATCCAACAGTTAATGATGAATGTAGGAATCAACACAGTGAAACAATCTTAAAATCTTAGGTAGATTAAAAGTAAAACACTCTTGACGTTACACTCTTAGAACTTTTTTTAAACTCTTTAAAACTTTTTTTAAAAAAAGTTAAAAAAAAAATTTAAGAGTGGAACATCAAGAGTATTTTACTGTGTTGACATGATTTTTAAGTAGTTTTACTTTTAATCTACCTAAGATCCAACAGTTGTTTAACAGCTGAGGTTGTGGATAATTATTCCTGAGTAAATCTAACGCAAGTGAAACCATAAAGAGTGTTCTAAATATTTCAACTCAGAAGAGATTATTAATGATGTTCATTGTGTTTGATTCCAAATTGAATTAATATTGAAACTGTTTGTTGAGTTGATTTGTTTATTAGCCGTTAGAGCTACAAACTAATTCATGGCATTATAAGGATTTAAAATTATACAGAATGTTTATAAAAAAAAGTACAGTTATATTTTTCATGTATGTACAATGTTGGCATATAGTGTTACAATTTACAAAATTTTATTACAATATATGCATAGTTTTCAAATGTATATTCATGTCATGTCAAGCTATCAACTTTAAAACTAATTTAAAGTTGCAAATATTCACTGATACAGAATGGCATATGAGTTAGCAGAATTTTTTTACTGATGTTTTAAATTGTTTATGACCAAACTGTTTGATACGTGTGGAAGATGACATAAAACTTGCTACCAAGATGAGATACTCCATGAAGACTTCTGGTAATTCTATGAAAACAAAAGTGATTATTTTTGGATGTTCTCATGTTGTACTTATGAAATTTGAATTTGTCTGGAAGAGATCAATGTTTGGTGAATGAAACCTACAGACTCTAATATATATATATATACATACACATACATACATATGCAATATTCTAAGTTCTTTGAAAAATCTTTTACTTTCTGATTAAATCAGTAAATCCATCATAGTTTTTACTATTCTTTTTTGTAATATAAGATTTGCTTAGATTTTGATGATACTCCTCATGCAATTATGCCAGTGTATATCTGCAGTGTGTATATCTGTCTATAGTACATCATAGATTTTAAAACTTGAAATAATAATGCTTAAGGCAAGATTTTTTTTAATACTGTTTAACGCCTGTTTTAATACTGAGGCATCACAGGTGGTGACTCTGATGATACATGAAATTAAATGAAAAATAGGGGAAGGATTTTTTTTAAAAGGAAAGAAGTGTTCCAGCCTAGGTTTACAGTACCTTACCGGCATTTTCCATTTATGAGGACTGAGGAAAACTTTAAAAAACCTCAGTTAGGGAGGATGGTCCTGGTGGGAATAGAACCCTACAACTCCTGCTCACGAGTCTGCACCTTAAGACCTCAGCCACTCATGGCAGAGATAAGATTCAAAATGCATAGCACAAACAACAATTTTGTTGCTATATGTTCCATGTGGTGATACCATGACAAATTCGAGTCAATCCAAACACCTAGAAATTTTGTGTGCTCTACTTTGAATTATAATGTGGTTTAAAATGATCTGGGCATAATCGTTAAGATTTTGCTTACTGAAATGCACAATTACAGTTTTGTTGACATTAAATTCCAGTTTATTATTCAATTACCATTGTTCCAATCTGCTTGAAGTCTGTGTGATTTTTAATTGCAAGTTATTTTTACTGGTGTCATTAAGTATGATATTTGTGTCATCAGCAATAACAAGTTTTGATTTGGGGCAGCTTCAAAGGAAGGTCATTTATATATATAAAACAAAAGCACAGGACCCTGAGTTGAATCTTCAGGTACACCATGGTTCATGACAATGGAGTTTAATTTCACAGAATTGATTTCAATGATTTGCATTCTGTTGCTTAAATAAGAAATAAACCAATGTTTTGATATCCCCCCTTATGTTCAAAGTGATTTAGTTTGTTAATTAGGATTTCATTATTTACATTGTCAAATGCTTTACATTGATCCATGAAAATGCCCACTGCATACTCCTTGTTCTCTTTTGCTTGAAAAATTGGCTTAGTAAACGACTGCAATGTATTATTTCCTTGCCCTTTCTAAATCCACATTGAGATTTTGGTAGCATTTTATTACAGTGGAATTAGTCTGATGTACATAACTTTTTCAAGTATTTTAGAGAATACTGATAACAGAGAAATACACCTGTAGTTTTCAAAATGCGTTCTTTCATGTTTTATTAATATAGGTTGAACCTTTGTTACCTTATATATTTCGGGAATTACCTGTGGAAAGTGATGATTTACAAATTTCAACCATTAGTTTTATTAATAACAATGCACACCCTTTAACATAAATATCTTGTATGGCATCAATACCACATGCAAAGCCATTTTAGATTAAAAGCTATTTTGAGAATTTTTTGTGGGGTCACAGGTGTTAAGAAAATAGTGTTATTGTTTTCTTTCTGATGATTGTTTATTATATGCTGTTCCATTTCCTAAATTTTATGTAACATTGCTGCAACATCATGTACACTTGTGACTACAGATAATTTTAGTTTCATATTCTTTGGGGACTAAGGTTTTCCCTATTTATTTTCTTACAATTTCCCATAGTGATTTTCTTTATTTTCTGCTACTTCAATGAAATCGTAGTTGAAATTTAACTTTGTCTTGCATATACTTTTTAAAAGGTATTATAGCATCGTTTAAGATCGAGATTATTTGTAATTTTACAAAGTTTTTCTCTTACGTGTAATTATAATTCACCTTGTTATCCACTTTACTTTTTCAAATGTTTTAGGTGATACTATATATTTTTTTAATAGGAAATGCAGTGCCAAAATAATATTTTATAATATTCATATATTTCAATGATTTTTCATCATTACATCATTCCACTTTTTGCTCTGAAGAAGATATTTAAAATATTAGATTTTTCTGAGCTAAAATCTCTTTTGTAACTGACAAACTTATTGGTGTATGCATGATCATTTTTCATGAATGCAGTTAAGAAAAATTGCATTGTGATCTGAACTACCAAAGTTTATATTTTCAGCTCTATGTGGAAAATATCCACTGTCAACTTTATTTGGTCTAAACATGCTTGGGCTATGGAGTGACTGTTGTGATAGTTTCAACCAAATTGTAGAAAAGCAGTAGTAATCAAAATTCAGATACAGTGTTGTCATTGTTTATATTGAAATCAGCACACAGTATTAGTGGCTTACCTTAACTTTTAGTGCATTTAAGGAAAGTTTTCAAACAACTATCAGGCAGTATGTAAATATAAACTACTGTTATCCAGCATTTAGAACATTTTATTTGTTATTGCATGCTCAAATGATTTTTCTAGGTTTAGGAAATTTGTTAGTGTGTTCGTTTTATATTTTAAATGTTTTATAACATAATGTGGCATAACCTCCATTTTTATAGTATTTCTGGCAAAATGAATTGGCAAGTTAAATATGTTGAATCTTATAGTAAGTTAACTCTTTTTCCTGCAGCCAGCGTTAGTTAGAACATCCATATTTTGTAATTCATTATTGAGTATTATGTCTAAATCATATATTTTATTTCTAAGATAATGAAAATTTTGATACATTGAAACAAGAGGTTTGTTAGTTGCAGAATTACCAGAAGGCTGCAAACATATGTAGGAAGGTACACGATTACTTACCATGATGATATCCACAGTTTCTTGTGAAGTTCTGCAGTTGACTTGGAATCTTCTTCATTCCTGATGAAGCTCTCTCTTCTCTGGTTTGGTTTCTTCCTGAGCTGGTTCAATTTTCTTCCTTGGCTGTGCAATGATGTCGGCATCTCTCCATTACAGTATTATGTGCTTTTCATTTTCATATTTCAGAATACTTTTAATGATACCTCTATTTCTTTGCTGCTTTTTCTTTTCTGGTATAAGCAAATTATGTCTAGCAAAATGCTCCCTGTTAAGCACATCTGTATAATTTCATTCTTTTCCATAATTTTTTTGTCAACATTACCTCCTTCTTTGCAAAAGAGTTCCTGTTGAGATCATAGATATGAGGAGTGCACATTGTTATAATATTTATGCATGTGTTTTCTTGCTACAAATATCTCTAAATAGATTTGACCATGATAGACTTTTTTTGCTAATATCATTTGTTCCACCCCAGATCACTACCACATCATTTGTCAAGTTGCTAATGTCTTTTTTTACCAATTTTATAATTGCATCCATGTACATGCTGAGATTTACAACATCATTGCTTTCATTCTTTGTTTTTTTAAGTGTGCACTCAGCTTTGCACATTCTCTTGTACGATTGCTTTGTTCCTTAATTTTTCTTTTACTCTTCGTTATAACAGCATTCTTTGATCTTCATTGATTCACTTTCTTCATCCATGTGCTTTAATGTAACTAATGTTCTATTGTTAAATTTTGCTTTGTTTCCTCTCTTTTATCTCTGTTTTCTGCTTTATGTTGCAGGATGAAATCTGTTGTTTGTAACAGTATGTTATACTCAAGTTTTACTTTTCCATTGTAGTGACTACTTCTGTGCACTTCAGGACAAGGCTTAGGAATATTAGGCCTAGCTGCAGTCTCAATGCAATCCACTTTGATATTTTATATTCTTATATTATTCCCCACATTTACCTTAATTTCTGATATATTTTCCTTAATTAATTTTCTACTTTAACACACAATTTGCATTTGTCACTAATATTCCATGAGTTATTATAAAACCTGGGAACTGGAAACAGGCAGACCAGCACACCAGATGCCATGTTAATTTGAACAAGAATGTGTCACTAACTCCTCGACAGTAGTGAGACTCAGCCCCATCAAAACTCATTATGTGTTCTTTTATATTTTTCAATATTGTGTCTCTATTTGTTTTCTCCCAAGTAATTACCCTGTAAGGTTCCATTTTACTCTGTGTTGTAGATACATATTTGTGACTAATATTGAGAGTTGCTCGCACACTCTCATCATTTTGCCAACAATTACAAAATAAAAAGCTAAATTTTTAGATCCTTTGCTGACAAATTTTACATACCTGTACTTAGGTTCAAATTCAAAGTGTTCCAGATTATAAACTCTCTTTGTTGAGTTTTCAGTACATTTTAACTGGGATTTCTTCCCATACAGTGGAAGAAAATTTTCTTAGGGAAACTTTTTCCAAATTTTTCACATATTTCAGTTCTGCATTCTTCTTCTTGTTCTTCAAATTTTTATTCCAGTTTCTGGAATTTCTTTTCCATTTGTGGAATATATTTCCTGGAATTACAGAAAGATAATTATATTTTTAGAATTTATATGACTGCTAGGAAAATAAATATTCACAATTAAACTATAGTTAATCTGAATTTTATATCATCAAAAAATGAAAATAAATACAGAATAATCTAAGAACAAAAATATTCCCATTCATTCTTATTTTAAAGTTTAGGTCAAAAATAAAAAGCAAAAACAGGCCTAATATAGTATGTTAAAACAATATAAAAAAAGTACCTTGTTTTTCTTCTATCACTTCAACTTCAACTTCAACATTCTTCCATTATATACTCTCCTGCTCATTTTTAATTACAGATATGGGTATAGCTTCAGAAACTATTCATGGTGTACATTCAGAAATAGTTCTATCCAGGTTGACAGAATTGTTGTTTGACAAGATATTATTGTAATGTGAATCCAGTATCTAAAATTCAAAATGTTAAATTTATTACATAATGAACATAAAAAATGAGAATGGAATGGAAGTATGTTGCTACTTTTTGAAAATAAAAATCTTACCTTTAAAGCATTCAATGATACTTCTTAGGCTTTCACTGCCGGTGTTATAATTAAAACAGTTAAAATCTTTCAGGCTGTTTTACCGTGGTCTATGGTTTAATAGCTTTCACCAACTACTGGGGTTGGCATCATGAACAAAACCTGATAAACAATGGACCAAGGCAAAACAGCCTGGAAGTTTTTAATTATTTTAATAACGCATTCAACAAAGGTATTATGGGCACATTTTATTTGGCTACATGTTGTGAGATTAAATTACATTTGTTTACTTCCAAAATTTGTTTCCTTATTTCATTTTACTAATTCAGGAAGGCTAAGTTGGCCAAAGCATGAATCTGTTTTTTCTATTTTCAGAACAATATGGTGAGTAAGTCTCAATAAAACAATCACAACTAAACCATATTTTACAGTTATTAACAAATTCCTGCCAATTCACAATATCAGCACTGACTGCTTGTATTTGTTTCCATTAATATAATCTCTCACTGCTGAATCACACAGATTGTTAGAACCCAAAATGCAATAGTTTCATTCGAGCAAAATGTTCATTAATAAGTCAAAGAAAAGTTACAACTCAAAATGTACTCCTTTTGAACTGAGAAGACAATAAAATCATAACTTTGGAAACCATTATAAGTGCCTCCTAAGACTAACATATCAGGTTTTCAGTTATAATATTTTCAGAGGTTGTAGAGTTCCAAATGTTTCATACAATGATGGCAATATCTCAAAAATGCTAGTTTTTGAGTTGTAGCACTTTCTCAGACATTACTTTCTTTTTCTCCATAATAAAAGCAGTAAAGTTGTTTACAGATAGATATCAAGTTCTACTGATCTACTGCAAAAATAAATCATGTAAATACATCAATTTCCTCAAACAAATTGCATGAACAAAGTATGTTAGTGATGTTATAGATTAATTGAAAATACACAATTTTATCATCATTCCTTTCTTATTAAAAAGTCAAACAATAGTTCATATACACCAGGGAGTTAAATGCTGAGCTAAATCTGAGTTAATCTAAACCTGCAAAGCACACCAGTGAGGCACTGCAGTAATTGGTGGTGTTGAGCTATGATGATTCTGAAAACCTGATAATGAAACAGGTTACAAATCACTAGTTTGACTTGACATTGGCAATCCCTGGAGTACAATTTCAACAGACCAAAATCTCAAAACTGATAATAAGAGCATGTGCACAACATAAATATAAGTAATGTTACAAATTAAATTCAAAGTATAGATTACATGGCAATATTTTTAACATGTACAATAAAGATTGTGTTGAAAAATATAAGAAAGAATAATATTATTAAAATAAAATGTAAACAACTGTTGACTTCTTATAAAAATACCATTCATCCATGAAATGTGCACTTTCATTGCATTATGTACCATTATAATCTAATTTAAACAGCTAAAATATTTGTCATCATAAAGTCGTTTCTCAATTAAATGCTCCCTTAGCTCAATGGTTTTTATTCCCTATTGGTGTGACAACTTTATTTTAGAACAATTACTTATTTTAATACACATACAAAGCTCACCTCTTGATAACATTTTCTAGTGATGGTGTCACTGAAGTTTCCCCAAACTGTATACTCCTCACGATTATATTTTGTGATGAGTTTGCTGACTTCCTTAATAAGGCTATCATCATTAATTTTAATGTCTATATTTATTGGTAACTTTGGAAACTCTTTAAATACATCTTCAAGTAAGGCAAATGTTCGTTCTTCTGGTCGACCAGAACCAACAAATGTTACACCTTAATGAAAAAATTAGGATCATTAGTGCATATAATCCTCCTGTAGCAAAATGTGAAAAAATTTCAAAAACAGCAACATTAATACACTACAAAGCACATTTAATGCAACAACCATTTGTTCCAGAATAAGGTCAGCAATTTAGCAGCAAAAAAACAATGATTCAGAGCATAATATTTACTCTGATTTTACACATAATTTAAAAAACTGAATTAAAACAGCATATACACGTAATAGCAACAAAATCAAAAGGAAATTTAGAAATACCAAAGCATAGGCAAAATGTATGCATATTAATAAATCCATTGGTAATGTTATGATAACATTTAATTTCAATTTTAGTTTGTAAAATAATTCCCTGATGAAGCAAGTACCACAACAGTAGAAACTCTTCACCTAACATATTTAGTAAAAAAGACAAAAGGAAATATATGGAGTCACAGAGACTAAGCTTGCCAATTCATTTAATTGCTTAAGTTTAGGGGGGGAAAAAACTACTCATTTTAATGAGGAGAATGAAATTATTCATTCATTTTTTCAAAATTAATTCATTTGCTTATAAAATTGCAAGATCTTCCATCATATTATGAAATATAAAACTGCACTCTATAAATTGTTTTCTGGGGATTAGATTCTTACTCTGTTGCAGCAGTTTATCATTATTTAGTGTCAAATACTTAAATTAATTAAAAATGTCAAATCAACTAATAATATTATAAAAACAATAGAATCAATAAGAAAATACTTAAGAGATGTAACTGTTGAGAATAAAGTTTTGTTATTATATAATAGAGGAATACAGGAAGATAATTAAATTATCCTCCTTGTTTCTATTAAGATATGATATGAGGGTAGGTGCATAAGTTTTTAGCCTCACTGATAAGGATTATTGCCTTCACAAAATCCTCATCTGGTGTCATACCTTATCTGTTAAGTAAATAATTACAGCCATAACTTCCCTTCTGCTGTGTTCAATTGTTCATATATAGTTGCATAAAGAAGGCTGTGTGTAGAAGGCTGTGTGTAGAAGATTGTGTCATGTTCAAAATGGAGTATCGAGCAGTTATTAAGTTCTTCACAAAAGAAGGACTTACTCTAAATGAAATTAAACAGTGATTGGATGGTGCATATGGAGAAGCATCTCCCTCATATTCTACCATAAAAGAATGAGCCAAACTTTTTCGAATGAGTCAAGAAAGCAATGAAGATGAAGAGCATGCAGGTTGGCCCTTGGAGGTGCTGAATCTTGAAAACATTGTTTGTGGAAGGAGAAATTATGGAAGACTGGTGACTCAAAGTTACAAAAATAGCAGCAAGGTTGGGCCTTTCTAAAACAACAAACAGCTCTTTGAATTATCCATGAACATTTAAACATGAATAAGGTTAGTGCAAGATGGGTGCCTAGACTTCTTTCCTCAGTACAAAAGCAGCAATGAGTCATCTGTTGTCAGATATTTTTGGAGCTCTGCCGTGGCAAAGAGAGAGAGAAGTTCTGCAAACCATTGTTACAGGAGATGAAACTATGGTCCCCTACTATGATCCTTTGTCTGAAGGAAAATCATTGAATTGGCACAAACATGGTGAAGCACCGCCTCCAAAGGGTAAGGTCACTCAGTCAACCAAGAAAATCATGGCCACAATCTTTTGGGACTGTGAAGGAATAATATTCATTGATTTCAAGGAGAAGAACACCACAGTAAATGTGGAGTACTATGCTAGCACAGACTACGTGCTTCCATCAACGAGAAAAGGTGAGGGGAAGCTGAGTGGTGGTGTGCACCGTCTTCACGACAATGTGCCTGTGCACACAGCTCTTGTTGCAAAGGAAGCTGTGAACAAATGTGGCTTCAAGGAGATTGAACATCCACCCTATAGCCCAGATCTAGCTCTCAGTGACTTTTTCCTCTACTCAAAACTCAAGAAGGAGCAGCAGCCGAGCTTCCCGGAGGTACAGCGTCGGTCGCCGAGCAACCCCATGGTGAGCCGGCAGTCACACCGAAAGATGAGTAGCCCACCTCGCTGATTTCATTGGCGATAATCGAGGCCACATCGCCCGCTACCAACAACTGCTTGCTGGCGGACTCGCAGTATAGCAGGGCAGAGAAACAAGACCTAAGCCAACAGTCTCTGACTGGTTTCTAGGGGTTGGTCCTCCGTTTGTTGGGCTTCTTAGCACTCACTTGCTGTTCTTTTTCTATTTTCAAGGTCAAGCTTTCTATTTTTTAATAACTTAGGCTTTCACTCCTTATTCTCTTCATTCTTCTACTTAGCTACACACAAGTTTTATACATTTCAATATCTACATTAAACACCATGATCAAGAAGGTAAAACCACGCCCTCTCTCCCTCCTCTCTCTTCCACCAAAAAAAAAAAAAAAAAAACTGTGAAGGCGTAAACACTCAACGTGACGGGACAAGATCAATGTAGTCACTGGCACCAGCAGACAGGACTAAGACGAAGAAATCAGTCCAGACTGCAGCTACAAAGCCCAAGACTTTGACATCCAAAGAACCTGCCACCAAGAGTAGCAAGACATTCAGACCGTTCTTACCACCCCACAGTGGACTGTTGTTTCTCCCAAGCCTGACATCTCAAAAGACCAAGACGAATCTACAGACACCACCCACACAATCCCCAACTCTAACTCTGCCCTTTCATCCTCCACATACTCAACTAGCTATGTCAATATCATTAGAACTCCACCCAACAACTACACAGAAAAAAGGCCCGATCTACATAAATAAAAGCCAGATACACACACACACACATTCCTCAAAGAATGTGACAGGACACACAAAGTACACAACATCGCATCGCTCCATGCCCTGGAGACTTCGCGGTGAAGGCAATCTCCTTGAGTGAATACCGCCATCTTGTGATATTCCTCAAGAAAAATGTTTTATTGTTTTATCTCTACCTCCATCCCGAGAACAGGACCGCCAGACTTGTTATTAAAGGACTGTGCGCCCACTGCTCCGGAGACCATGTAAAGTAGAAACTAGCTTACACCGGGTTTCAGGCAATTTGAGCCATGCAATGTGCCGAAGGAATAGAAATCGGGACCCTCCTGCCGATGTTCCTTGTGTAATTGCAGGATACCATAGAAAATAGGAAAATCTTAGGCCTCCAATATCTGGCACACTTTAGAATTAGAGTAGAGGCAGGCCTAAGACTCAAAGCACTGCTCACCCTGCCAGCTCTGGTGGCACATGCAGTGCAAATGTCAGGCCCCAGAGGTCAAGTGTACAGGCCCCCATTTCTCAGGAGCGCCACGAGTGGCCGAGGCTTTAAGGCGCGGACTCGTGTGCGGGAGGTCTGGGGTCCCATTTCCATTAGGACCGTCTTTCCTCATTGAGGTTTTTTCCAGATTTTCCTCTGTCCTCATAAATGGCAAATATCGGGGAGGTACCCTAAACTTAAGTCTGGAACGTTTCCTTCCTTTAAAAAAAAATCCTTTCCTAGTTTATCATTTCATTTCATGTAAAATCAGTGTCCACCGCCTGTGGTGCATCAGTAGTGAAACTGGCGTTAGACACTATTAAAAGTATGATCTCAAGTACTTGCACCGTTTCGCCAAAGTCGGTTCTGGTGGTGTAGTGGTTACCATACTTGCCTCCTAAACCCAAGATCGCGGGTACGAACCCGGTCAGGATCGATAGATTTTTTTCCTAAGTATGGCTTCCTTCGGAAGGGAAGTAAAGCTGTGGGTCCTGTGTCGTACATTTACGGCACGAAAAAAACCTCAAGCCTGAAAGAGAGGCCTCTGAGCAAAATTTGTCGGCCGTTTCACGCCCTGAGTTGAATGGGACGCTGATGACCTGAGCTGTTAAAGAGCGTCCATAAATAAATCATTCAAAAAAAAAAATCGTTTTGCCAAAGGAACGCAAGCTTGCACCACATTGCAAGCAGCACTTACAAAGGCTTCGCCGCGACACAAGCGGATTAAGGGTCCCTCTCCAGAACACAAAAGTAGTTACATTCCAGCTACTCCATCGACCCTACTTACTAGCACCGAAGATGACAATGAAAAAAGTATATATAAGTATATATCTACATATATATATATATGAAAAATAAAGTAAACTTTTGAACAAAAAAAAAAAAAACTTAAATATTCAATATTCATCGCTCGCTAAATGTGGAACAACTCCTGTTTCTCAAAGGCAAGAAGACAAATGAAGGTTGTAAAAATAAATATTGAATCTCAAAGGTAACGTAATGCTTGAAAACAGAATAAACAAGCAAGAGCGAGTAGTGTTTAACGCCCGTTTTTACTACTGAGGCACCACAGGCGGTGGACACTGATGATACATGAGATGAAATGATAAATTGGGAAAGGATATTTTTTTTTTTTTTAAGGAAGGAAGCGTTCCAGGCCTAAGTTTAGGTACCTCCCCGGCATTTGCCAGTTATGAAGACTGAGGAAAACCTGGAAAAAACCCCAGTCAGGGAGGACGGTCCTGGCGGGATTCGAACCGCAGACCTCCCGCTCACGAGTCCGTGCCTTAACGACCTCGGCCACCCGTGGCGGTTAAAAGCAAGAGCGAGGGAGAGTATAAATATATTAATATGTCAAATATAAACCTGGTAGTATACGCGCTTTATGCAAAAATATAGTGGCCATCTCTCTACCTCTGAGCAAACTTTCAGAGCTATAGATCGGCAACGCATCAATAAGTGTTAAATTAAATGCCTCATATAAATCCTTACAGTGAGATAGGGCATGTTTGGCAACCGGAAAGGGAGACTTGGTTTTAACAGAACGTCGTTCATACGTAGCGAAAAAAAAAAAACAGTAGAAGTTAAACCAATATAAGATGCTTTGCAAAGTTTACAAGATAACATATATACAATATTGTTAGAAGAACAGGTGGCCGAAGAAATATTAAATTCTCCGGATAAATTAGGGCTGCGGAACGAATGAAATGACATAATTAGCGCACAGATTTTACATTTAGGGCATTTGCAAGGAAGGTTATGAGCCTTAGAAGAGAAGAGGTAATTTGGAAGCAGATAAGTTGCAGTAAAATATAGTTTTAAGGTTAGGGGATTTTCTAAAAGTGAGTCGATGTACAATTTAGACCACCCCCTAACCTTAGAAGTGTATTTCGCTGCTACCTATATCCTTCCAAACTATCTCGTTCCGTCGATAAAACGTGTGGGCTAATTTTTTCATGCCATTCGTTCCGCAGCTCTAATTTATGTGGAGAATTTAATACTTCATTTCCTATCTTATCAAAAGCTATCATAAAAGTTATTCCTAATTTTCTGCTGTGATAGAGAACATGAAAATAAGATTTTCCTTAATAAAGTAATGTCTAAAAATGCTTTGTTTTCAAGTTATAGCAGTATGAAAAAAAATATATTTACTTTCCATGGTTACACAGTAGCTTCCCCCCCCCCCCCCCAATACCAGATATAAGCAAATGATATTGACAGAACTATGGAACCGTTCAAAATTGCGACAGACAGCTCGAGTATTAGTTCGTGGAATATTTTCAAATCTCTGCCAAACCTCATCTTCAAAGTTTAATGTTCTCACAGTTCGATTCGCTCCTGGATTTACTTTATTTATCTGGAACTGGCTTCTATCTCGAAGACGTTGATCCAGGCTGAAATGCTCCAAATGCCTTATGCATGTCTGCAAATTCAATATTTGTATACCGATGTATTTTAATACCATGTCGGTCCTGGTGGCGTAGTGGTAACCATACTTGCCTTATAAACCCAAGGTCGCGGGTTCGAACCGGGCCAGGATGGATGGCTTTTTTCGGGCGTAAAAATCGTAAGTATGGATTCTTTTGGAAGGGAAGAAAAGCCGTGGGTCCTGTGTCGTACATTTACGGCACAAAAAAGAACCTAAGCCTGAAAGAAGAGACGTCTGAGCAAAATTTATCGGCTGTTTCACTCCCTGAATAGAATGAGACGATGATGATCTGATATGTTAAAGAGCGTCCGTAAATAAAACAAATAAAAAAAATAATACCATGAAATTAAATACACAGATCTCACAGAAGATATTTTGTGACATACAACAAACTTTATTATTTCCATGGTAACAAGAATAGCTGAAACATAAATGTAGCCATAAGGTGAGTGATTAGCCCTGTATTTTATATCGAAAACGATGCATTTCCGGATAGTGCTTTATTACGAAAATATATTTTTTTTTTCATGTTCTGTATCACATCAGAAAATAAGTAATTGCTATTCTGATGCATCCTGTTAATGTTATCTTGTAAGCGTTGCCAAACATTTTATATTGGTTTAACTTCTACTGTTGTTTCGCTACGTATCATAGACGTTCTGTTAAAACCAAGCCTCCCTTGCCGGTTGCCCAACATGCCCTGTCTCACTATAAAGGTTTCGTTGATGCATTTAATTGAACACTTATTGATGCGTTACCGATTCATAGCTCTGAAAGTTTGTTCAAAGATAGAGGTTTGTTGATTTGGTTTATTTATGGGCGCTCTTTAACATCTCAGGTCATGTGTCCCATCTATTTCAGGGAGTGCTTAAGGTTCTTTTACGTGCCGTAAATGTACGACATGGGACCCACAGCTTTACTTCCCTTCCGAAGGAAGCCATACTTAGGATTTTTACGCCCGAAAAAATCCATCGATTCTGGCCGGGATTGAGCCCGCGAGAGATAAGAGAAATGGCACCTATACTTTTACATAAAGGGTGTACACTACCAGGTTTAAAGCAAAATTGAACCATTTGGGGTGGGGGTCAACTTAAGGCAAAAAATTAAAAATCACTCTAGCATCCGCAATTTTTATTAGTTTTTTTTTTTTGTTTTTCAAGGAAACTCGGTATATGCTTTTGCAACAAAACAATAAAAAATCAGTTCCAAAAATCATCGAAATAAGATTATTAGGAGTGGGAGTTTACCTGAAACCCAACATTCCAAAATCGTTCTAACGGCACTAATATTTGTTTTACCGCAACGAAATTCAGTACATATAATTTAAATAAAATAAGAAAATTAATGTCTGAACGTCACGGAAATTGAACCATTAGGAGTAGGGGTTTACCTGAAAACGAAATTTAAAGAGTGGGGGTGAAAAGGAAATTTAAAAACGCGCTAGCGGCCGCAATTATTGTTTTTTCTCAACGAAACTCGGTACATGCCATTGAAATAAAATAAGAAAATTAGTTTCTGAAAATCAGTGAAATCAGATGATTAAGAGTGGGGATTTACCTGAAACCGAAATTTGAAAATCGCTCTAGCGGCACCAATGGTTGTTTTCTTGCAAAGAAACTGGGTATATGTCGGTTAAATAATATAAAAATAATTTCTGAAAATAAGTGAAATCGGGCAATTAGGAGAAGGGATACTCCTGAAAACCGAAATTTAAAAAGCGCTCTAGCGTTTAATTTTCTTTAAGTTGTTTCAAAATAAAAGGACAATTTAACTCGGCATATTAACTGTATTTATAACGATGCATATGTTTTATATTTGACAAAAGCATTGCCATGAAGATAGCAACTATAAAATATTAATCTAATATGTGTGTGAGGATTATATTTGTATTAAGAGCGCTCTGTAATAACCTTCGGAAAACGTTTGTATTACATATTTTTACTACAATAAAATTTAAATTAAATTTCAAACCACTGAAAATCATAGAACTTTACATCGTATATTGTTGATTGTGTATACTTGCTTAGTATATGGTAATTGTTTTAAAATAGTAACATGTATTTTGTTTTATTGACACATATAAACTTCTTAAATACACAGGTATAGGGAAAATTTGTTATTTCTCTCTGTTTTAGTGAATGTAAAGATGATAACAAGGGCTCAGTTCATAAGCATGGTTACATTTAAATGTGTTTAACAATATCCAATGTCAAACAGGCTATATATTTCATTTAACTAATTGTTTATCATTAATTTTTGTTATTTAATTTATAAGAATGTATCTAAAAATGTGGTTTCTCTTTTGTAATACTCATAGATTGCAGGAATTTAATTTTGTTTCCCTTATTTTGAAAATTGGAGTACTTTTATTGTAAATATGTATTTATAAGTGATTTTGAAGGAAAAAAAAAACACACACACACACAGGCCTAGTTAAGTAATGCACTATCGTCCAGTTTTTCTTTTACTAGTTAGTTTTATAGCTTGTTGTACTATTTAATATGCAGTTATATCACAATTTATTTAATAAGACCATAATTTGCATTTTATGTTCTTTTTTTAAAGTTATTTAACTTGCTGAGGATTCGCTTAGTTTACCCAGTTCCTGTGTGACAGATTGTTTCTTTCTCCAAAGTACTCTAAATGCATTGCTGCTATTACCCGCCATGGAAAATACTTCTACAAATATTCATAGGAATAGAGCTTTTCTGGCATTCTTACTGAATAGATTAATGTAACCAGCTTCATTAAAATACATAAATAAATAAAAAGACACTGAATATGGGATAAAATTTAAAATTGTAATGAGTTTATTGTATTCAGCATTTACTCTTACAGCACAGTATTGCTCAATTTATATACTTGTCTAATTAAGATCTCTTTTATAGGAGCAAAATTATATGATGGTTGAAAAATGAAACCAAAATATTCAAGTACTCAAGGTATTTAAAAAAAAAAATTAGTCGATAACTATGGGTTTAGTCCTGAAAGATGTTTATCACACTTTATTATGTATACAGAGGGTGCCAAAATTGTATACACAGTTCAAGCAAAGAAAAAAGCATGTGAACATAACAAAACTAAATTCACACAAACAGAAAATGATGAGCACTAATCATCTTAGACTTTTACAGTTACAACAGTTGCTCAAAATGCCCACTATCGGCGTCGATACACTTCGCAGTATATTGAACTACTGATTGAGCAACGTTTGCGAAAGTATCCTCAGCGATTGCTGCACATGCCGTTTCAATTTCTTTCCGAAGTGCTGCTAGTGTAGCTGGTTTTGTACGGTATACAACATCCTTAAGAGTTCCCCATAGGTAGAAGTTCAATGGAGTTCCGGAGAACGCGGTGGAAACTCAATCGGATCTATTCGTCCTATCCAGTGCCTTGGATGATTGTCATCAAGGTACGCACATACATCTCAGTGGTAATGTGGTGGTGCACCACATCCATAGAGTGTATGATGGCGGGTAGGACAGATGTGCGTATCGTGTTCCAGTAAACTGGGCCAAGATGGTCAATTAGACCCCTGGATGACAACCCGCACCAAACATTAATTCCAGGTAAATTAACAGCCTTTTCCTAAATAACATGTGGATTGTTTGCACATTGTACACACAGTTATGCCGGTTAACAGTTCCATTCAACTTAAAATGTACCTCATCGGACCAAAAAAAAAATCCCTTCGAAGACATCCTCTTGCACCATGTTCCGAAACCACTCACAGTACTGCATTCTCCGATCAGGGTCATCTTCATTTAATGCATGCAAAAGTCTTAGGATGAAAACTTTCAAATTTTCTGTTTTAATAATACCCCAGTCTCACGTGCACATTGCTTTGTAGATTTCTGCGGTGAGTGCTCAAAACGTTCCAAAACCGTAGCCGAGGACGCCGGGCTTGTTGCTGTCCGAGGTCTGCCAGATCTGCTCTTGTGAACATGGCATACGGTACCATGAGTCTCAAATTTGTCTCGAATGTGTGCAATTGGCGGTTCTGTTCTGTACACACGTCTCCATTGCCTTTGAACTTCAACAACATTCTCGGTTTTCCAATACCACTTCAAAATTGCTTTCCACTGTTCAAACGATAATCTTGGCTCCATTTTGTTGTAGAAACGCTAGCATAACGTAATGTGAGTCGCATCTGCTTACAGAACATCATACTACACATTACTGTTGTTTTTCGGTTCAACTTTGAAATATATTAAATAGATACCTACTGTGAAAGTGGGTATACAGTTTTTGGCACCCTTAGTATAGTGAGAGAAATTAAATCCAAGTGCTCTTTTTTTCTCTTACCTGGATCAAAATCAAGTGGAAGTTGAGTCTTGAGTGGCGGAATTTCTGAATAGTTGAGCTGTAAAATATCCACATTTACTCCAGTGCTTCTTAATAAATTGCGATCATGAGAAACTACAACTTTCCCATCTTTTGTTAAATGGCAGTCTAACTCTAACATGTCTGTTCCAATTTCCACAGCCCTGCAAAAAAGAAATCAACAGTTTCTGATGTGCCCATAAAGTATAGCGATAAGTGAGAGGAATGCAAAAAACTAAACGCTGTAATATAGAACATTTCAAGCAACCAGAGGCTGATCTACCATAAGGTGACGTGGTCACATGCCCTCTCAAATTCAAATAAAAAACATTACTTAATATTTTTTCACTCTCTTTTGAAAAGCTCTTCCTTTTCTACAAACTTCAGTGTGCAGCATTACTGGATTACCTAACAAAAAACTGGTAGCATAGGGATGGTCACAAGCCTGCAGGGCCTAAACAGTTGAGTATGTATAGTATGCCTTTATGGACTGAAAATTGACTTATCCTCTCACACAAAAGCTTTTGAGCAGCCACGCCTCCTTTCACGAACGCTAACGGAGAAAACCGAACGTCCGGACGTGAATATTTGCGCCTTTTCAAAAAGAGAGCTAGTATTATTGTTTTGTTAAAGGCTAATGCAGGATTACCGTGTTATTTATAAAGAGTTAGTGTGGAGAAGTTAAGTGTTATAGCCCCTTTTCTAAAACAACAACAACCGTACGCCTATATTGTGAAATGTGTAGTTAGTAAGAGTTATAATGAGTGCATCAAAGCAGTTCGTATGCCTGGAATGTGGGAGGGAATATGAGGACAATAAAAATCTAAGGCAGCATGTATCTGGAGAACACCTCGAAAAATTGGATGTTATCACGCCTATTCTAAAAAGACAACAATCAAACGTCTGTCACTGTGAAATGTGCAACAAGAGTTTCAATTATGAAAGGAACTTAAAACGCCATAAGCGAGATTATCATGGTGAGGTAACAGCTAGAAAGCAAACAATGACATGCAGGTTATGCAGTCACGAAGCATCAACGAAATTTCCTTTATTTGAGCATTTAGAATCAGTTAATGCAATAAAAGTAAAATCGGAAGAACTACAGTTCTCATCCTTTGTGATGGTTTTAAAAACTGAAAGCAGGAAATTGAGGAGACGACAAAGTCGATGCTTGAAATACTCGTATATCATGGTTCTCTTTTTCTGCTTCAGACGATATTGTAACACATTACTATCAGCGTCATCGTTCAGGCAAATTTGTTTTTCAAAGTAAAGATGTCAGACATTTAAAATTGCAAGGAAGCAATAAAATCGGTGGCGACGAGAGTGGGTCCATAAGTTTCCGACTTCGTCGATAAGGATTATCGCCTTTACAAAACCTTTGTCTGTTTAGTAAAAATAATTGTAGCTGCAACTTCCGCTCCGCTGTGTTCAGTTCAGATATAGTTGCATGATGAGGGCTATGTGTAGAAGATTGTGACATGTTCAAAATGGAGTATCGGACTGTTATTAAGTTCTTCACAAAAGAAGGACTCACTTCAAATGAAATTAAACAGCGACTGGACGGTGTATATGGGGAAACATCCCCTTCATATCCTATCGTAAAAGAATGGGCCGTCCCTAGGAGGTACTCGCTCCTAAAACGTTGCTTTTTTGAAAGGAGAAATTATGGAAGACCGGCGGCTCAAAGTTACAGAAATATCAGCAAGATTGGGCCTTTCTAAAACAACAGTCCGTTGAATTATTCATGAACATTTAAACATGAATAAGGTTAGTGCAAGATGGGTGCCTAGACTTCTTTCCTCAGTCGAAAAGCAGCAACAAGATCTGTTGTCAGGCATTTTTAGATCTCTGCAGTGGCAACGAGAAAGAAGCTCTGCAAACCATTGTTACAGGAGATGAAACTATGGTACTCTACTATGTTGCTTTGTCCAAAAGAGAATCAATGGAGTTGCAGGCGTAAACCTGGTGAAGCACCACCTCTAAAGAACAAGGTCACTCATTTAACCAAAAAGAGCATGGCCACAATCTTTCGGAACTGAACGAATATCTTCATTGACTTTAGGGAGAGAAACACCACAATAAATGGGGAGTACTATGCTGGTCTGCTGCACAGACTACGTGTTTCCAAGAGAAAAGGCGAGGAAAGCTGAGTGGTGGTGTGCGCCTTCTTCACGACGACGCGCCTGTGCACACAGCTCTTGTTACAAAGGAAGCTGTGAAGAAACGTGGCTTCAAGGAGATAGACCATCCACCCTAGAGCCCAGATCTAGCTACTAGTGACTATTTCCTGTTATCAAAATTCAAGAAGGGACCTTCGAGGAAGGGAATTTATGTGTGACGAAGAAGAGATGGATGTGTTTATGCCCATTTTTCAGACAAGATTTCTAACTATTTGGGGGGGGGGTTGAAGAGTTGATTCAAAGATGTGCGAAGTATATCGCAATAAAGTTTAACTATATTGAAAAGTGAAATATAATTTTTGTCTTTATCATACCTAGTAAATGGTTAGGCCGGAAACTTATGGATCCACCCTCGTATATCCTGCAAAGATAGGAGCCAGACAAGTCGAAGATGGAAAATGCCTAGTCAAATTAATCTCAGCTCATGCCGATCATTAACATGACTTAAGTCACTTGGGACTGTCAGAAAAGGAAAAGAGCACTATAGCTGTAAATATTGGAAACAAACTTTCTTTTCAAGCCATACTGGACAATATTGGAGATTCGGTGTCAGAAGCTACATTAGAAAGAATTCATCTGTTAACCAGACAGGATATATATATATATAATATTGAACGATCTATAATTTGTGCTCCTCATTCGTCAGGCATCAAACTGATGAACTAGTGCTGAGGCATGGGTACAAGAAGTGAACTCCAATGACAGCCCCTGTGTGTTATTTTATAAACCATAAGACACGATCAGTGACTCCCAGCCAGAATTAAAAAGCCCTGATTTTGTTATTAATTATAATGAACAATGCACAGAGCGAACTATTACGAAAGTATGGAAATGACTGTGTATACATTGACGGAACGCATGGACGTTATGGTTTCGAATTCATAACACGCTAATACTGGATGACATGAGTCAAGCATTTCCATTAACCTTGCTTATATCCTACAGGAGTTATTTTCAGGTCTGTCTATATTTTTCCATTGCATAAAGCGATAGTTGGAAACATTTCCCCTAAAGTTTTATGTCAGATTTAGCAGAGTCCTTTTATAATGCTTGGATTTCAACAATGAAAGCGCCAACAATGAGACTACATAGTACATGGCATGTAGACAGAACCTGGAGAAAAAATATAAACAAAGTCAAAGGCCAAGAAAAACAAGCAGATGTTTCCTACTGTAATGGATAAATTGTATGTGACCCTGAAACCTTTGCTTCATACTTCCAGAAGAAAAATGTGAATGATGCAAAACACTGGGCGTACTGTCACAGATTGCATACTGTATTGAATACAAATATGCACATGGAAATGCTCAAATATATGTTTCTGCATGGAAAGCATATCAAACGTCTACATAAAGCAATATTTGCTATAATGTTCTTTGTTAAAGACAAACTTTTCGACAGGCTCATTTTCATAGAGCAAATTGTGCTGGAATTTCATATCCCCAAAATAGCTCTCACAGATCTAGGATCCAATTTAGTAAGCGATTTATTTAAGAAAATGTGTAAATTACTAAAAATTAAAAAAACAAACAAACAAAACAAAAACGCTCCGGCGCATCACCCGCAAACTATTCGTGCCTTAGAGGAAACTCATCGTGTTCTAGTAGAATATTTATGTTATTTTATGTTGGAAGACCAGACAGATTGGGACAGATAGCTTCCATATGCTATCCTTTGAATGTAATACGACGCCATATACCCGCTACTGGATTTTCGCCGGAAGAAAGGCTAATATCCCAGGTTTGTTACAAAAATTATCTTCAGAAGTAGGCTACAATTATGAAAGCTATATTCACGAACTAAAATCTAGATTCCACAGTTGCCATGCTAAAGCTGGGGAAAACCTAAAAATCAGTAGGTAAATAAATAAGAAACAGTACGAAAAAAGCATCAATGATCATTCTCAGTAGAATAAAAAGTGCTACTCTCTGATGAAAGTATAAGGAGAGGACGATCTAAAATTGTCATCTCAATGGATCGGACCATATGAAATAATAAGTGGTTAAAGAGTAAAAGTAGAAGTAAGGATAAAAAGAAACAAGACCAAGAAAGTGCATTGCAATAGACTGAAGCTATTCTTTGTTTAATTGCAGAGATAACGTTCGTACTTACAATGATGCTGACAATCGCTGCAACAACACAGAGGGTGCCAAAAATGTATACACACTTTCACAGTAGATACCTATTTAATATATTTCAAAGTTGGACCGAAAAACCACAGCAATGTTTAAAATGATGTTCTGTAAACATATGTGACTGACATACATTATGATAGCGTTGCTACGTGACAGGTAAATCAACAATAAACAAATGAAACCAAGATTATCATATGATGTTCTGTAAACAGATGTGGCTCACATTACATTATGATAGCGTTGCTATGCGACAGGTAAATCAATAATGAACAAATGAAGCCAAGATTATCGTATGATGATTTGTAGACAGATGTGCCTCACATTACGTTATACTAGCGTTGTTATAACAAAATGGAGCCGAGATTATCGTTTGAATAGCGGAAAACAATTTTGAAGTGATATTGGAAAACCGAGAATGTTGTTGAAGTTCAAAGGCAATGGAGACATGTGTGCCGCATTCTCCGGATCTAATCCCGTTGAACTTCTAGCTATGGGGAACTCTTAAGGATGTTGTACACCATAGAAAACCAGTATACTGGCAGCACTTCGGGAAGAAATTGAAACGGTTTTGTGCTGCAATTGTGAGGACACTTTCGCAAATGTTGCTCAATCAGTAGTTCAACGTACTCAGAAGTGTAGAGACGCCGATGGAGGGCATTTTGAGCAACTGTTGTAACGGTAAAAGTCTAAGATGATTAGTGATCATCATTTTCCGTTTGTGTGAATTCAGTTTTGTTATGTTAGCAGCTTTTTCTTTGCTTGAAGTGTGTATACATTTTTATCACCCTCTGTAGATGTTATTATAGAGTCTCCAGGTTTCTATTATGATATAGTTAGAGAAACACAGTTATTGTTTAACACGAAATCGAACTTGATAACTTTGTGAATCTAACCAAGGATAATTAAAAGTTTAATAACTTAAGGAGAGAGAATGAACGAATTTTGTAATAAGCATGTTAATGCAAGTAACTATAAGGACAAAGAGTGCGCCCCGTCCATTAAATGTACAAAACGAAAATTTAAGCTACTCGAAGAATATAGCGAATCAATAAAACAACTAACAAAGGTAAAAAGGACAGAAATTAGAAGGAAACGAGGTTTAATAAATTTTGTAGGAAAAGTTTGTAAGTTTCTTTTCGGCACTTTAGATGAAGATGATGCGACCCATACAGATAGAATATGCCACTTAGAAAGGAACAATCAGCCAAGGAGCAAATGATGGTTGTCTAGTCAGCCTTAAGTACTATGGAATAGCACAATAAAACTATAATAAGAATGAAGTCAGTTTAATAAAGTTTTTAATCAAGCTCTTCTTCGAGAAGTCTGTCTAAGGGAGCAAATAAGGGAAGCGTGGGATACGGGATGGGCATCAAAAATAAGGAAAGGCTTAGACAAAATTGGACTAGGGGATATTTGGTTAAAGAGAGAAGCATTACACGAAATAGTTGGAAAATAGTTAACAGACATTTGCGATATATATAGGCAAAATACTGAGACTCAATACGCAGAAAAAGTATCGCTTAACCTGCAGGTTCAAATATATCTGGTGTGGGGGAGGGGGGATTATTTACATATCTGTGCAGAGAAGAAACAAGTGGTCTCGCATGGTTCAAATTAGGAGCTTGGAAAGGAAACAAAACAGTTAATGCTCTCGGGGAAAGAATTTGCGCATTGTGCGGAGAAAGCGATACCTGAGGGCATATTTTGACAGAATGCAGGGAAACGGAGATTTTAAGAAATGAGCATTTATCACAGCAATTTTTGAATGCCAGTAGAAGTTTGAACATTTGCAGGGAAGTGTTGGTGCATGCGAGATACACAATTTGGGAATATTTCTAGTGAAGACCCAACAAAGGAGGTTAATGGCTATAATGAAGAGGGGGGAGTTGGAGAAGGGGTGCGAGTAACTGGGAGGGGGGCTCAAGAGTAAGGGTTCCATTTATATTTATGTATTTGTATATAAAATTACTAATAGAAAACGTAAATATATGGAAGTATTTGTATATTTGCATGTATCACATAGGTGTATATATATATATATATATATATGGCCATTTTGATTGCTATAAGGACATTAGCATGTACGGCCGTAAGGCCCATTCGACAGTTGTATTTATTTGAATGTATTCTAAAATTGGTATAATAAAACATCCATTACTACCATTTCTACTAATAAAGTTCTCAAAACACTCAAATCAAGATGATAAAATTTTAAAAGAAGTTTTTGGAGCCACATAACTCTCGGTAAAAATGAGTCATGCTCTTCGCCTAGATTACGCTATAGCACAATGTAAAGAATATTATGAAATGTTAATAAATGCTGTTTTGAATACGCAAAAGGACATAATAGAGCCTCACGTAATATCGCCTTCTCAAGTCATGAAATCCTTGAGGGTGAATCAAACACTGATTCCAAGTGAATTATTTTTACCCATTCCCCTGAGTCTGGCGTGTCAGCATTTAATCTTAAGGATCTTGGACCTACAGGTGTTTGTAAAGGGAAACTTATTCATATATGTACTTCGTCGAATTTTCTGTTCTCTTCTAAAACACTTGAAGTCGTAAATATGTCTTACGCAGCGATAAAAAGTGCAGACTGGAATTATAAACATGCCAGAAAGAAGCAAGTGTCAAATATGGAGAGGTTAGGAGTTAATTGAGAACATGCTCTGGTTTTGAGGGAAATTGGATAGAAAACATGTACAAAGCCATAGAGTCTTATGGGCCCAAATTTGTAAAGAGAGAGAGTGTGTCCCCCCCCCCCCCCAGTAAAAGTCTCAAAGGTTTTCTGGTTGTATGCATAACCTAACCTAATAAACTAACGATTAGAGCTAATCAATGTTTTTTCTAGCTAGAATACATTTTAGTGCTGATATCTGCCTCTTTTGAAAACCTCAATATTTAATAAGACGAGTGTTATAATTTTTAAATGAAGTATTTTAGGTAAGTTCTACAGTAGAAAAGTTAGGCAGTTTGTTATTGGATTTACAACGAGGACTAGAAAAGACAGAGTTGGCGAAAGTTTTAACAGTAACCGGAATCCTGTAATTCATTGCGTTCATCATATATTGACGAACAAAGGTCGCCCATGCATTCAATACATTACGTTTAGGATATTAAGTAGTGTGTAGGTTATTTAACATTTTGCCTGAATATTTAGCTACGAAGGGAGAAGCTAGAAAGAGGCGAAATGTTGATAAATTAATAATGGATGTATTTGATTAATTATTTTTCAAACCAAAATGAGCATTAGTAAGACAGTGAAAGAAACAGCTTAAGCCCTTGACAAAAGCAAAACAGAAGGCCTAAAATATATCTACACCCAAATAAACAATTTTGTGACAACCTTAAGGAAACAGACCAACAGAATGTGTATAGTTCCATTAGCTCCATCCTTTTCAATGTACTTTTTGAAGCGCCCTTTGGGATGGTTCAATATTTCCTTAACTACTACAGAAGACACGAAATTGCTTGCAAGGCGCTTCCTCCTCTCCGGAACCCAAATCAGTATTTGGTACTGCTCGAACATCATTAGGTTTTTATTTAGTATTCTTGTAAATATTATGAAAGGAGTTTTTTTACAGGATGTCTCCTCTATAACAATTTGGACAGTTTCTTTTCCTTTGTAAAGAATTGTAACGGGTCATCGACAAGTTCCTCCGCACTCGGGTGATGTACACCGCACAGGACAAAGTAGGTACTTTTACATTTCTGCATTCCTTCCATTTAAATCGGATTTTAGCAGGTAATCCGCCCACTGTTGATAAGGTTTGGACTTTGGAGTATGTACTTGCCTTGGTGGTTAAGTGAACTAATAATTATACTCTCGGTGCGCGGTCAGTGGTACCGCCAGAATTCGCTTTCATAATGGTTCTTGGCTACACAATGGCTGCGGAGAGACTTCTCGATGAACTTTTATTATAACCGTTCTCCAGCTTTCGGGTATCCTCCACATATACTCCAACATAATAAAATCAAACCACAATAAAAAATGTTTGTAGTCCTTTTGGACTGAATTTCAGTTAGAAAAGTAAGTGTCTATTGTATTTTTATCCCTCCCGCTGAAACAGAGAGAAAAAGTCGAATATATATATATATATATATATATAATATATATATATATATATTATATATATATATACATAAACGGCACTGAGACGTTCCAATATGAAAGATCAACACTTGAAACTATGACAAAACTGAAAACTAAAAACACGCGAAATTAACATCATAGTTGGCAGCCTCGTTAGAACCCTCAATGTCTCGCTAGAAGAGGTACTGCCTACTCAGTTCGTCTTGTCTTATGGCTTGCTCTAAATATCGTGTGTTTTTAGTGTTCACTTTTTATATTGGCTCCAAATAGGCTTGGTTGTACTGAAATTGCGCTTGAAACTGATTTTCCCGGTTAACATTTATAATGACCATCTCCTTGGCCTAGTGGTTTGTGTTGCTGACTGCTAACCGGGAAGCCCGGGTTCCATTCCCGGTACCTGCTTAGGAATTTTTCTAAGTTAGGGGAGGTTTGGAAAGGACTCTAATTGGGAAGTTGCCGATGGAGGGAATGGCGTTCTTTGATCACGAAAGCCGCGTGATAGGCGACCGGCGGGGTACCAGCATGCTGATCACATATTCCCCTGCAATACTGCCCTCTATCAATGAAGTAGTGAAACGGAGATATGAAGCTAAGGTCGCCGCGGCAGACCAAGTCTCACTCCGGGCTGTAGTGCTAAATGAGAAGGAGAAGGAGAAGAAGAAGGTTTATATTATCTCCTTATGCTCTATGGATCAAGTCCCAGATTAAGGGAAGCTATAGCCTCCCTCCTGGAATAATAAATGAATGAAATGGGTTTTGCACACGCTAAGGAATACTGCTTTAATATGTACACCGTACAATTATTTTGAACATTAATTATAATTCAAGATTTAAAAATGTTAGTAACCCTTTTAACAAGATAGCATATAATGGCTATCTATGTTCTGAAACACGAACGATAATGACCAAAGACAGTTCTTAAAATTTCACCAAATTTGGGGGGGGGGGAAGTCAAATGCTCTTTAATAATTTATATCGTACATAAATAATCGGTACGTTAAATGAACCGTCCCCTTACTTTGCTTTGGAGTGCACCATGTCATTGTCAACGCGAATTTAATGGAATATGAATAACCAACCAGTTTATCACTACATTTTCATACATCTAGAAATTGCCTTTCCATCTCTGCTGCACTGACCACAGATAAGTGCATAACCTATTGCAGATGGCTCTAGCAGTTCTTCTGTATTGCCTTGAAAATATTATTCAAATAGGGAGTACTATGCTCGCCTACTGCACAGACTACGTGCTTCCATCAAAGAGAAAAGGCGAGGAAAGCTGAGTGGTGGTGTGCGCCTTCACGACAACGCGCCTGTGCACAAAGCTCTTGTTGCAAAGAAAGTGGTGAAGAAATGTGTCTTCAAGAAGATCGACCTTCCACCTACAGCCCAGATCTAGCTCCCAGTGACTATTTTCTCTTCACAAAACTCAAGAAGGACCTTTGAGGAAGGACATTTAAATGTGACGAAGAAGTGATAGATGCTATTTATGGCCATTTTGCAAAGACCTCCCACTATTTTGGGAGGGGGTTGAAATGTTAATTCAAAGATGTGAGAAGTGTATTGTAATAAAGGTTAACTATATTGAAAAGTGAAATATAGTTTTTGCCTTTATCATACCTAGAAAATGATTAGGCCGGAAACTTATGGACCTACCCTCGTATGTTTGCACTAGTTTATTACAACCATATATTATAGTAGCACTGTTACCTTCTCCAAACACTACCCCGGAGTATCATACAGGGCTTCGGCCATGCATGGCTCCCGCACCTCATTGTCTATGCTCCCAGTATTACTGGCAGCATTCACTCCCGGCATAAGCGGTTACTCGCCATTCCTTCCTCATTTTTAACCTAATTCCCTTAGTTATAGTTATAAAAAAATCAAATATACGCTTGAAGAATAGCTTTCACTTTTTAAACAAGTCAGCAGCAATGCAGTCTTAAACTTTTTTGCTGCCTTAGCTATCTGGCATTTACCTTACGGCAAGGAAAAACTCCGGAAAAAAAAAAAAAAACCCAGACAGCTTGATCTGACCGGGAATCAAACCCAGAACCTCCGGATTAGTAGTCACAAATGCTACCACCAGACCACTGTGACGGTCAGTTTGAACGTGTCTCAGTAAAAGTGAGATTTTCTCCCGAATTTTATTGTTTTGATTAGTGAAACAAGAACATTTGAATGGTAAGAATTGCTTATATTACATGTTTCTCTCATAAAAAGAATTACAAATTCAGTTTGATTTGTTTTTCATTTTGATTTTACCATTAATACGGAACTTATATTATACTGCCAAAAGCCTGCCTCCAAAAACTGAAGCTCGTTGCAATAATATGTCAAATGAGGACCATATCGATTTATGGGCCGATCTCACCAATTTCTTTACAAAATAAGATTGAAGTTAATTAAGGTAGTTAACTCCTAATTACATCTTTTGCACCTCACTAAACTAAATAGACGTCAAATAGCAAATTCGGATTTAAGACATCAAGGCCTTCTGATGATGATTATTGTTTAAGGGCGCAAAACTGCTATGGTCATTAGCGCCCAAACACAACAAGTACTGTGTCAGATATAAGAATAAATAAACAAAGAACGCAAATCCTGCGCATAATCAACGGACAATAGTACTTTTGCAATAAAAATATACCCAAAAACAAATAACTAGGGTACAAGGCGCCACAAACAGTAAAGTGTTACTAAAACACAGCCGCAAGTGCGGAAAAACACAACAGTCCTGTAATGGACTAAAAACGTGCCAATAAAATCCCAAAGCAAACACAGGTCAATAAACAAAGACCGGTAGCAAAACTAATCAGCAAAAGCTGAAAACAAACCGGTCGTATAAAAGATTAAAATGGTAACAATAAAACCCCAAAACAAGTAACAAGGGTAATGTTCAAAACAACAATTAAAGACTAGTCAACATGATTCAGCAAAAGCTGAAAAAACAACAGTCTTAAAAGAGTCTAAAAATGCCGTCAATGGTAAAAGATAAAACCTCACACCTTGCTCCAAAAACCACAAGCACGGATAAAACGGAGCACGCGCTCAACAGCAACCACATCATCTGCGAGTAGGTCCTCAATAGAGGAGGGCAAACCAAGGCTAATTCTAAAAGCTGTCAGATGAAGACAATCAATTAAAATGTGACGCACTGTAAAGGGGTGGTCACAGTGAGGGCAAGCTGGAGCGGGTTGACCATTAAAAAGGTGAGAATGACTAAAACGGCAATGGCCAATTCTAAGGCGAGCTAAAATTACTTCTTCGCGACGAACACCGCGAGAAGAAGTCGACCAGTTAAAAGGGGCGGATTTACATTCACGGAGCTTATTATTTGGGAGTAATTCCCACTCCTCGCGCCAGCGCGAAAAAATGGCTCTACGTAACGAATGTATAAAATCCCCGAAATAAAAACGCTGCTCGTACTCAGCAGGGTCTAAAAGAGCGGATTTTGCTGCAACATCTGCGGCCTCATTACCTGGGAGTCCGACGTGTCCAGGCACCCACATTAGTTTTACCCTGACGCCAGCGTCGAAAAGGGTTAAAACCACGTTCTGGACCATCTGTACAAGAGGGTGGTGATTGTACAGCTGTTTAAAACTTAAAATAGCACTCAAAGAGTCGGAACATATAACAGTGTTCCCCAGCCCGTGATCAGAAATAAATAAAACCGCCCGATAGATAGCATAAAGCTCCGCCATAAAAATAGATGTTGCAAAGTTAAGACCATACGTAAAACTAGCCCCATTAAAAACAAAAGCACATCCTACACCTGTGTCAGATTTTGAGCCGTCGGTATAGATAAAATTCCAGCCATTAAAAGCGGATTTGATCTCGCTAAAAGAACAACGAATAATATGTGCTGCGGTCGAAGATTTCGGACAGGACGTGAGCCCGAGATGAACGGGGGCCTCTGCTAAAATCCAGGGGGGAGAAGAAGTTTCCCCGGCTAAGAAAAAAGCAGGTAACTCCATGTCCAACGTCCGTAAAATCTCCCTAAAACGAAAGCCAGCGGGCTTAGGAGTAAAAGACCGAGCAGCGTAAAAACGATCAAAAGACATGTTAAAAAATGGCCCATTCGTGGGATGACGAGGTTGCGCAGCTAAGCGACAACCGTACGCAGTCAGTAAAACATCCCTACGATATAACAACGGAGGTTCTCCAGACTCCGCACACAAACTCAACACAGGACTGGTGGGGAATGCCCCAATGGCAACACGGATACCCCGGTGATGAATCGGGTTCAGGCGGCGTAGAACAGAAGGCCGCGCAGAGCCATAAACGACACTGCCATAATCCAATTTGGACCGGATTAGAGAGCGATAAAAACGTAAGAGAACAGTCCGGTCAGCTCCCCAAGATGTGCCACTTAAAACACGTAAAATACAAAGAGAACGTTCACACTTGCCTCTGAGTTGCGCTATATGCGACGACCAGCATAATTTCCTATCAAACACCAAGCCAAGGAACCGAACTTCGTCTGCGAAGGAGAGTGCGTCTGGGCCAAGATGGAGCGAAGGTGGAAGATACTCCTTGTGGCGCCAGAAGTTCATGCAGACGGTCTTCTCTGCGGAGAAACGGAACCCGTGAGAGACACTCCAAGCGTGAAGGCGGTCGAGACAGCATTGGAGGCGGCGTTCCAGGAGACAGGTCCTCCGAGAGGAAAGATATATGGCAAAATCGTCCACAAATAACGACGATTGTATTCCTGGCGGTAAACACTGGGTGATAGAGTTAATCGCAACGGCAAAAAGTGTGCAACTTAGTACCGAGCCCTGAGGTACACCGTTCTCTTGAATAAAATTCGCCGATAAAACTGATCCCACGCGAACATTAAAAACCCGGTCTTTCATAAATTCCTCAATAAAAACAGACATACGCCCACGTATGTTCCAATCGTGAAGCGTTTGGAGGATACCGCCTCTCCAGCAAGTATCGTACGCTTTCTCCAGATCGAAAAATACAGCAACCGTTTGGCACTTGCGCACAAAACCGTCCATTACATGTGTAGTTAAAGACACCAGATGGTCGACTGAGGAACGATGACGACGGAAACCACACTGGGCGTTCGTCAATAATTGCCTCGACTCCAACCACCACATGAGCCGTCCGTTAATCATTCGTTCCAACACCTTGCAAACGCAGCTGGTGAGGGAAATCGGACGGTAACTGGAAGGAAGATGAGGGTCCTTTCCAGGCTTAGGTATCGGAATGACGGTGGCCAATCGCCAAGCGTTGGGAAATGTGCCATGACACCAAATGAAATTAAAAGTTCGTAATAAAAAAGCTTTGCCTTCTGCTGATAAATGCTGCAACATAGCAACATGAATGTTATCTGGCCCCGGTGCGCAGTGTCGAGAGGTGGAAAGGGCATGCTCCAGTTCCCTGGCGGTAAAAGGAACGTTGTAGCTCTCCTGATGGTCGGAGGCAAACGAGTAACCTTTCCTCTCAACCTGCTCCCTTAATGCGCGAAATGTAGCCGGGTAATTGGCGGAACTAGAAACATCAGCAAAGGTTCGCCCTAAAACATTGGCGACGTCAGTCGGAGTGGTGAGCACTCGATTTAAAATCCTAAGACCGGGTATAGGTGTAAACCTGGGTTTGCCAGCAACGCGGCGTAGCCGTTCCCAAACTACGGATGAAGGCGTTGTGCGGTTAAAAGAAGAGGTAAAAGAAATCCAAGAGGCCTTTTTGCTATCCTTAATGACTCGGCGGCATTTGGCGCGAAGTTGTTTGTAGCAGATCATATTTGCTGAAGTAGGGTGGCGACGAAAAACTCGGAGAGCACCTCGGCGTGCACGCAATGCATCCCGGCATTCATCGTTCCACCAAGGAACCGGTAAGCGTCTGGGGTGACAAGACGACCGGAGAATAGCCTTATCTGCGGCTGTTATGATGACAGTACGGAGGTGCTCGATCGCGACGTCGATAGATGGAAAGTCACACCCTGAAAATTCGGCCAAAGATCGATAGAGAGTCCAATTCGCCTTATCAATGAGCCATTTTGGCGTGCGCTGTGAATGTGCGTTCGGAGAGAGTACATGGATCTGACACGGAAAGTGGTCACTGGAATATGTGTCGGAGAGGACGTTCCAGGTGAAATGTACAGCAAGTGAGGCAGAACAAATGGATAAATCCAAGTGCGAAAAGCTATGAGTGCTGTCAGAGAGAAAAGTTGGTTGACCAGTGTTGAGAACTATAAGATTGTGGTTCAGCAAAAAGTCAGCTAAGAGGTTACCTCGTGCACACTCCGTGGTGGAACCCCAAAGGGGGTGGTGTGCATTGAAATCCCCCAAAAGGAGAACAGGGGGTGGTAGCTGAGACAAAAGATCGTCCAGGTCAACTGTGGTGATGGTGCCGGACGGCGGTAAATAAACATTGCAGACCGAAAAACTAAGGCCAGAAAAGTGAACTGTAGCTGCAGCAGCTTGTAAAGGAGTCTGGAGCTGTAATGAGGTGCTGTACACGTCGTTTCGAATTAAAAGTAAAACTCCGCCGTGAGCGGGAGTGCCATCTTCGGGAGGGAGATCAAATCTCACCGAAGAGTAACGGCGTAAATTAAAAGAATCGCTTGGGCGAAGCTTGGTCTCTTGGAGACACACAAGCAAAGGGTCAGTAGAACGTAAAATTAATTCGAGGTCAGGTCTTCGACTACGGAGACCACGCACATTCCACGAAAGGATAGCCATTGTTAAAATTAGATAAAAGAAGCTAAAAATTTACCACCTTACTTTTTGGACGGTGCAGGGCGAAACAAACGTCCTTTTTTCAACCGCGTGGGACTCGGTGGTTTTGATGGAGCAGGCACATCCTGCTCCATGACCTCCTCAGAGGGAGGGCTCTCCCGCTGAGAAACATCCGCCGATTCCAAAGCCTGGAATCGGTTGGATGTGGGAATAGGCGGCGACGGCGACCGCCTAGCGGGTTTGCTCCCATCATGGGAGCGTGACCTCCGAGGAGGAGAAGGGCTCTTTTTATTCTCTGTCTGAGTTGACGACTTTAAAAAATCCATTCGTGTAAAACTCGTCCTGAACTTGATATCAGGGGCATTAAAAACAACAGCTTTGGGCTTCACGGTAGAGCGCTTTGGAGAACTAGGCGTAGGTTGGACCCGTGTAAACACAAGATCGCAGGTCTGCGTACTGCTATCGCACTTCTTGGGCGCAAAAGAAGCTGCTGCGCTGTAGGTGCCGGTCTTAGGCACGACAGGTTGGCGAGACTGGAATCGCTTCCGGGCTTCAGTAAAGGAGAGTTTTTCCTTTACCCGGATCTCCTGGATACAGCGCTCCTCTCGAAAACGAGGGCAATCGCGGGACGAGGCTGGATGTTCACCGCGGCAGTTGACGCAGACAGGAGCGGATGGGCATGCTCCCTCGTGACTCGCTTGGCCGCAGGTTGCACAGATGGATACGGCAGTTTTGCACGATATGCGAGTGTGTCCAAAACGCTGACACTGGAAACATCGCAACGGGCTCGGGATATACGGGCGCACTTCTATCACCTCGTAGCCCGCCTTGATCCTCTGCGGCAAATCGACCCTGTCGAATGTGAGGAAAAGAGTCCGGGTCGGCTGTAATTCCCCCTCTTTCCTTGCCTGCACACGATAAACTGAGGTGACCCCTTGGTCTTCCAGACAGCTCTGGATTTCCGGGTCGGACATTCCGTCTAGAACATTTGTTGTAACAACTCCTCGCGACGAATTCATGGTCTTATGTTTCTCGACACGGACGGGATATCCGTGGAGTAGCGTCGCCTTGAGCAACGAGTTGCTTTGAGACAGGCCAAGTGTCTCCACTAAAAGTGATCCGTTGCGTAGACGGGTACAGGACTTAACGGGCCCAGCTATGGCATCAATGCCCTTCTGAATCTTAAATGGATTTACGGTCGTAAACGACTGACTCTCTTCAGTACGACTAATAACTAAGTAACGAGGGAAAGACTTCTCGATTACTTCTTTTGCATCAACTCTTTTACGTTTAAAATGTAAAGGATTATTTTCAAGTACCATAGCGATTTATTCCTCCACCATTGCAACCGTCTCCGATGGCGGGCTGCTTCCTGGGCGCCACCCCGGCTTAGGTTACTGGCTCTGGCCTGAACAAAGTAACCTCAGGGTCACACCTTCCTGTGGGCTGACGAAGGGACCCAATCGCCTGCAGGAAGACTACAGCTCATGCAATGGCCCTTCCCCGGGCCTGGCCTTTACCAGGGGATACGCTCCCGTCCTACATGATAACCCAGTGCTGGGAGTTACGCTGTTACCCAGTCACTTTTTACCGCGTCAAACACGGGGGCACCCATCAGACAAAGAACAGGGAAGTAGGACAATTAAACAATAAAAGAGGCGAAATAAAAAGGAGTCAAACGCGCTAAGCGCGGACCTGAGGGAGCAGCTCGGGTGCCTCGGGGTCGCTACGCCCCGTACCCAATAAATTGGGCCCCTGAGGGGTCAAGGCCTTCTGAATTATAGAATATCTGTATAATTTAAAAGGCCATTGACACAGCAAAGAATACTCTATATACCATTTGTAAAATACCGGCTATCGTTACTCATTCGTTTTTCATGACAATTGCGCATCAGAAATGGAGGGAAAGAGAATTTAATGTGTATAAGGGAAGACGAGCTATAGCAACGCTCACTAGATACGCAAATTGTTGGGCTGTTGCTCTACTAAACCATCTGCTGCTATACATGTACTTTCTGTAGTGTGCATTCATTGGAGAAATGGCTTGATTTCTTAAATAAACCTCATTTACATTTCATTTTATACTGAGTGCTTGACAGTTCGGATAACAAACTTTCGAAATATGGGAAGATATATATTTATATTAGTGTAACTTAACGTAACCTGCAACATAAAGATCCCTTGTTTTATGTAATATTTACCGCGAAATAATAAGAAGACTTTTAGTGTTATTTAAATATTATAAAATATTCACCAGTCTGTTGGGGATTCTAAGTCATCTATAGAACTTAAAATATATCTAATGGCGAAACTTAACTCAGCCGAAACCGCATTTGGAAATCTTTTTCATTCACACTACGATGGCTATTTTTTTTTTCAACCTCCGATGGGGGATAACAAAAAGACAAAAGTGAATCACAAAATAGTTTTATTACCAGGAGTCAAATACACAGTTACTTTTCCATAGTCACCATGAAGATTGAGACCTTTGTCATATCGAGACGAGCTTTCCTATGCCCTCTTCATAGAAGATTACCGCCAGCGTATGGAGATAGTTCTTCACGGCGCCTTGAAGTTTTCCGTTGGTGCGGAAGCGCTGCCCTCCCAGATCTTTCTTCAGCTGTCGAAAAATCTGAAAGTCACTGGACGCTAGATCTGAGCTATATGTCGGGTGACCGATCCCAATGAAACTGAGCAAGCAGCTGTTGAATTACAGCAGTAGTATGAGATTTTGCGTTGCCATGAATCAAAACAACCGCCTTCACAAAACCCTTATCTGCTAAGTTAAATAATTGCAGCTGTAACTTCCGCTCCACTGTGTTCAGTTGTTCAGATATAGCTGCATAAAAAAGGCTATGTGTAGAAGATTGTGACATGTTCAAAATGAGAATATTTACCTATTATTAAGTTCTTCACAAAAGAAAGACTTACTTCAAATGAAATTAAACAGCGGTTTGACGGTGCATATGGGGAAGCACCCCCCTCATATTCTACCGTAAAATAATGGGCCAAACTTTTTCGAATAGGTCGAGAAAGCAATAAAGATGAAGTCGGCCCTTGGAGGTGCTCACTCCTGAAAACATCGCTCTTGTGCAGGAGAAATTATGGAAGATCGGCGGTTCAAAGTTACACAAATAGCAGCAAGGTTGGGCCTTTCTAAAACAACAGTCCTTCGGTTTATTCATCAACATTTAAACATGAATAAGGTTAGTGCAAGATGGGTGCCTCGACTTCTTTCCTCAGTCCAAAAGCAGCAACGAGAGAGACGTTCTGCAAATCATTGTTACAGGAGATGAAACTATGGTCCTCTACTATGATCCCTTCTACAAAAGAGAATCAATGGAGTTGCAGGCGTAAACCTGGCGAAGCATCGCCTATAAAGGCCAAGGTCACTCAGTCAACTAAGGAGATCATGGCCACAATCCTTTGGGACTGAGAAGGAATACTCTTCATTCACTTCAAGGAGAGGAACATCACAGTAAAAGGGGAGTACTATGCTTACCTCTGCACAGACTACGTGCTTCCATCAAAGAGAAAAGGCAAGGAAAGCTGAGTGGGATGTGCGCCTTCTTCACGATAACGCGCTTGTGCACACAGTTCTTGATGCAAAGAGAACTGTGAAGAAATGTGGCTTCAAGGAGATACACCATCCACCGTACAGCCCAGATCTAGCTCTCAGCGGCTATTTCCTCTTCTCAAAACTCAAGAAAGGCCTTCGAGGAAGGAAATTTAAGTGTGGCGAAGAAGTGATGGATGCTGTTTATGACCATTTTGCAGATAAGACGTCCGAATATTTTTTTTGGGGGGAGGGGGGTTGAAATATTAATTCAAAGATGTGAGAAGTGCATTGCAATAAAGGGTAACTATAGTGAAAAGTGAAATACAGTTTTGTCTTTATCATACTTAGAAAATGACTAGGCCGGAAACTTATGGACCTACCCTCATATGTAAAGTCAGTCAGCTGCCTAGGGATAGATTTTCAAAGTTTTCTTCTTATCAACACTAAATCTAAGAATTACAAGAGTCATTAATGCGGTTCAAAAAGGGGGAAGAGGTTGCTTTAAGCGAAGGCATGTCAAAAGATAAGTGCTATTACTAAGAATCGAAACACCACCAGCACTTAATATGGCTCTAATGTATACTAATATAACGAGTTGTGTTGGAAGAAAATTACCTTAAGCCAAAGAAAGTTTTTATATATACCAATACTCTGTTTTAATGTAAGTTTTCATAGACTTCAGAATGAGATATGGTTTATCTGTGAGTAGCTGTAGAACACAAATCATGGGGACCTAATACATACTACATCCTTAATTTTGGATCTTTTGACCCTCTCCACAAAGCAGAATCTGCTAGAAGTGTGCAAGACAGCCCCATAAAAGCTGCAATTTAATTCATGTTGACTTGAAATAAGAGTTAAAATTGCCATTGTATCACAATGGGTAGGCAAATCACGTATGCCAGTGCATTGCTCATGTCTCTTGAAATAAATCAATAATTTGTGGCACAAAACAAAGAATAACATAGCATCAATGGTAATGCTAGAGGATAAAATAAAAGTTTCATAATTATAAAGTACTAACTCTATAGTGAATCCAAACAGTGATATGAATTTGACCATAAGGTTTTCATATCAGAGCACTCCTCCACATTTTGTTTTCATTGAAAGAGGAAATAAGGAAAATACATTTTTGGTCAAAATCCACTGCACTCCAGAGGGTTTGAGTGGATAGACCTCCTGCAGGACTTTTAATTTGTTAGCAGTTCTTAAAAGTGCAGATGAATGTTAATTCTAGTTATTAAAAAGATACTACAAGTCCAGGATCTACAGTGAGGGTATTTGAGTGATGGGCCATCAGCATGCAACTGCATACTGGGAGAAACAAGCTATCAAAAAGTATATTACATGTGCAGGTACTTATAATTAGTTTGAAGAAGATTTTGTCAGCAAATGGTTGTATCATCATGAGCTATTCAGCACTTTCATTGTGTGCTAATTGCTCTTTCATTAAATACAGTCTTGAAGAAAGAGTTTTTATGTACAATACACTTGTGAAAATGAATTCTTGCAGAGAAGTGGTAAGTTAATTCACAAGAAAATATCCTACCAATTGTGTTCCAGATAGAGAAAAAGCTATGAGAGATTAGTCTCTCTCAATGACAGGAAACATGTTCCAACAGCCTGTTCTTGTGGAAGAAAAGTTATATGAAATATAGAAATATTCTATACAGATGCTGGCTATGTATTATGGGTTGAGGGGCATCCTTTTCAACCTCTTTTATAACATTAGTGCTTATTACCATAAATTTTAAACAATATTATTTTATGCTTTCAGAAATTGAATCATTTATTTCAGAAATCATTGAATCATTTATTTCAGAAACCAAAATGCCAAAAAATGAGTTGGTGGCAGAATATATTTCTATGAGGGTATGCACACATTCTAGTGTACAAATCAGTCAAACAACAACCTCCTGCAATGGTCAGGCATGACACTGAATTTTGTGTTTAGGTATGAAACCAGTCAAGCTACACTGCTTGGCTGGTTTCTGCAGTAAACTGTGGGTACATTGTGCTTTTGTTCCCTAATATGGTAAAGAAACTGACCTTTTATAGTGATAGTCCATCAGGACAAAACAAGAATCACACAGTTGTTAGATTTTTGATGAACTTTTGTGACAAAGAGCGAATTGACAGTATCACCCTCAAATTCTCAGTCTGTATTCACTGTATGACAAGGGAAGTAAAGGCACGATAAAATCCTCATGCTTGAAAACTCTGAACAACATTGGTCAAGTGTTTCACGCTCTGATTTCAATGGGATGCTGGTGATCTGAAATGTTAAAGCGTATTCACAAAAAGAAGAAAAAAAAGGGGGAGGAAAGGGGAAAAAACCCACACATAAGAGACTTTGAGGCTATAAAGCATCTGCTGAAAAAAAGTTGATTACTTTTACACTCCAAAGGAATATATGGATCTTATACTGAAAGTCAGTAAAACAAATCGTTTTACTGTTCACAAGGATGCCTCCCAAGATATCAGAAGTTTCAAAACATGGTGACCTCATTCATAAAAAAAAGCTTACTAACTCAAACAAAACCTCTGGTAGAGGTGTTCCTAAAGACTAAAAGGAGAGTTTCAAGATATTAATATACAATTTTGTTACAAGAACAACACTTGTGGAAAAGTGATAGTAAAGCCTTATATTGATGGAATCATTCCATCAAGAACTGGAGTTATGAATTTAAAAGGATTAATAAAGCAATAGGAAATTGTTTAATGTGTGTAGAAACCAATACAGATTTTCATTGTTTGTTAATTGTAATCAAATAAAGTTAAGAAGAGAAAAGGTTTGGAATAAAAAATGGGAAAATTTAGATGGGGAAATGTTAATTACGAAGATTTTAACTGTAAAAGGAGAGAAAGATATAAAAATGATAGGGAACTATTTAGGTAAAGTTAGAGAGAAATGGATAAGAATGACGAAGAGGATTGGAAGGAAATATAGAAAGAAGGGTAACCTTAGATGTATAATAATTTATGGATTTACAGTGTATTTAGGGAAGGTGAGGGAGAAATGATAAAGAATGGTCAAATAGTTAATGACTGATAAATTGAATAGGGAAGGAAATGGCAGTAAATTAGCATTAGAAACAGGATTATTATACATCAATAACCTGGGTGTTAGTGCGCATATAGTCCTAAGGAAATAAGTAACTCACATGTACAGGATAAGAGTTGGATGAAGTGTGAAGAATTAAAATATTGTAATAGAGTCATAATTATATATATTAATTTTATATTGTCAGGTAGTATTAGGGAATTGATGAAGAAATAGATCTTACTGTAATATTTAAAATTGTATTTTGATATAAAGAGAAATAAATTCAATTTAATTCAACTTACCAAATTTTTCTTAGGCTGACATGTAACAATATTCTATCACTCAAAAGTTTATCAAAAATCTAAAATATATTTAGCCTAAATATTTTTGGGCATTCTTCATTCATTTTTCGTTCTGAGCCCTAATTTTTTTTGTTATTGTTTTAAGTTCCCATAAATATCAAGAAGATACAAGACCTAAATGCCCTAAAATCTGGTGGGATATGAACACTTTTTTGACAGCATTTTACAATGGCCTACTACAGAGGTAGACTTTGCTGTGGAGTTTGTTTATAAGGATTGATTAGCTCCTGTCATAATGAGTAGGCATTGCAGATTTCATCATTTTAATTCTCTCTGTAGTCTTAACCTAATTACAAATATTTTCTATTAACACAAGTACAAGTTTTATGAAAAAATCCTCCAAAAATTTGAGAATTATGCCATAAAAATAATTTTACACCACTTGTTTATTGCAGAAACCAGTTAAGTGCAAAACATTTTAGTTGTACTTTTTACAGCAAAGTTAAAAAGCACAAAATAAATATCTTTAGATAAAAGGTACACAAATATATATTGCTTTCAACAAAAAATATTAAAACCACTATCAAAATATTTAATCTGCTAGGCAGTTTTTTTAATTTATTTATTTTACCGAAATTGGTAAACTTGGTATTTGCCTGTTTCTGAAATAAATGATTCAATTACAAATACCAAAATGAAAACACTAACTTTATGCATAGCAACTCTATCTCCTTTTTTCCAGTTGCAATGGTGCACTTTCCCTGTAAGCAGCTGCACTCAGAATGCCATAACTCAGCCTTGGCAGTAGCAGTAAAGTTTTACATTCCAGCTTTATGCTGCTGTAAGCTACCACTGTGCCCAATAATAGATTTTTACAAAATATGATCTTATAGAATGATGAAGGCATAAGCAAGAGACTGATCCTTTTTCTCTCAATTTTTCAAAATTGGGTATCTTCAAATTTTGAAAAAAATGTTCCTGAATTCGTATAATTTTTTATTATTACCAAACATTTAAGCTGTTCCTAGAAATTAAAATATTGCTTTTTGCACTTGTAGTTCTGGTATATATATATTACTGCAGCAGAAATAAAAAGAACTAAAAAATCACTCTATACAGATATGTATACTGCAACTATCAGGTAAATAGCATGCATTCATTTATTTTATAAGCTTTATAAAAGAAAAATTATTTTAATTTGAAACAATGTTTATAATTGAATCTATCACTAATTTTAAAATAGTATACAATACTATTGTATACAATAGTACACAAAGTACACAAAGAGGTTAAATATTTTAAAATTTTAATCTAGACAAACTTCCAGCTTGAACAACATTCAAAAGCATAATGCAGGAATAAGTGAATATAGCAGATGTATTCACACATTCTGAATTACCACATGTGCTTACACAAAGACAAATTTGATAAACAGTTTCATGATTCATTGGTGCTGGCAAATATTCTGTTCGAAAAAGTTGTGTTCATGAAGACATCTGAGATGACTTTTCATTAGCAAACATTTAATAACAATTTATTTCTAAACAAAGTTGGACTTCTCTATTTGTGATATAAAACATTGGCTTTTGCTAAGCATATTTTAATTAATTTATGCCAGATAATTTTTCCTGATATTTAATTTGTATATACTTATAATTACTATTTTTTTTTATGCAGCCATCTCCTTGTGGAAGTCAGATGTTTTCTTTTTTCAGAACAATTTTTATGCTTTTTAAGAATGGCTAGAAATTATATATATTTTTTATAGTTTTCTGAACTATATCAGACTGTGGTAAAAATGCAGCTCATGAAAGATATATTGTAGTAAACTGTCACACAGCTCGATGTCATTAACAATATAGCCATGGCATGCTTTGAAATTGTTTAACAGGAAAATAATACTACACATTTTAATTTTCAGGAAAATATACCCTTAATTTAAAAACTATAAACGTTACTTTATACTTTAATTTTAAAGTTTTTGTATTTGGTACTATATATCTCAAATGATAATTTAATAAAAGCTATTAAGATATAGCTTTATTTTTAATTGAAGCACTCTTTCAATATTGGTTTAGTATGTCGTAAGCAATTAAAAACACAGCTTTTACTTTTGATACAAATGAGTATTTTCACTTTTGAGTTTTCAAATAAGCAAGAATTTTCCTAATTTATTTCTAGTGTTTTAAATGTATTTATTTTTGCTTAGTAATATTATGGGATTTTGTGGTATAAAGTAATGCTAATGCTAAGGGATACAATGTTATACATAGCCCAGGCTGGGAAGAATAGAGTTTTTATCCCAACCTCATGCATTTAATTAGTTAGCTTATTATATTGATAAAGAAGCAGCAGAAGTTATTCATAAAGAAAAGCTTACAAACGTGCATTTTGCCAATTGCTGTTATGGGCATTAGAAGTTTGGTGCATAAATCAATGTGGCATTTTTCACACATCTTTCCACATAGCACACAGCACAGAGTAGAAATTTAAATTTATACTCTGGTGATAAAAGAGTTGCATCAAGGATTTTACCATCATTTCCATCATTAGAAAATTAAAATCATAAAATTTTTCTGGCTATGATGATATTAACAGCAAAGTCGTTAAGGCCTGTGTAAAGGAAATTGGTATTCCCCTTAGTCATTGGTGTAATGAGTCATATCTCCTCAATGGCTATTTGATAATGAAGCCTCTGTTCAAAATGGGAGAAAAGATAAATGTGTCTAATTATAGACCAATAGCTATTTGACCTACATTTTTAAGGCGTTTGAGAAAGAAATGTACAATAGGCTTTACTATTATCTTGAAAGTAACAATATTCTAGTTAATGATCAGTTTGGCTTTAGAAAAGAAATTTCAATGGAAAATGGAATCTTTAAACTCATTAAGGAAAGTTTAACTGCATTTAATGAAAGAGTACATGTAGGAAAAATATTTGTGATTTAGCAAAGACTTTCGATTGTGTCAATCATAGAATTCTGATAGATATTAGCTTTTTATGGAAAAAAATCCAATACTTAGAATGGTTTATATCCTACCTTGACCAAAGGAAACAAAAAGTAGTAATAAATTGTTCCTTTGAAAATAAAAGCAATGCATTAGAGTGGGGAATGATTAACCATGGAGTGCTTTAAGGATCTGTTCTGAGCCCCTCTTCTTTATCTGATATATATATATATATGTTATTATATTGATAAATGGAAATAGCCTTAATGATTGTGCTATTAAACTAAATCAAGTTCTGAGTTATTTATGTATAAAATTCAAAGCAAACAAACTGTCTCTAAATCTAGATAAAACAAACATTATGAAATTCAACACTCACAGATCTCCAAAACCACTATTACAGATAAGATAGTGTTCCTCTACAAACCGAAGATATTAAATTCCTTGGTTTAATAATTGATTACCATCTGAATTGGAAAGTTCACATAGATCTTACCATACCTAAACTTAGCAGTGCATTCTATGCAATAAGTGTATAGTAACGCTGGAGTCAATTAAGACTTTAACACTAGACTATTTTGCTTATTTCAAATCAATAATGAAATATGGTCATATATTTTGGGAAAAATCAGTTTAAGTGAGTTACAGAAAAAGGCCTATGAATAATTGCTGTCATTCATGCAGAAACCTTTAGGCAATTTGAAATTTTAATTATTCCATGTGAATATACCTTATACCTCATGAACTTTTATATAAGAAATAAAGAAAATTTTGTACAAAATATACATGACAAGAATACTAGACAAAAAGCAAATGTACATAGAATGACTTCAACAATTTCCTGCCATCAAAATGGAATTTATTATGAATGCATTTTAGCACAAAATGCCCTTCCCTTTAGCCTAAAAATCTTAATAAACAATGGTAAACCCTTTAAATCTGCTCTTAGAAAATCTATGTAAAAAGTCCAATTATTCAGTATAGAAATATGAGTGAATTAAAAACACTGCAATAATTTTATATCAATGCATATGTAAATACATGTATATACTACCATTTGTGTGATCGAGTGATTTGTCTGTTTCTCCTTCTTTGATTTTATTGTTTTGCTGAGTTGTTCAAGGTGTTACTTTTTCATTTTATTGTAACTATTTATGCAGATGTACTTGACATTTTTTATAAATGCACATATGCTACTGTGGTAGTTGTAAATGACAAATTCTATGTTCGTAAGTCTCCATGACTGCTTCCAAACTCACTGAATTCTCCAGGAATTAAACTAAACATGTCTTGGTGATACTATGAGTACACTTTGTGGTGAAAACTGTGCTCTGCTAACCTTATGATACAAGTGTTTGTAGTTGCAGTTTGTTCATTTTTGGTATATTATGGTGGCTGTTTCAAAGAATTCCAGTAGAATTGTTGTCAATTTTACTTTCCTTACTTCTATATTATTTTCCCATTTCAAAAGCTATGGTAGTTGTAGCCACTACATAAATTCTTCTTGATAGTATGGTCTCTTTTGCTAGCATATAGTCTAATCAAAGAGTCCTCTCTAAATATATAGCTTTAACATTTACAATCATTGTCAGATCACTTCCGGTCAACTGATTCCAGTATATATGGTGTAAGACCATATAAAATGATGGGGTTAATCTTTACTTTGAAGATAAGCATAAAAGTTTCCTAAGCAGGAAGTTATATGCAAATGTTTGTTGCAAAATCAGCCTTTGGTATTTTTACTTTTATAAGTGGTTTGTATAACATTCTCTGCTGACTTGGAATATGATTTCCAGGTATTTGACTTCTGGTACTACATTTCTATGACTTGTGCTTGTGTCTTCTTCTGTCCCTGAAAACCATTGAATGATTTTTGGGGTTTATATATGGCCATTTCTCTCTGCCCATATGGTAAAGTTCTTCACAGCTATAGTATAATATTTTCCTTTTGCTCTTTTTGAAAAGTGTTTAATCCCGGCACCACCGGTATACCAATTTTTTCTTCATGGCTGCTTTCCTGCGCAAGTTGAAAAGTGGTAGAGATCATTACATACACACTTGATGGGAGGATGCTATGTTCTGTAACAGTCACAATGGTAAACATCTTACCTGCAACTCTTAACCCACAAACCCCTCTGTTTCATTACCTGAATGAGATAAATTTGTTGATACCACATTGACACTTGCCACTAAGAAAAAAATTTAACTATAACTGTAAGTCCTTTTTGTTCCTTGATAACAGAACCATATCATCAGCATATACTGGATTTTCAAAATATGTCTTTATACCACTCGAAAGGAGTTTTGCATCTTGGCCAAGTCCACCTGCCTACCTGTCCTTGAACTTCTGAGCAGTCAACAGTCTACATTCGTTCTCGAAAACTTTAGAGCAATATATACGACTAGTGCAGTGAGAAATGGAGTAACCAAAGAACAAATCAGTCAGTATCTTAAACATCATATGAAAAACTAGCATGGAATAGCTCACCATGTTGGAAAAAAGTGAGCCTTCCCTACTTGTTAGGAGGCCTTTGCTATAAAGGGACACAGTAGGCTATCTTCATCTTTATTTCCATGGACAATGTACCTTGAAAGTGTACATGTGTCCACTGTCTACCACAAGGTAATCCATAACACATGTGTATTAGTGTGAGTTTCTTCAATGTTTGAAGGGTTAATTGACATACAGCTAATGTTCTTTTCAGTCAATGCATGGTTCCACCAAACACCCACAACCCGCACTATTGGTATTCTGAAAATCCAAATTGTATACCAGAAATCTCTCTTTAAGGAAAATTGGAGTTTGGTGTGCCATTAGCACAAGGACCATAAGGCATGGCTGGCTTTGGCATATCCAGTTGCCGAGATGCAAAACCATGTGCAAGCGATAAGGACATATTCTGGAAGCCCTGTATATGTTCAGTTTTATTGCTTTTACATTTCTTGTGACTATATTAAAGAGTTAATCCACTCATTCCTTGAACAATGTTCTTGGTTTGATGTATGACATCTAAAGTTTTTATGTGAATATAATTAGTGATAATGGTTAGTTTTATACTTCCTCTGATTGGGTGACTTGTATATATTGTTCCTGTTGATTTTAGTATGATATTTTTGTGCAACAATCAAATGATTTGTGATAGTCTATGAATGATGTATATGATTTTCCTTCTATATGCCATTTTGCTTCTCTAATGCCATTTGTTTGATGTATAGCATATGAAGTTTTTACATTGTCATCTATCTGGATATAATTACTGGTAAGGATTATTTTAATCCTGTAAATGGGTAATTTGTATTTATTATCTCTGTTGGTTGCAGTGTATATTTCTGTTCAAATAAATAGAATGTGGTGAGTCAATGAATGCTGTATGTAGTTTTCCTCTTTTATGCCATCTTGTCTCTCTAATATCATTGAACCCTTTTGCTGTCAACCATCAAAATGCCTGCAGTACTCTAACATGTGAGCCAATATTTATATAAAGTCCAATTAGTGATTTAAATTTACAGATGTTCCTTAAAAAGTAATTTTTCAGTTAATTTTGAACATATTTCAGTGAAACAATAATCTGCATTTAATTTAAAATCCAAACTATAAAGTAATGTAATTATATTGTAAGGTAAATATAGCTTTTATGTATTGTTAAGCTAAATTTTTTTATTAACTTTTTGATTACTGAAATTTATATTGAGCATATTTGAATAAAAAAACTGTACAGTTAATACTTTGTTTCTGCTTTGCCTATACATCACATAATTAATTGTGTAAGCACATTCAGTTCTACAGCTACCTTATGATGCACAGCCAGTTTAAGAATGGATGTGTGTATATATGTTAGCATTTGTCACTGGTTTCAGATTGAGGTTTAAATATACGGTAGCCAACAGACCTAATGGAATTATACACACTTCATGAGAGAAAGTAATAAATTATTCAATCAAATGTTCTTACGAAACCAATAAACCAATTACAAAGAATCCACTTATAAGCTGCACTAAAAACTTGAATAAAACATTGGATGAAATAAAAATACTGTCCACTACCGAAGAACGAAAACTCACACAAAGTAACCCAGTATTACCTAGAATGTATGCACTTCCTAAATTACACAAAAAAGATAACAGCATGAGACCTATAATAAATAATATCAATTCACCAACATACTTGTAGGCAAAAAAATTAACCAACATTTTCAAATTTTTAAAAAAATACCAAAGTTTGAGTGTCAAAAACTCACAGGATTTGGTAGAAAAATTACAAAAATTACAAAATTACAGCAGAAAATATAATGGTATCGTTTGATATAGAAGAGTTATTCCAAGCATACCAAAAGATACCCTTATGCTAATGTTAAAGAAGTGGTTAAAATCCTTAGATCTACAAACGCAAGAAATTGAAGACTTAATAAAACTTACGAACATTTGTATCCAACAAAATTACTTCATTTTCAATAAAAAATATTACCAACAGGTCTTGTGACTAGCTATGGGAAACCCCCTATCTCCATTTCCAGCAGATTTTTTTATGAGTTTGTTTGAAATGCATATCACCAAAGTCTTTCCTCAAATCTTCAAAACATGGTATAGGTATATGGATGACATATTTGCAATAATTCCAAAAAAACATATAACAGATGCACTCAAACTCCTAAATTTGCAGCACAAATCTATAAAGTTCACCATAGAGGAAAAAAGAAGTGGATATCTCCCCTTCCTAGATGTAAAATCATAAGAAATGAAAATTATCTTACATTTGGAATTCATAGAAAGGATACTCACACAGAAAATTACATAAAAAATGACAGTTTTAATCCCATTCCACAGAAATATGCAGTGTTTTATAGTTTGGCACACAGATTAATTAACATCTCACTCACAGAAACAGAGTACAAATTGGAATACCAACAAATCATGAAGATAGCAGAAACTAATGGATACAGCAAAGACACAGTAATAAAAATCATCATTAAAATCAAAAAACAGAAAACAATAAGAGATGTTTTCACACTTAAAAAAGCAAAAGAAAGGTACAAATTCAAAAGTTTCACACACCACCCAATTTACCACAATAAATTCAAAAAGATATTCAAAGAACAATTTTTTTTTATTGATTTATTTATGGATGCTCTTTAACATCTCAGGTCATCAGCGTCCCATTCAACTCAGGGCGTGAAACGGGCGACAAATTTTGCTCAGAAGCCTCTCTTTCAGGCTTGAGGTTCTTTTTCGTGCCGTAAATGTACGACACGGCACCCACGGCTTTACTTTCCTTCCGAAGGAAGCCATACTTAGGATTTTTACGCCCGAAAAAATCCATCGATCCTGGCCGGGTTCGAACCCGCGTTTTGGGCGTTCAAAGAACAAGGAATTACGTTAGCCTCAAAGAACAATTTTAATATAAAGAATTTATTATGTTGCAGAGAAAGGACAACATGCCAACAGAACAAAAGTCAGGTATTTATGAAATAAAATGTGTAGAGTGCAATAAAAAATACATTGGAAAAACGAAGAGGAATTTGGAAATCTGGAAAAAAGAACATTTAAAAATATTTGCTTAAAATAGATTGATAAATTAGTGATAGCAGCACACTTTTGGAATAAAAATCATGAAATTAAATCAGAAGTAAAACTACTGAAACAACTTCATAACGCAATAGAACTTTCCACTTGGGAAACATTTTCATTACAAAAAATAAGGATAACTTGATGAATTTTGATTTCCCCCTAATGGATGAACTCAGCAAGTTCCTAATAGAACCAACAGATGCCGCCACAAGAACATCAAGAGACCCAATCACGTCTAACAGCAGTCTGTCTACAGGCTGAAGATGGGAGGGACCACTCCCGAAACATATGTCCAGTTTTTTATGTAAGTGAATGGAGTTAGTGTGAACAAAATTTTATTACATTGTTTATATAATAAATTATTGCTTTCATAAATTTAGCAAAACTGAATTATGGTTCAGCAATGATCAACAATGAAAAGACAGCTTATAACGGAATGGGATATATTACTGATTTTAAAACAAAAAATTTTGCATGCAGACTACATTATTATCAATAATTCTTCATGCTGTAGTAAGCTTCAAAACAAGATTTAAAGCACAATGGAGTGTCATGTGCAGTGCACTTTATATATACACACGCTTGTTCCCATTACTGAGGTAGCACAAGATTGTCTTTGTTAATAATAATACGATATGAAATTGTAATTTGGAAATATTTTTTTTGAAGGAAGCATTTTGGGCATTTGCCATTGATGACAACTAAGAAAAATCTGGAAAAACTTAGGGAGGACATCCCTGGCAGGAATCAACCTTTGCCACTCATGTCATGAGGTACACATTACTCATACTTTCCTTGTTTATTACAAAAAAAGTAACTTTTCAATAAGATAACATACACACGAAGGTATATTATATAAGTAATCCATAAGCTATATACATGCCTTACAGGAGTGTAACTCATTCACGATTGGTGGATACCATATAGTAAATAATATACTGTAATAATGGACATGTTTTTGAAAATTAATGTAACTAATATCAGTGCACAAAACCATTCTGTTCATAATGTGTGGTATGCGTGCATATTAGTGTTCATTCATAATGATGAAAGGATTAATAAATTTATCAATGCATTGATGGTTGACTTTTTCCTTCTGAAACCAAATTACTTCTTTGGCATGGCAATGTTGGTTAATTATTCTTTGTTACAATGCACATGAATATCTTAAAGTAGTTTGATTGCAGAACGATGCAATCTAGTTATCTAGTTTACTGGTATTTTTATTTTGTTGTTGTTGCAAATAACTTTTAAATGAAAGTATCTCCAAAAATCTTGTATTGTTTTTAAGTACAGACATTGATGAAGATTGTCACTATATTTCTCTAAACATGGCTGAATGGTGTTCAGAGGTTTCCAATTAATTCCATCTGGACCTGCAGCTTTGTTGACTTTGGATACTCATTCTTCTGCCATTATAGTAACTTGGTGTTCGGTGGGAATAACTACCAGCATGAAAGAGGAAGAAGATGAAGAACAACAACAAGAAAGAAGAAAAAGAGTTGTTAAACATTTTGAAGTAATTCCAGAAATAATATTGTTGCAAACATCCCCATTTTAAAGATTACCTTTAATGAACTTGGTAATATTTATTTTTATCAATTTTGAGACAATTATCTTCATAAATGAAAGATATACACATTTTGTCAATATTTTTCCACTAACTGAACTTCCTGGTGGTGTAGTGGTAACCATATTTGCCTCCTAAACCCAAGATCGCGGGTTCAAACCCGGCCAGGATCAATGGATTTTTTTTCGGGCGTAAAAATCATAAGTATGGCTTTCTTCAGAAGGGAAGTAAAGCCATGGGTCCTGTGTCGTACATTTATGGCGTGAAAAAGAACCTCAAGCTGAAAGAAGAGGCCTCTGAACAAAATTTGTCGCCCGTTTCACGCCCTGAATAGAATGGGACGCTGATGACCTGAGATGTTAAAGAGCGTCCATAAATAAACCAAATCGATAAGTAAACTTCATTAATGTTGAAAATGGAAGCGATATTGATGCACACAACAAAACAAACATTCAGTATCTGATATGCTCCCCCCCAAACTTAATTACGGCAGCCATTCTCTGGAGCATGGATTCGATTGTGATTTTGGTGTCCCATTGATGAATATTGTCCCATTCCTCTTGAAGTGCCACACAGAGTTCCTGTGAGGTCTCCGGGACAGGATGTGTCTTCGGATGTGTGTACCCAACCTATCCTAGAGATGGGTTTAGATCGGGGCTGCGGAGCTGGGCACGTGGAGTCTAATAATCCCCACGACGTTAAGATGCACTGAGTGAACGGGCATTGTCGTGCATGAATATGAATTCATTCCAACAAATGGAGCATAGGACATAACCTTAATGATATAGCGGTGAGCGTTGAGGCTGCTGTTCTCGATTAACACGTTCGGGCCTCACCAGAGATACCACCGCACACCATCTCGGAACCTTCGTTGAATGTTGTCCTTTCGGAGAATTGCACGTTGCGAACCGCTCTCCAGATCTTCTCCAGACCCTTGTCTTACTATCTGAAAATTTTAGGGATTCACAGCTTCAACCGTTGTTGTACGGCGATTTCTTAGAACTTGGGAGACATGAAAGCGATCAACGCTGGAGGCAGTCTTCCTTATTTTGCCAAAGCGTCTTCTGCATTAACTCTGGGAGTTTCACAGCCTCTTGCGCCATGGCATAAGGCGAGCCTACGGTTGTAGCGGCGTAAAGCAGGCTGCGTCCATCATCAATCACGACTATAGCTCTGGCAACGTCTTCGGTACTCAAAGGCATGATTTCAACTAAACTTAGTGATAAAACGAGAAACTAACCATTGTTGTTCGTTCCAAACAGAAACAGCGCCCGTTTTCAAAAGGATGCGAGGCAATAAAACATCCTTTAATGTTTACGCTCGTGTTGTTTGGTAACACCCTCAAGTGGAATAAAATGCATTGTTAGCCTATAACGTAGAGATAACAAGGGACCAGACATCCAGGCTAATGCATCCAAGAAAATAATTAATCACATTTACCAATGGTACATATCCATAACTACACTCACATTAGGCTTAAACTTAAAAATTACCAAAAATTTGCTGTGATCTCCCCCCCCCCCTTCTGCTGAGAGTAGTTTCTTATATATATTTTTGGGTAGTAGCCATTTTTACTACTGGGACACTGATGATATACGAGATGAAATGATACATTGGGAAAAGTATTTTAAGTAAGGAAACGTTCCAGGCCTAAGTTTAGGGTACCTCCCCAGCATTTGCCATTTATGAGGACTGAGGAAAATCTGGAAAAAAAAAAAAAACTTGTCAGAGAGGACTGTCCTCGCGGGATTCGAACCCCAGACCTTCAGCTCACGATTCCGCGCCTTAACTACCTCGGTTATCCGTAGCGGTTTTTCTTGTGTTTAGTGATGCTGTAATATTGTCATATGTTTACTCCATGTTTTCATTTGTATATCGAGTTTTTTTTTTTAGTGTTGTACTACATGAATTTTTCTGTGCTTTTGATTGTTTATGTGTCTCATTTCTACATAGTTTTGCCTTTTCTTTATACCAGACATTTATATCATTAATTTCCTCCTGTATTCTTGTACCTGTGATTCATCTTTAGACCCCCTGGCTTTAATTGTGACCTTTCCCTTTTTTTTATCACTCTTCATTGTTTGATTTTCCTGGTGATATTTTCTTTTGACATTGTCAGTGTTCTGAATATATTCTCCAGTAATATTGTTGCCTCATTAATGAGATTATTTTTTCTACAGGTTGACCCAATGGAACATGACGGTTTTCAGAACTTTGCTGTGCGACACTCGTATAGAATTATATAAAAATAATTTTTTAAGAAACAGTAGCACATTGCAATTTATTAATCTTAACTTATTTTTTAAGTGAGCTCCATGACAACGAACACATTTGTGGAATCAGCTCCGGACGTTTACCATAACTCGCTGCAATAAAATATGATCAATGTCCTGTCACACTACACTTTACTTTTCAAGTATCCCCATAAAAAAAAAAAAAAAAAAAAAAACAGTCTGCAGCCATCAGGTCGGGCTGGCGAGAACACATCAGCAAATCGAGAAATTACGTGTCCAGGAAACAGGATCCGCAGAGCGGTGTGAGCTGTGACACCATCTTGCTGGAACCAAAGCTCATTTTCATCATCATCCATCTGAAAGTTCAGTGTTGCTAACATTTCTGGCACATCAAATTCCACCCTAAATCTTCTCTGAACGTAGGATATTGACTTAGATTCAATAAATCTTGCAACAACATCGAATACACGTTTTCAACCGTACAATTATCAATACTATTGTTCACTAAATGGACAGAATAAATTTTGCATAGTTACATAGGAACTAATACCATAATTATAATGCAAAATGTTTGGGTCACTTGTGATTTTTAAAAAATAAGTTGAGATTAATAAATTCCATTGTACTACTTGTTCCTTGAAAATTATTTTTATTTAATTCTATACAAGTGTCTCATATGAAGGTACAAAACCGTCATATTCCATTGGGTCACCATATACATATTTCATAATCTGTAGGAAGTTTTCAATTTGTGTAAAATTTATTTTTCTTATCAGTTTCTTTTTCTCAGTTTTTGTTTATCTCAATATCTGTCATCATTGGCAAGTGTTTCTTTAGGATGTAATTCTTAGTACTCTTTGCTACTTATATTTGGCTTCTCATTTACAAATACCTTGTCTGTGGTACTAGATTCTTTGTAGCAAATGTTAACGTCTACCAGTGTGTTTCACAGCTTAAAACTTTCCTGTTTCATATACAAAAAGGATACCTCTGTTTTTCTCAGTGAGTTTGTAAATGCTACAATTTGGATCTCCAGCTGACATTACGGCTTGTGTTGTGTCAATCTTATTAAAAGTTTTACTAAATTGGTTTGTTATGTCCAGGTTATCTATTCTAATTGAATAACAAGTTACTGCCTTGAATTCTTGAATTTGAAGACTTGGATGTTCAAAGTTTCATATATTTTCTATACTGGGGCCAGAAGGTAGCAGCTTCCAAAAGTTAACAGATTAATCAGTGAAACAAAACTGGCTCTCACAAGAGTTGAAATCTCATCAGGAAAATGTGGGGGATTCACAGCCAATATTAACTAATCTCTGGGTTATGAAGTCAACACAAATGCATGTAGTTATCGACCATAGCACAAAGACAATACTACTTAATATGACAAATTATTGTTACGAAATCACTCAAATTTCACTAATTTTGTTCCACTTACTTGGACATGTTTCAAAGGCGATTGCCTCCATCTTCAGCTTGGTCCACTTCCCAGTGGTATTAAGATGTCGCTCTGTGGCTCTAATGAACTTATTGATAAACTAACTGTTGTTTGGGAGATCAAAGTTAACCAAAAATTCTTTGTTTATAAATATATTTTCCCATACTGTTAATTCTATGGGTTTTTGAAGAGTTTTAATAGTTTTGGTTCCTTTGGTTCCTTATGAATTCCAAAAGGAACCAAAACTGTTAAAAGCTCTTCAAAAACCCATAGAATTAACAGTATGGGAAAATATATTTATAAACAAAAACAAAGAATTTTTGGTTAACTTTGATCTCCCAAACAACAGTTACCTTATCAGTAAGTTCGTTAGAGCCACAGAGCGACATCTTAATACCACACTGGGAAGTGGCCAGTGGGACCAAGCTGAAGATGGAGGCAATTGCCTTTGAAACATGTCCAAGTAAGTGGAACAAAATTAGTGAAATTTGAGTGATTTCGTAACAATAATTTGTCATATTTTCACTGTGAAAAATTCCCGATACAAAAAACTACAGTACTACTTCTTTGTAAGAAGTTCACAAAATATTCGATCAGTTCAGTCTGTTATTAATTAATAAAATTATATGCAAATATTTATGTGTAATTCATAGCAATAATCATTTTAACTTTATTTGAAACTCCTGTACTAATGATAATATTGGTAGTTTATTGATCCAGTTGATTGCTTTGTTACACAGTATTACAATCTATGTTGGACATGTGTTAATAAAATACTGAATTATATACATATCAAAAGTAAAAAATCATAATACAATTAGGTATATACAATAATGTCATGGTAGGTACATAGATGAAATACATGGTCATTCTCACACTACTAGCATATAATGCAGCTATGAAACAGTTGTCATTATTTACAAGGAAATATTGAAAAGAGTAGAAGCAGTGGTTAATTAGATGAGCCTTTATGGATAGTATGAAACTTTTATCTTATTGTATTCCCTTTAATTAGTTCCGAAGGTTATTGTGTATCTTTATGTCAGAGTGAAGTATGCTCCTTTGGTATAAGGAAGTATTACGCTTATATACATGGAGGTTTGAATTTTGTCTTGGATTGTGTTGATGGACTGCTTCATTCTTAATGAAGGGTAAACCTGTATTATTGATGCTTTTAAGGATAAACATTATTATCTTGAATATGTACTGTGGCCATTTTTTGGCAGATCAGCTGGCAAAAAGGGGAGTTGATACACCTTTATTGGCCCTGAGCCCATGGTCGGAATCAGTACTGATACTGTAAAGACCACAGTCAAAACATGGATTGGAGATAAGCATCAACTAAGGTCACAAACCTATTCTGGGCAGATTCAAACTAGGAAATTCATCCTAGGCCCTAGTAACAATCTCTCCTCATCCCTTTTCCAATTGGACAGAAGATGAATGAGGAATATAATTGCACCAATTACTGAACATGGTCGGATCAGAAAATATTTACGAAGTGGGTCTCTTTAAAGATGAACCCACTTGCAGATTGTGCAAACAGGACGAGGAATCTGCCTTGCATACCTTGTTTGAGTGTCCAATCCTGGAAAGAAAGTCTTGTTCTCTCTATAAGCAGGGCAGATCTGAGAAAGGATGCCAACATTGGAACCAAAATACTGGAACTTGTACAAAGAATGGATTTTGGTAAACAATGAAGGCACCCTTCCCAATGGGGTAGCACAATAAGCTTAAGACTGATGTGCTGGAGGATTTTTCAAAACTCCATCAAATCCCCTCCCCCCAATATCTAATCTAATGGCCATTTTTGGACTAATAGAGAGATATTTGTTTCCATGTATGCACCTTGCTCTCTCCACTTCTGCCCATGTCCAATCATGATACCTTTCTTCTTTCTCTTCCCAGTTATTATTCCACCACAGAAAAATGTATAGTGCATAGCAGCTTTCAGTGGACAGGGTATAGATAGGGAACCTGGCTGAGATAAGCTGTATTGGGCATTTTGATGAAATTAAGAATAGAGTACTTAATGTTCCACACCTTTTAGAATACCTCCTCTAAGCAAAAAATGTTTATAATAGACCCGGTCAGAATATAACCTTTTACATAGGTATAAAGAAAAATTAAAAAAAAAAATTAAATAACCATAAGAATAAAACAAATCATTATATTATGTATATACAACTGACAGGGCAATGCATTGGCTCAACCTAACTAATTCTAGATTATGCATTAAGTTAAATAAATAGTGCAAGAGTGGCTTAAGAGCCCTGATACATAATTCAGCTGTTCGTACTCAACTGCTTCACCATTTTAAAATTTAGTTAACTTAAACAGAATTTGGTACTCACCCTCCTTATAGTAGTTGCTGGAAATATTGCCCATTTCCTGACACAAATTTCACATCTTCCTGAAATTATCACTGACAAGCATCAGTTTGGCATTAGTAATGGACCTATCTATGTTTCAAAAGTTTATTTTAAGTTCCTCCTGTGTGTGAGGGTTAGTTGAACATATGCTATTTTTCAATGTACCCCAAGGATAAAACTCACAAACTGTAAGATCTGGGGAATAAGAAGGCCATAAACTAGGGCCAATAATTCTGTAATCAAATATATGGTGCAATTCTACAAAGGACTCATACACAAATGAGTCAGCATTAGGTTGATTTGTTTTTTATTTACCGATGCTATTTAACATCTCAGGTCATCAGCGTCCCATTCAATTCAGGGTGCAAAATGGCTGACAAATTTTGCTCAGAGGCCTCTTGTGTCAGGCTTGAGGTTCTTTTTCATGCCATAAATGTACGACATGGGACCCATGGTTTTACTTCCCTTCCAAAGGAAGCCATACTTAGGATTTTCATGGCCCGAAAAAATCCATTGACCCTAGCCGGGTTTGAACCTGCGATCTTGGGTTTAGGAGGCAAGTATGGTTACCACTACACCACCAGAACCAACCAGTATTAGGTGACACTAAAACTTCACTAACTGGTTATTTCTTCAAAAATTGATTTTTCTTAGTTGATAAGATCAGACATTTCAAAAAACAGAAAGATATTAAAAACAGCATAACTCTCACCACGACAAAAAAGGACATGGTTTTTAAAAAATTCACACATGGGCAAACGGGGCATTCATGAAGATTTTTAAAAATCATGATATTGGTTTGGCAGCACAAAATAAATTTAGTATTGGAAAACTTCTTAACAGCACCATTATAGATGTTATTCCACCCAGCAAAAAGGCAGGAGTTTATCAGATAGATTGTTTGGAGTGTGATCAAATATATGTAGGAAAAACAATATCAAATTTGGAGTCAAGAACCAAGAAACATTTCAAAATTTAAGATATAAATAAGTGGATAAATTGGCATTTGCAGATCATTTTTGGACTTACGATCATGACATTCAGGAGAAGCTAAACTGTTAAAAGCTACCACCAATCCCAAGGTATTGGCAATATGAGAAAAGATTTATATTTTAAAAAATAAACATACAGTTATGAACTTTGACATTCCACCATTGGACTTCCTGTTCCGTTATCTAATAGAACCACCAGAGGTCACTACGTCATCTACCAGCGTTAGTCAGTCCCCAGCTGAGGATGACAGTGAATGCTCTTGAAACATGTTCTGAAGAATTAACCAGTTAGTGAAGTTTTAGTGTCACCTATTACTGACTCATTTATATATTTAACAACTTCACTGTTCCTAGATTCTTTTAAGTTTACAAAGTCTTCAATACTTTTTCTAGTCAGTCATTGAACCTGTTTCATTAACTTCTGTACTAATTTTAATATTATTTTGCATATAATTGCTATTATTGTATGATTTAGTTGAACTACATATTCTTAATGCTTCACTTACTTGTCATAATATACAGAACCAATTTCGAGAACAAGTTGAATTTTAGCCTAGCTGATGATGAGAATGAAATATTCTTGAAACCAGTTCTATATATTTTGACAAGTAAGTGAAACATTAAGAGTGTGTAGCTCAACTAAATCATACAATAATATAAATTATATGATTTGGCTTCACTGTGCAAGTTCCAATTAACATTTTAAATGTTTTTCATGTTGGAACCGAGCTGTCAGGAACAGCTGATTCTGTTACATGACTATCTGAATCTAATGTAAGCCTTGAAGCCTTGAAGATGCTTGCAAATGACAGGAAGACAAAAAGGTGTGCAGGTTGGTCAATCTAAACTGCTCTCACTGTACTTTTTGCTTATTATAATAATATATGTGCACAAGTGTGTCACATATATGCATGCATATACACATATAAAAAATATTTGTTGTTTGTGTTTTCTAAGTTATTTATAGCTTTGTTCCATCTGCCACTGGAGGCACAGAAGACACTTTTTAAAAGAAATATAAAGACTGAATTTGTCTACATGCAGGGTATTTCAGTCAAGTACCTAAACTTATTGAGAAGCTGGAGAGGAGTACAAAATCTCTATATATCTCCATTAAACATGGAGAGGAGCTAAAGAACATTTCAGCACTTTGTGGCGAAGAGAGCTTCATCCAAAATGAAAGCTGTGGTGGAAAAAAATTTATCTTACTTTATATATTCTATACTGTTTGATATGCAATGTCATCGAATGTAAGGTGAATCTAGTTCATAAATATAAATCTACATGATGTATCAAAATGCAATTCACTTTTATCACACCATGTGATGTAAAATGAAACTTTTCATCATGCAAAAACATATTTAGTGACAAAAAGTATATCCTTTTATCTGAAAAATTGGAAAAAAGATAGAAATTTATTGTTAGAAGGATATAAATGTTCATATTTTATTTTTCCACACATATATTTTTTGCACATGGCACATGTATTGATATTAACTACATAGTTGCACCTGTTGCATGAACGACAATTGTGATGGTGTAGTTGTAACCATACTTGCCTCCTAAATGCAAGATTGCAAGTTCAATCCCAGGATCGATGGATTTTTTCGGGGATAGAAATCCTAAATATGATTTTCATTTGAAAGGAAAGTAAAGCTGTGGGTCCAATATCGTAGATTTATGGAACGAAAAAAATTTTTGTCAGCTGTTTCACGCTCTGAATTGAATGGGATGCTGATGACCTGAGATGTTGAAGTGTCCACAAATAAACCAAACCAACAACAAAATATATGACATGGGACAGAGTAGATTTATGACAAGAATTAGAACCTCAAGCATGAAAGAAGAAGCCTCTGAGCAAAATTTGTTTTCCGTCTCAGCCCTGAATTGAATGGGATGCTGATGACCTGAGATGTTAAAGAGTGTCCACAAATAAAGCAAATCAACAACAAAAGACAGTTGTCACTGTGTGCAGTATTGAACTGAGCTCAGAGCACAAGGTTTGTTATTTTATGGAATAATTTAAAAGACCCTATAAATCGAATCCTTAAACATTTGATGAGCTACAAAACAACATACAAGAAGCAATAGCCAACATTTGAGAAACAATGAGTTTATGCATTACAGTAAATTTCAGCATCATCTTTTTAATACAAACTTGTTTTCTGTAATTAAGTAAAAATTGTACTTACGAAGCTGTAGACAATGGAGTGGTAATATAATATATACTATAGTATATACTATATATATATATATACATACTATATATATACTAAAGTATATATGGTAATATATACTATACTTGGAACAAAAATCACGAAATAAAACCAGAAATTAAATTACTGAAACAACTTCACAACCCAATAGAACTATCCACATGGGAGAGAATTTTCATTTTAAAAAATAAGAACAACTTAATGAATTGTGATTTTCTGCCGCTGGATGAACTCAGCAAGTTTCTACTAGAACCACAAGATACCACCACAAGAGCGAACGGGCATCCATCCCCCGTTTCGAACAACGGCATTCAGTCAACAACAGCCGGTGATGGGAGGAACCTCTCCCGAAACTAGTTCAAAGTTTTAAATAAGTGGAGTTAGTGTAAACAACTGAACACATTAATGTAGTATATATTGTTTTCTGTATTTTATTTGCCACTTGGTGGGTGCATTGCCACTTTCATGAGCATTCAGATGGCTTATATAATTCTACAAAAAATGTTGTCATACATATTCAATTTTATTTTCTCAAAAGCACAGTGATGGGACTTTAAAACAGAGTAAACAGCTTAATGACATGCACCTCTCCAGTCATTATTGACTCATATCAAAATCATAGCATCACAGCACATATTTTTAAAACTTGGGCACAACAAATAAAATACATGATTTCTATAAATAACTTTCTTGTACAAAATGCTAAAAGAAGAATGGACCTAATTAAATTCATTTGAGCACAGGAACAGACGAGCATAAAATAGTATTTTAAGATATAGGATATTCATACAAAACAGGCAACATTTCCAGCATCTTTTGTGAGAATAATGATTAGAGTATTAATTTATTTTAATTGTAGTAACCTAATTTCAAAAAGATGAAGTATTATGGCACAATATATTTGCGGTGCCAATATGTTGTGCTGTTGAGTTGCTAACCTACTAATGGATAGTAATAAGTGTCTCTAAATTATTTGCCATTTGCCAGTCTTCAACTTATTTTATAAAAATTGTAGTAGATATGTAAATGCATATATAGTGGGAATAGTGTATACCACATTTGCTCTACTTTGTAAGTAGATACTCATACACTGCACCCTGCTGTGATTGCCACTGATGGCTAAGGTTGTTAAGGCCCGGACTTGTGAGCGGGAGACCTGGGGTTCAATTCCCACCAGGGCCATCCTCCGTGATTAGAGTTTTTTCAGGTTTTCCTTAGTACTCATAAATGACAAATGCTGAAGAGGTACCCTTAACTTAGACCTGGAACACTTCCCTCCTTTAAAAAAAATATTTTCTCAATTTTCATTTCATGTATTATTCAGTGTGCACCATATAAGATACCTCAGTATTTTAAATACTATTTAGAAAAGAAAATAAAAGAAAGAAAAATAAGGGGGAAAGGGGAAAAAACCTCCCTGCAGTCATCCTCCCCTCTCTCCAGAGTGCCTCTTGGGCATGCAGGTTAGTTCTTCTTTGATCTATAGCTGCACTGTTTGATGCTTACCATTCTGATAATGCATGTTACTAAGATTCACTTTGCTAAAACTCTTACAGCATTCCCACAAATGTAAAATCAATTTCCCTGACTTTCAAGACTAATTTTCTTAATTTTTCCTGATCACTTTACATATGCTTACACCAACTCAAGAGTCCATGCCTTAACGACCTCAGCCACCCATGGCAGTAGATTCATTTGGAGGATCACTATCTGCATGAAATACTTTTTCGTTCATATATGTTAATTACCCTTGTTTCTACAAGATGTACGCCGGTCCTGGTGTAATGGTAATGCCCTGATTTGAATGGGACGCTGATGACCTGAGTTAAAGAGTGTCCGTAAATAAATCAAATCAACAACAATGCAAGATGTACACCAATTTTTTCCTGGACTTATTGAGGCATATATAGTCTACCAGGAGACAAGTGGGAGCTGAAGTATGAGGAGGGGCTTGAACTCTTTTTTATCTGCACACGATAAGTATATATGAGATACTCATGCTACCACATGAATGAAGACCTCTCGGACTCAGATTGGTCTTGCCCTCTGGATTTCTAGTCATGGGCTAGTATCTGACAACACTGTTTACTTTTATTAGCAGTAATTTGCATGAACATGGTAAGGAGGGTAGAAAATGGTTACACAGCACATTCCTGCTGCTTGCCTTCTTTTCATAGACAAACATTACTTTTATCCTTAATGAATTTCAACAGATATTTCACTTACACCGTTTTTAATATTTTTATGTGATTTAAAAGGGTAATAGTAAGATTGGTGTAAATGATACTTGGAAATTAACAGCTTTTCTCCAGGAGTTCAAATAGTTCCTGTATTCTCATCAATTGTGAAAGGTGCACACCTTAACAATATAGCACTCTTAGATTCAAAATGGAAGACCCAGTAACTTGATGGCAGCTAGTCATCTAGAGCTTTGCTCATCCTAAATATTTTAAAATCTTTAATGACCTAAAAACACAAATCAAGAAGATTGACCAAGTAAAATATTATCCTATATTCTTCTCGATTTATAACTAAGATTAGGTTCATGACAAACTGTGCAGGTTGCAGTCTTATATTTTATCTACTATATTAATACAAAGCAGTAGCATATCAGTGTAATTTGATGCACAGCTCATTTCGATGCGAGATATTACCTCAAGAACCCCATCCAGTCATTTAAGCCTCCTACATACCCACTGCAGGTGGATGAGTACAGGAATCAGCATGCAGTTACTAATAAAGGATGCAGATGCAAACAGATCAAAGGCAACATCTGATAACCATACTGCTAAGCTTTAATTTGCCATTAAAAGCAATGTAGCTGGCATAAAAGTATGAAGAGAAAATCTGCAATTATTAACCAAGCACATACTAAAATATAAGCAATGCCAAGATGGCAAAGGACATTAAGTCATGTCCTTAAATTGTGGCCTGCTTATTCACTGTAGATATTAAAAACTGTACTTCTTTTATACCTTATTTGTTTTAATTTGTGTTAGCCACATTCATTGCTTCAATCTATTGTACACATCGACTATGTTACCTTAACTTTGGAATTATTATTAGCCACTTCCTTGGTAAAACATCTATAGTCATCCAATGGTATTAAAAAGTTGCAAAACTTGCATTAAATGGTAGCAGAAATCATCAGAAGAAGACGTGAGCTAATGGAAGCTATTAATCTACTTGCCCAACCCAAAAAAAGTGATTCAATTTATAGCAGATTTTGGCAGCAGGAAGGAAAAAGGCATTTGAGTGATAAGGATGATTGCAATATCACTCATTGCCAACAGCAAGAAATGTATTAAATTGCAACATAGTTGAAATAGTGTGAAGAGACTGGCTGTCAAATATACATTTAAGGCAGTTCTATTATAGCACATTTGGAAAATGCATAATCCAATGGAAGGAAAGCAGAAATAGAATACATAATTCCATTAATTATGCTTTAAAAATACGAAGAAATGTCTCTTCCTTAAATCACTGAGAAAAGATCTGAAAAAGTCTAATTAGATGCAGCATATGTTTTAAGGAAAGGCCATTACATAATGCAGAATACATGCATGGAGAACTACAGCAGCCAACCACAAATGTAATGCAGCAATCAACTGCATTTCTAAAGTTAAAATAAAACTGAAACACTGGAAACTTGTTACAAATAAGAGTGCTTACGTGTTTATCCTTTACAACATATGACTAATAGGCCAGATACCAGTGTAATCTATATATTCTATGCACTTAGGTATTGCAAATTATGAAACTGTACATAGGAGGGAAACAGGTATGCTTTTAATATCTGGAATAAAAAAGACCTGATTACTAGGATAGAGGATGGGTCAATAGAAAAGTAAAAAGAATATACAAGTATATAGTATTAAGAAAAAAAGAGTGTTATGGTTAATGTTAGCTGTTTCAAAATTCACAAGAGAGGTGAGTGTAAAGAATTTCCTGTGAAAAACAGAAAGACTATGCAAGCATGCAACATTTCAACCTGTCACACACACAGAATGGAAGCAGTATGTAAAGAGACTGTATAAGATGCAAAGTGTCGAAATTAATTATTTAAAAACAATACCAAATTCAATTGAGCTTTTCAACAAAGAGTAAACTGTAAAACACTACAGCAGGCAGTTCAATGAAGCAAAGAAATTAATAATAATAGTAATAAAAGCTATCGCTTTGTAATGCAGCACACATATTAAAGCAAGTCTAATGAGAGTGACAGTTAATAGGGCCAGTATTGCGTACCGTTGAAATGCTGTCATTGTATTTTCATAATTTTCTCCTGCTCCTGAAATTGTTAAAAGGGACAAACAAGTTATGAATTAAGTTGTATAGTATTGATTTTCTCTCTAGTGCATATTTGCAACTAAAATGAAAAAAAGAATGAAAGTTAAAAAATTGCTTAAGAATTTTAAAAAATCATTAATTGCTTTCCTGACGTTTGACAATTTAATCATTGGTTATGGCACGTTTCTATGGTAATGAGGACTCACCACCACGGTGGCTTATATGATGACATATAAATTTTAATGATTTCCTCTTATGCAGTAAATTTGGAAACTTAAAGAAAAACACAGATGTTAGGAAGTAACCTCCTAGTAAAGCAAATAACACCATTATCACAACATGCCAATTCATAGCACTTTCATTAGTTTAGTTTCGCTCCCATCACGTCAATGTTGCCAACTACTGCTAACTCATTGTCGCTAAATTTAATTTGCAATGTCGCTATATCTCGCTAAAAGAGGTTAAATATTCAATTTTAATACTAAGAACGTAATAAATAGAATTTACTTACTCAATCATAGTCGGAATATAAGTCGTTGTGCTCGCCTACCTCCTCATCCCACTTGGCTACTACAGCTGACGTAAGTGGAGAAACTGCAGATATTAATTCCTATGCAGTAATCTGTGGAAGCAGTTGAACCTACTGATGTCTTAAACGAATATGCTGCACTATCCATCTTGAATTGCCGAAGGCCACGGCTGTATCAATGCCTATTTTGCGTACTTTCCCGAAATCATGTGTGTTCAAAACGCTTCAAATAATTTCTTACATTTATGACGGCGTTTAGAGTTTGGTTTTTACAATATTCATGGTATTAAATATACGTTCAGCCTTTGCATATAACTAGGCAATGATACCATATCCAAACAACCCAACTCCTTAAATGCACTAAATGTGTATTTATGCTTCAACACTTCAGCTCAAATTTTAATAATGCATTTTTTTTTCTGTTCCGTCACATTCTGTGTTGCCCACCAGTGAGTCTATCATTTCGCCCAAATGATCTAATATTTTTACCAAATCTATTATTTCAACCCCCTTTACTTTCTTTGAGTGTTTGAGAAGCACATTATTTCAAAGTATTTAAATCTTATTTCATTGTATAGATTTACTGTGAAGTTATACATATATTTTTAATTTGATATTTATTTTTTCATTGTATAAAAATATTTCTTAAATGTTTTTCTCAAAAATATACCGAATAGGTGATGAAGGATCCAATTTACAATTTCACCATCTTGGCGGAAGAAAGCAATACTTTATTGGAAATTCAATACCATATCTGAATCATCATTTTCAAATGTTTTCAGATTCAAATAACTTTAGGGCATGTTGCACTTCGCATAGCACTGACTTCAGGTACACTAAATGCAATCGGTTTTGTACTTCCCTATGCATTTGGACACATAATTTTAAGCTTATATAACAAACACATTTCTGTTTAATAGTTTAAAGTGGATTTTAATTTAAGTTTACTAATTCTAAATGCAATAACATCAGATTCAATTGAGGGCCATTGAGTTGCACATTGTTTGAGAAAGTTTACAGGTTTCTCTCCTCAGCCAATTGTTTAATGTGACGGATAACTCTTTGAGAACAAAGTAGTTATACCGAAGGTGCCAAAAATTTATACACACTTTCACAATAGATATCTATTTAATATATTTCAAAGTTGGACCGAAAAACAATAGTAATGTATAGTATGATGTTTTGTAAGCAGATGTTTTATTTTGTTTGATTTGGTTTATTTATGGACGCTCTTTAATATCACAGGTCATCGGCGTCTCATTCAATTCAGGGCGTGAAACGGCGGACAAATTTTTCTCAGAGACCTCTTTTTTCAGGCTTGAGGTTCTTTTTCGTGCCGCAAATGTACGACACGGGACCCACGGCTGTACTTCTCTTCCGAAGTGTCCGAAAATCATACTCAGGATTTTTACGCCGGAAAAAATCCATTGATTTAGTCCGGGATCTTGAGTTTAGGAGGCAAGTGTGGTTACCGCTATACGACCAGGATCGACTTGTAAACATATGTGACTAACATACATTATGATAGCGTTGCTACATGACAGGTAAATGAACAATGAACAAATGAAGCCAAGAATATGTAAATCAACAATGAACAAATGAAGCCAAGATTATCGTATAATGTTCTGTAAACAGGTGTGACTCACAATACGTTATGCTAGCGTTTCTACAACAAAAGGGAGTCAAGATTATCGTTTGAATAGCAGGAGTGTGTTGTCGTCTAGGGGTCTAATTGGATTATTCTTTTTGGAAGGAACAGTAATTAGCCCAATATACCTGAACAAGATATGCACACCCATCTTAATCGCCATTCATACACTCTATGGAAATGAGGAATTTTCCTTCCAACAGGATGGTGCACCATCACTTTACTACCGAGATGTACGTGCGTACCTTGATGACAAACTTCCAAACCACTGAATAGGACGAAGAGGTCCGATTGAGTTTCCACCGCGTTCTGCGGATCTAACCCCATTGGACTTCTACCTATGTGGAACTCTTAAGGTTGTTGTATACCGTCGAAAACCAGCTAACTGGTAGCACTTCGGGAAGACATTGAAACGGTATGTGCTGCAATCGCTGAGGACACTTTCACAAACGTTGCTCAATCAGTAGTTCAACATATTCAGAAGTATATCGATGCCGATGGTGGGCATTTTGAGCATGTGTTGTAACTGTAAAAGTCTAAGGTGATTAGTGCTCATCATTTTCTGTTTGTATGAATTCAGTTTTGTTATGTTAACACAGCTTTTTCTGTGTATACACTTTTTGGCACTCTCTGTATGTTTTTCGGACTAAACATGAGTTACCACTGTTGCTTAGGAGACTTAGTTGTAAAAAACGTCACATATGCGAAATAAGACCAAATGTGACAAATTAAGATGACATAGAACCCTTCATTATCAGCGCAATATCTGTCCCGATTATAATAAAATACTGAAGATTCATTCCAATTTTTGCGACAAAAAAGGAAGTAAGTTATAATTGATGTTACTGATTTCAGAACCAATATTTTTATGCTCGGTTCAACTAAAATATTTAACTGTATTCTCTAAATTTTGGTCACGCAGCTCTTCGTAGATACTTTTAAATGAGATTGTATTTGTGACCATTAATATCTTTCACAACTATACATAAAATTGGAACCCGAACACTTTTCTAATAATTTCAATACACTTTGTGCACCTTAAATTATATAGCAGTAGCTTTTGAATCTACCAACAATTTTGCACATGACACTTGAGTGCCCTGATGTTATAATGAATAGTGCTCGGTTACAAACAACGGAAGAGTACTCTAAGCTACTCTACTCTATTCTAAGTCGACTTTTCAGAATTAATCATTTCTTATCTTTCAGAATGATTTTAATAACACATAATTTAGCATAAAACGTGGCATGACATTACTTTCAACATGCCTTGGAGACATCATCACTCACATGAATAAATGAAGTAATTTAGAAGGACAATTTGCCGCCCAAGGCTATTTAGGGTAACTTTCCTCTTCAGAAATTTTCTATTTTTCTTTTCTCTTATAATTTTTAACAAAGCAGAAAACGCCGAAATCTGTGGTTATATCTGGGATAATTTGGTATAGGTAGGAAAGGTGATATAAAGGATGTTTATATAGTTTTGTTTTGCATTTTGCTGCTGCAGCATCTGGGGGAGGTCTTTGCAATTTTTATGGAAAATTTATTGTATTAGATTTTATAGAAAGATTTTTATTTCCTGTATTTCATTTTGCTGTTCTTTTCTACATTGTTCAATAGATGCTAGATGCCAAAAATAAATAAATAAATAAATAAATAGAATTAGTGTGGAATTTTTACTGCTTGAATATTGTTTTTACAGTGTAGAAGCATATCTGGAGGCACTTACTACTTAAATAAATTAAGATTTAAAATTAAACATAAATGCACCTATTATCCTTATCCACAAACTATAAATGTTCATTTGAAATTTCTGTATATTTTGTAAATTCCAATTTTCAAACTATTATTTTGTCTATTGTACTTTCCTATAACCTGATGTATCCGATATCATGTGTTTGATCTTTACGGATGAATAAATGACTATTAATTATATTGAATAACGGCGGTGATCTTTTAATATTATTGATTTCTTTTTGTGATAGCTGTTTATAATTTTGTGTGTCTTTTATTAATTTCCTTCTATATTATAGTTCAAATATAGTTCAGGTAGGTCCGTGGCTTTGGTAATGTACTTTATATTATTTTATTTATATGTTGTTGTATAGTTTCTATTTTTGCTATTTTGTATGTTTCTTTATTTTTATGGTTTGAGAATAATTTTGGTGCAATGCGTAGACACATTCTTTCAAATTGTTGTGTTCTATTAATTGTTGCTTCAGTTGATATAGGAAAGAGTATTATTGCTGCGTAAGTAATTAGTGGCCTTATAAGCATTTTGTATAAGCAGGTTAACCTGTGTTTATATTTAGGATCTCATTCTCATTCTTGTCTGTAGCCCTTGTGAGTATAACTTTTCACGTAAAAGATTTCCCACTGCGGTTCGCCAATAATACAATTGCGCATATGCCACCTCTGGGTGTAAGGAATGAGAGGAGGATTGTTCAGGCGGCCAGAAATACGAGAAGGCTATGTACGGGCATAGGAGGGGTCCCTACGTTTCCAGAGATGGTAAATCCCAGACGCCGGCGGACTCTCAAGAACACCTCTGGTATCACCAAGGTATAACTCTTGGCGTTCCGAGCTCCCTCCTCCAGATGGAACGCGCCAGACAGGAGTTTTTCTTGAGCTAAAGCTACCACTAAGCACCAACCAACCTCGCTTAATTTTTCATTCTGTAACTGATGCTGGACTGAAATGAATGGAAATGAGAGAGGGGAAATTTGTGGAATGTAAATATCCATATTAGCATTTGCACAAGCGACCACGAGAAAACTTACGGCCAGGATGGCCGGCTCAATGGGAATTGAATTGGGGATCTCACGAATGCAAATCTCAAGCTTTACTGCCTGAGCAATTAATTCGGTTTGTGTAAAGATCCCCCAAAACGAAACACAATTCGTTCGCACACTAACAAAATTTGTTCACTACCTAGACTTTCTCACTCATTTACCACGACGACAAGGGTGACTGGGGTCATTAAGGCGCGAAATCATGAGTAATTCGATTTTCCCCATGACTGGCTCCACAAAATGAGGTTTTTTCCCAAGTTTTACTAAATGACAAAAGCTGGGAGATCTCCTCATTTATCATTTCATTTCATGTGTCCACCTCCTATGATGCCTCAGCAATAAAAAATGGCGTTAATATTTAAAATACCGGCATATGAGCATATGACAAGAATTCATAACTTTTTCTTACTGATTTGTAGTACGAGGGTAGGTCCATAAGTTTCCGGCCTCGCCGATAAGGATTATCGCCTTCACAAAACCTTTATCTAGTGTCATACCTTATCTGTTACGTAAATAATTGCACCTGTAACTTCCGCTCTGCTGAGCTCAGTTGTTCAGATATAGTTGCATAAAGAAGGCTATGTGTAGAAGATTGTGACAAATTCAAAATGGAGTTTAGAACTGTTATTAAGTTCTTCAAAAAAGAAGGACTTACTCCAAATGAAATTAAACAGAGATTGGACGGTGTATATGGGGAAGCATCCCCCTCATGTTCTACCGTAAAAGAATGGGCCAAACTTTTTCGAATGAGTCGAGTAGGCATTGAAAACGAAGAGCGTGCAGGTCGGCCCTTGGAGGTATTCACTCCTGAAAACATCGCTCTTGTGGAAGGAGAAATTATGGAAGTCCGGCAGCTCAACGTTACAAAAATAGCAGCAAGGTTGGGCCTTTCTAAAACAACAATCCTTCGAATAATTCATGAACATTTAAAGATGAATACGTTTAGTGCAAGATGGGTGGGTGCCTAAACTTCTTTCCTTAGTTCAAAGTAGCAACGAGTCATCTGTTGTGAGGCATTTTTCGAGCTCTGCCGTGGCAAAGAGAGAGAAGTTCTGCAAACCATTGTCACAGGAGATGAAACTATGGTCCTCTATTATGATCTCTTGTCCAAAAGAGATCGAATCAATGGAGTGGCGTAAACCTGGCGAAGCACCGTCTCTAAATGCCAAGGTCACTCAGTCAACCAGAAGATCATTGCCATAATTTTTGGAACTGTGAAGGAATATTCTTCATCGATTTCAAGAAGAGGAATACCACAGTGAATGGGGAGTACTATTCTGGCCTAGCGCCTGTGCAAACAGCTCTTGTTGCAAAGGAAGCTGTGAAGAAATGTGCCTCAAGGAGATCGATCAAACACCCTACAGCCCAAATCTAGCTCGCAGTGACTATTTCCTTTTCTCAAAACTCAAGAAGGTCCTTCGAGGAAGGACATTTAAGTGTGATGAAGAAGTGATGGATACTGCTTATGCCCATTTTGAGACAAGACTTCTGAGCATTTGGGGGAAGGGTTTGAAATGTCAATTCAAAGATGTGAGATGTGCATTGCAATAAGGGTAACTATATTGAAAAGTGAAATATAGTTTTTGTCTTTATCATACCTGAAAATGGTTAGGTCGGAAACTTATGGACCTTTCCTCGTATACACTATTCCAAATATTTGGATGATTATCTTATGTTCCGTATTTCGAAATTCAAAGCGATTTATTAAAAAAATATATAAAATAAGGTTATTCTCCGGTGAAAACCTACCACCATGCAGCACTGCCATGTAAGTTGGTACTTAGTACCTCTTATCCAACCCATTCGAAGTGGTACAACTTGTGAGTCACGTGGGACATTTTGATTATGCGTCATATTTACGTAATCAAATTTATAAAATAATTTATAATTAGCAAATTATTAATCCAATTTGAATTAAATTTGCTATATATATTAACTTAATAGGAATGCAATCACAGTAAAAGCTTTAAAAATGCATAAAAAATGTGGAACTTTGAAAATTCGCTTCCAGTATCCCTTAATGCAGGAAAAAGTAGTTAGTATTCAGGAGTCCCTCCAATTTGATCAACTTGTAAATCTGAAAAAAGTTCTTGGCAACCAAAGAAGACGATAAAGAATTTGGCCAAGTATTGTCTCATAAAAGTGGGTGAGCTATTTCAGGTTAGTTAAGAGTCAAATGCTCTGAATTTATCAAGATATGAGAGGTATTTTATGCCATACCTGTACAATGCCAATGTTGAAAGGCATTTTAGCTTAATTAAATTACAATGAATATCAAAAAGAAATAGACTATCGGTGGATCGGGTGAAAAATATATTGTACCAGTAATCTATAAGGTAAGATTAATTATAGTAAGTTAGCACTTAAAATAACTATGGCAAGCTTGGCTATTACATTAATGAGTTCTTCATCTGACCTTTCGATTCATTGTATAATAATAATAATAATAATAATAATAATAATAATAATAATAATAATAATAATAATAATAATAATAATAATAATAATAACAATAATAATAATAATAATAATAATAATAATAATAATAATAATAATAATAATAATAATAATAATAATAATAACAATTATTATTGTTGTTGTTATTGTTGGTTTTGGACATGTTCTTTCCAGTTATTGCAATATTTGCTCCTTTTTACTTTTGTTATCTGGTAACCTTAGGATGTGTTACATACATTACCTAAAAAAACAAGTAGAGAACATTTATGTGGCTATGTACTTTCAAACAGCATCTTTTTAGCTTCAGTAGATTCGCTTTTTTACTACATTTCTTATTTTCCATGTACTAACTGACTATCCAAGCGTTATCAAGACTCAAGTACATACCCGACGATAACATGTTAAATATTACTGGTGATATGTTTGTGCTGCGTCTGTATAGATAATAACACTAAAGTATCTATGTCAGCAACTCGTCCAGAAGCCATGTCGTCCTCCAACATCTGGTGCCTGTCTATTCAGCAAAAGTAGTATCTGAACAAACATGTATTGAATTACTACCTCACATTGTAGTATTGCAGTGAAATTGTTTCGCAAAGATTTACAAGTGGTATTAACGATTTTATTCGGGTGGAAGACTTTCATATGCTCATTATTAGGACGGAGCGCAATGTGATCTAATTATAATGTGAAAATAAGTACAATTTCGTTTATGGCACCGGAGACTTCCTATAATTTTTTTCACACACAAGAATATGGACTTGGTGCAAAATTTTGGTATTTACCAATTCATTTTTGTGTTTAATTTAAATATCTAATATTTATTTATTCTGGCGGGTCAATTTTAGCTGGCGTATATTTGTATATTTGCAGTCGCTGACGAAGTCGAAGTGGCCCCGAGGGATATATACCATATGGTACTCAATAATGAAAATTATTTATTAATAATTGGGTAATCATGTGCTCCAATAAATATATGTGAAAGTCACGTAGGTGACAGTTGGTATCTGGTTGTGTAAGAAAAGGAAATATACTCTGCGTTACTTATCGACCTAAATGTTACATGTTATATGTTAAACGTGTCCCTTACACGAAGAACGCAACGCATGCCGCAAGCCGAACCGTAACGAAGAAAGCCGAGTTACCGTTCGGGACACCAGTCAGCAGATACTTCCGTTTCGTAAGGAAGCTTTATTAAAGTTATACTGAACTAACCGAAAAAGTAACATTTATTCGATTAAGAATAGTGCAGAAAAATTATGGAGATTTAAGAAAGAAAGAAAGAAAAAAAGAAAAAAAGAAAGAAAGAAAGAAAGAAAGAAAGAGAGTAACGAGTTAGATTTTTACAGTAATATTATTTTTTTAATGTTGTATTAATTTTGTTAACCTAAAGTATAAAAGTAGCATTTTTTGGATTAAAAATATTGTAGGAAAAAGTGGTATTAAGGAGTAATTTTTTTTTTTTGAACGGAACTGTTAACCGTGACTGAGTCTACTGGTATGCAAATAATTCACAAAAGGCTGTTAATTTACCTGAAATTAATGTTTGGTGTGGGTTGTCATCTGGAGGTCTAATTGGACCATTATTTTTTGAAAGAACAGTAACTGGCCCCGTGTACCTAAACATGATACCCACATCCGTCTTACCCATGCGCTCTATGGAAATGAGGAATTTTACTTCCAACAGGATGTACACCACCACATTACCACCGAGATGTACTTGCGTACCTTTATGGCAATCTTCCATGGTACTGGATAGGAAGAAGAGGTCCGATTGAGTTCCACCGCGTTCTTCGGATCTAACTCCGTTAGACTTCTACCTGTGGGAAACTCTTAAGGATGTTGAATACCGTAGAAAACCAGCTACACTGGCAGCACTTCGGAAAGAAATAGAAACGGCATGTGCTGCAATCGCTGAGGACACTTTCGCAAACGTTGCTCAATAAATAGTTTAACGTACTCAGAAGTGTATCGACGCTGATGGTGGGCTTATTGAGCAATTGTTGTAACTGTAAAAGTCTAAGATTATTAGTGCTCATCATTTTCTATTTGTGTGAATTCAGTTTTATTGTGTTAACACAGTTTTTTCTTTGCTTAAAGTGTGCATAAATTTTTTGGCATCCTCTCTGTCTATTACTGAAATTCAGTGTGCTTTTAAAACAACTTGTTTTTAAAATACCCAAAGGTGTTGACATCTGCTGGTTGAGCACCTATCGCAAGTTCATGCTATATTCCTGCGCTATAAATCCATAGTGATAGCAAGTGAACATATATACAATGACGGTGTGGATTAGCAAGAGTGGTAGGGGAATCTTGTTAGAAGTGATGAGATACAATTTCATTGTAGATTTAGTGAATTTGGATGAAATATTAAATGACATTCCAAACTTAAGTAAAACTCTGCAAAAACAATCACTCAAAATTTTGCAACTCCTTGTATTTGTTTCTGGAAAATTTAAGAAACTTGATGATTTTGCAATAGATATAATGCAGAAATGAAATAAATACTATATAAAATTTTAAAATCTAGGAATGAATGCAACAGAAGTTGAAAAATATGCTTTAAATGGAAGAAGAAAAAAAAGAGAAATGTAAGGCAACTTGGGAAAAGTTGAATAATGCAACAGTGTAAAGGCTGAACAGCAAGACTGTGAAATGATAGAACTAAGTGCATATTTATTATTACATTATTGCAGGCTTGCATTTTTTTTTAAAAATTTTGTTGCTCATAGTACATTAGAATATTTATTTTATAATGTTGCTATATTATCTTAAGGGGTGATATTGACTATATTTCTGTCAGAACCATCCTCCCTGATTGAGGTTTCTTCCAAGTTTACCTCAGTCCTCATAAATGGCAATTGCAGGAGAAGTATCTTAAACTTAGGCCTGGAATGCATCCTTCCTTAAAATTTCTTTCCCCATATTTATCATTTCATTTTAATGCATCATCTGTGATGCCTCGGTAATTAAAATGGGTTTCAAACACTGTTACAACATCATTATCAAAATTATTAATAGGTGATAATAGTATTGCAGTATTTTGCATGTTGACTATAAGTGCATGAATGTGCTTGCTTACATTTAGAGAGAATTAGGTTTTTCCAATGTTTTTTTGAACTGACCTCTCTAAAATTTGGGCTTATGATCTGAAAATTATCAGTTGTCAAAATTTTATTCCACAGTAGTGGGAAACATTTATAAATTTTAAAAACATTCATTATAAGACAGCTGGAAATTGTACTCTATCATCATAATGGTTTTTAGTGCTTTATTTGTAACTGAGATTTTTGTGATATCTACACTTTGTTTGTTTGGGAGAATAGACTCTTTCTACATTTGTACTTAGAAGGGATAAGTGTTTACATCACCTGTCCAAATATTCAATTAAGTTTTCATAAAAGGTTACTGCAGTTTCTTCCATATTTTTTTCTTAGTCAATCCATCTTCTTCCAGTAAAGAGCACTCTCACTTTTCTTGGAAGAGGCTGGAAGATTTCTTTGTAATTCATTCATTGCAACCATCACTTCAGCTGCAAATGTGCTATCACTCTCAAACACAACCATAAGGAAAAAGAAGAGAATTTGGTATAAATAATATTAATTAAAGTTAGAAAATAAAGTTGGTTAAATATGATTTTCAAAAATGTTTTTCAGTAGCAAAGGACATTTATTTTGGATGAGAAAATGGGATATTTGAGCTAAATATGTGCCCAGGATTATCTTCACTGCAAACATAAAAGTCAGCCAGCTTGTTTTCCTGTATCCCATAATTCTTTATACAATAATTTCCACAAGTTTGCAAATCCCTTTAGTGTTTCCACCCTTATTGTATAGATACAAAAGAGTGAGTAGATCTCATACTCTTCATATTAATGGGCAAATAATCACTAGATGACTGTATTGTATTGTTCACAACATGTGCACCAGTTTGTATGCCTAATAGATCTTTTCCCAAAATACCTACTATTTAGCTTTTATGTCTTTTTTTAGCAGCACCACCAAATTACTATTAGTATTGTCACCAGAGTGAGTGATAATATTATTTCTGAGACCATTTTCAACCAACAATTTAACAAATACTTTACTGAAATAAATTATATTTCATCTGCATATGATCATTTTTTCTATACCACTGTAAGGTTGATAACATCAAACAATAACATGGAATAATATTTCTATATTTCCATGACTTGAAGCATTGATCAGCAAGAAAGCAATGTGGTTTCCCTAACTGCTTTACTTTTTGCATAGAAAGAGGTACAAAAACTTGTGTAACAATATCCTCAGAAGGGCTAGAAGTAGTGAATAATGATGCACTCGATTATCTCACTCTTTGTTATTTTAAATTTTCCGTTGTTTATAATAAACAAATACAGTTATACTGTATGGTTTGATTGGGTATTTCATGAGATCAAATTCTGAGTGCACTTGTCACAAAATTGACTGTACTATCTGTATTTTCCTTCAGATGGTTCTGCATAAATGATGGCATAATTGAATACAAAGTGAGAAACATATATTGCTACTTTTGAAATATATTAAACAAATCAGGCATGTGTATACTATTGAAATTCTAATAATAATCATTTCTTAATATAAGCATTCCAAAATATTTACTATTGATGCTAAAGTTTAAGCCACTGGGCTGGTGGCAATTGACAATTATGTTGGCACTCTGCTCCAGTGAATTAAAGCCTCATTTACTTTTCTGAGTGACTGGTTGCAGAGGTTATGGTAATAATACAAAATTAAAGTTGAATGTTCTAAAAACACAGCAATCCAGTGCACAGTTTGTATGCCTGGAATGTGAAAAGGAGTATAACTGCAATAAAAATCTAACAGAACATGTTTCTAAAATACATCCAGTAAAGTTGAATGTTACTGTGTCTGTTGTAAAAACACAGCAATCGTATGATAATTGAAATGTGCAACAAAAAGAATTTGTACAGTGATAGGAGGGTATGATGAAGAATGTTCAGAAACATTTGACAGTATTAGCTGTCCATTCTGACCTTGATTTCCTCTAGTCACTTAAGAAAATCCTGAAATGAATGTTTACATTCCATGATTTTTTCCTATCTTCCATTTCCTTTCAATTTATTCCATAGCTTCTTTTACAGGGATGAAAGCATAAGGCAAAGTGGGCTGGTGCCTTGTGGTGCAGCATGGCTTACCAGCATTTGGAAACATCAGGGACCCCATCTGTACCCATCCATCATCTTCTTGGATTCCTGGCTACCCAGTGTATTCTCCATCTCGTCCTTTCCTCTTGATTTATTTGTACAATAGGGCCATCAGTGACTGCAGTGGAAAATTCTTCCTGTATAGTACATCCTAACTCCTCTACTGTTGCTGCTGAGTCAATGCATTGACAGCAATAAACAGCCAAAAGACTCCTCAAACATATCTTGACAGGCAAATTTTACTGTGTTCTGTTATGCAATTTCAAACTGTCATATTTTTTTTAGTGCTATCAAACGTATTTGAATTCAGTCAAACATTAAGCATCATTTCTTAAAAAATGTATGCTGCATTTGAGAAAGACCATCAAAATAACTGATGACAAATAGATAAGAAGTGTAAGCTCTGAGAGAATATGTGACAGATGCCTTTAGGAATCTTTTTTTCAAAGAGCTTTTGCCAAATATCATTCACAGTTTTAGAAATAGTTGCAATCCAAAAGAACAGACCAGCTACCTGATGTATGTTCCTAAAGAGTAGTGCAGAATGGCAATCTATATTTCATTTTTAGAATGTTCTTTAACATAGTTCAAGTTTGCAGACAATAACAAATGAAGTCTGAATTTGCTTCTCCTTTCCTTCCTTCCCTAATTAATTCTTATGAAAAGAGAAGAACTGGAGAAGTTTAAGGCATGCTTGAATTCTATATTGCATGTTTGAAATATAGGGTTCATGAAGTTGCAGCAAGAACATCATCTTATGGGGAAGGAAATGCATCATAGTCTATACACGAATCAGCAAATTGCATTTATACAACAAAGCCATGTTATAAACATTATAAGCTTCTATGTATTTTAGCAACATTTCCTTTGACAAGTGCCACTCACTTTAAAAAGAGTAAAAACTTTGAAATAAAACAGGGCAGGCAAGTTTAAAGATTAAATTTAAAATATTATCAAATGGATTAATATTACTACAGATCAACAACATAATTTGATGACACTATATCAGTTTTATTAAGTCAAAGTATACATTTGTTTCCTTACAAAGAAGAACAAACGACTATCTCTCTTGCCCATTCACACTCTTACAGCATAGGAGGTTTTGTATAACCTTGCTAAGGAAAAAACAAAACTGGACACAAGTGGATGATTACAGTTTTGGCATAGTCTTTATTTCATTTTTACTTGAATTGTCACATTATTTACCAGCTCCATCCCTACAGACCTCCACTGAATGCAACTTGTACTTTCATCTTATAGGTTGAAACAATATGTATTAAAGAATTCAGGAATTGAGCAGCGTATAAGAGCTGTATCTTTCTTTGAATTCTGATCATTTATAATACAATATGTCTAAGTGAAGCTCAGTTCCCTCCAGAGATGAAAGTTATCTATGCTTCAGTCTAGGCCTGCACATAATCACTAAATACTTTAATTTAGCATTGTTTTTTACAACCGTATATAAATGTTATTCTTAATTTAATGGAGTTCCATGCTACAATCCTATATGAAGTTACTTGGGACAGCAATCTAAAGCTCATGGTTCCAAGTTTAGTTGCTTGAAACCAAAATAGGACACCTTTAACATAAACATACAAGTAGAACTCTCCTCCTCCTGAACTATACAAATATGAAAACCTAAAAATTTTTGGCGAGACAAGATTTAACTTTTAGTTTAAAAGTGAATGTAATTTTAATCCTTATTACATCTTCATATTGATCAACAAGAGAAAAATGCATATTCATTTCCAATAGATTTGGTGTTATTTTGTAAAAACTGCACACTTACACACTTTCCGTTCTTGACATTATTTTCTGTGATGTATTTGTAATAAGTTTTTTACCATTTCTTTCATAGTGTTTTCATTAAAAAAATTATTATAATCCAAGGTGATATTTGTAATATTGTAATATTTGTAATTTGTTAAAAACACAGTGACCAACAATTTTTTGAAATATGGTACAGTAGCTTTTAGAATAAAAAATTTCAAATAATTTAATTATTTACTTTTGGACTAGTTTCATATTATGCCTTTAGGACCATCCTCTGTCTATTTATTGTACAAAAGCACCTTAGAGGACAATAGTGCATCATTAGCCAGAGCTGTGAACATGACAGAAATTGGTAAATGTTAAAGCAGTGTTTTTGATGAATTAGTCATTTTATGAGTTACCACTTTTGGCTATA